>OX123193.2:47115263-47715263 GCA_944739405.2 Euclidia mi
AAATTTCTAATTAATTCGTCAAGTCGTTGGTATTATATAAACATTATTGCATACGTTGTTTCGAAACGTTACAAGCCGGTCCAGTTGAGCGGGAACCTATTACCGACCGAAGACTTATGACTGTTTTTTTAGAAGATTTTAACAATATGTGTTGTTAGAAGTTATTATTTCGAGCGAGCTTTAGAGTGCTAGCTGTGATTCGGGCGTTGAATTATTACATGTCGAAAGGTCTCTCAGAGTTCATCGAAGGCTTTTACGTTGACCGATATGGTCACCGACCGCAATGCGATTTACTGATGACGCATGCTTTAGATACCAAGCAGTTTTCTTTTAAACAACAAATTTTCTTATAAATATTTCAAATTAAATACACTTTACTCTCAATAAACGACTGAATTGAGATGAAGAAACAATAGCTAAATAATAATATCTAAATGATTCATCGATCAGCTTGCATAAAAATTGATAACATAACATAACATAACTTCAAGCTTTTTATACCCGTAGGGACAGGCAGAGGTGTATTACACGGTATTCTCTCGTTTTCCATAAATTCATTTGCACTAATATTGTTTGCCATAATCATCCCTGATCATAATATTTACTTGCACTATTATCATTTATACTAATAACGTTTGCCTTAACAACTCAACAGTGATAACTTTTATTAGCCATAAGCTGACTTTCTATAACAATATGTATATATATATCATAATAATAAGTTTCCATAAGTAACACATCTCATAATCGACTCTTGACATAATCAAAATTTGATATAATTATGAAAATAATACAAATTATATTTTATAATTATAGAAAATTATAGCAAATACATTTATGGATTTAAATTATTATGACTCTTGATCGGTTATGACCAATGGAATTAGTGAAAGTAATTTTATGTCATTTCACGATTATGGCAACTGAAGCGTTATTTCAAACGAAATTATGGCCAATACCAGTATGGCATATGAAATTATGCCATTTTAAATTATGGCAAACATTAGTAAACCGTATTACACACCCACCCTTCGCAAGATATGTTCCGGTCCCAATGTAATACGGGGCGAGCCTATTGCCATCTACCGGGCACATTATTAAGCGAGCGATAATTAACATTATAAATACCTACACACATAACTTCGAAATGTCAGAGGTGTGTGCCCGGGGTACCTGGGGATCGAACCCGAGACCATCGCATCGGCAGTCCGTTACGTACACCACTGGGCTATCGCCGCAAGTAGAAAAATTTATTAATGATAAAAAACTGATCAATGTGACAGCTTGGCAATTAAATTGATGTCAGGTTGATATGTCCATTTCATACACGTCCTATCCATTTGAATGCATGTTTAAAAGTCAGTCATATAATAATCTAATCTAATACTAATATATAAAACTGAAGAGTTTGTTTGTTTGTTTGAACGCGCTAATCTCAGGAACTTCTGGTCTGATTTTAAAAATTATTTCAGTGTTAGATAGCCCATTTATCGAGGAAGCTTATAGAGTATATAACATCACGCTGTGAGCCACGGGAGCGGAGCAGTAGCCTTAAATAACGCCGGTATAACCAAGGTCTCATTTAGTTAATGTATACGCAAGCAAATTACACATACGTACATAACTATATAAAGGCCAACGTTTCGACTATTAACGTCTCAAATGCATAATGGCCTACTAGATTTCCGTATCTATGCCGTTTGAGGGTCACCGCTGAAGCAGCAGCAGCGCCCGCACAGACCGCAAATTCAGCATTCATTCTTCGGCAGTAGATGAAGTCGTAGGCCCTTTTCTCACTAGCCCACTACCAGCAGGCGAGCATGCTCAGCAGCATTGGACGATGTGTTAAGGAGCTTTCTCGTACCACGCTGCAAAACAGCGGGTTTCGCTACAGCTGGTGGTCTGTTTATGTAGATTTAAAGTTTGATAAATCTATTTACTAACCGCGACATAATAATCTTATAAAGTGTTAAGTGGTCGCTTCAGTGCTATGCCGCATAATGATGCCCTGGATTGCCCTAAAACGGAATCAATAAAAATATGCTCAAAAGCTGTATCGGTTGCTCCATGCTTATAACATCACCGCGACAAAAAAAAGTAGTACAACGTGAAATCGTAAATCGTGTCGGCGCAGTATCGGCTAGCTTGCAACCTTCTCAAATCCATTGCAGTGCAGCCAACTGTAAGTACATAGTACCATTAATTCATGTGTGACTGTGTGACGTCGTGCCCCTCCGTCTGAACTGTGACGTCGAACGAAGGTGGGAGCGAGCGCCTCTGCCCGCGTCCCGCACGCCATATATAAGCGTGCGACGCTGCTCAATCGGCCCTCTCTGCTCCAGCTCACGGCCAGTTAAGTCTTCTTCCTACCAAGACCCTGGCCTTCGGAACACCAGTGAACACCTAACTATACTTGTCGGACCACGCCCTGAATTTTCTCATGTTCTCAATTACTAAAGTCTTAGTTTTAAAGTAGCTGCATTGTAACTACCTATATAGGCAATTATATTGTGAAGTGTACTATTCTAAAAGTGTTTTCATTTGTAAGTAAAACCTGATTTTCTTCCTTTTTTTGATCACCCGTGTGACATTGGCGCCCAATAGGATTTCTTTTTAAAGCTAAATTGGTGTTCCGAAGGTGAGTGGTATTTTTTTCTGTATTTTTATATATTTTTGTGTATTTTTATATATTTTTATGTGTTAAATACGTCCAGGAGTAACCTATATCTTTTTCTTGTCAGCCACAAGTCACTTAATTCTATTTTCTAACTAATTATATGTTTAATTGAACTATCTGCTAGATAAATTGCATCGCGCAATGTTATCAAACGTAATTACCTGTCTTATTCTCGGCCGCTTGGCGTACGAGCGACGCCGCGCCGCGCCGGCTCAACGAAGCCACGTGTTTTACCTACCTACAATTGAAATTTCTCTTGGACGCATTTTACATTTTACTACATTCTCTTCCTACAATACGCAATTACGCACTTTATTTTCTTTCACTAGTAGGCATGTGTGTAATTTTAGTGAACATTGCAGTGTAATTTATTATAATTTTTTTTGCCATTATTCTTCATGGGTTCGTTTCTCTGTTATATTTTGTCTCATGCGATTGTGTTTAATTAAACTGTTAAAATAGCTTTAAAGAAGTTTTTAAAGTCTTTACTAAACTCTTTCTTAAATAAATGCTGTATACAAATAACTTTGCTCAATCTCGCATCTTTATATCATTAATGAAGGTACATAAATAATAACTAAATAATTGACTTGTAAAAGTAATTAATCAATAAATTAACCTATAAAGTTAATTTTCTTTTCTTTCTATTGCTGTTGGTTTGCTGAGTTGGTAGCTTTGGGAAAGGCTACTCTATTCTAGCCTTTGCTAGCCTTTGGCGGGCTGTTGTCTGGCCTTTAATAGGGTGTTTTTTCTGCTGTTTTGACCAAATAATTCGGAGTGCTTTGTAGTCCACGCGGCGTCTACTAGCCGTGTGTTGACCCTAATTGCTATGTGAGATCTGTACGGATGCTACTAAATGCGTATGGATGCTGCTAAATGCGCATGGATGCTTTTTGCTGTCGGATTCCGATGGTGCTCTGTTTTGCCGTTTATAAAATGGTCTCCTTCTCTTGCTAAATGGGAGAAGATTGGGTGCTGTTTGCTACCTGATTCTGATAATGTATGTGCTCTGTTTTGCGATTTTCTAATGGTACTTTTGCTCTTGCTAAACAAGAGATGGATGCTATATTTCTCTGTTCTTCTTGCTGTGAAGAACGGGCATTGTCGGGCTAAAAGTGTTATGGAGTCTGTTGTTTATACCGACAACGCCTCTTTAAAACGTTGGAGTTTTAACTTTGAATTACCGCGGTGGCTAGACTGCGAGGTTGCGTCGATTTATCGATGATTTTTGTTGTCTTTTAGTGTTTTTACCTGATATTTTTGTTGTTCTATACCTGTTTTCACTACAATACTAACGTGGTGAAGACTCGTTCTTAAAATGTTCAAGTTCTACTAACGATTCTTGGCATTTCTTTTTAAACTATCAAGTTCCGACTAAAGGTTTTTGGTGTTTAAAAGGGTTCCTAGGTAACCCTTCTTATGTTTTTGTCTATCAGGTAATAACAATAAATTATGTGTTTTAATAAACAAAAAATGTGTGCTTAAAAAAAATGCGGGTTAAGTCGTTTTATATAAGATTTTAACCCACACTTACTAAATAATTTTAGCGTATGATGGTCATTCTGTCTGACCTTAGTGTATATAATAATATAATATATGTAAATGTATATTTTTTATTTTTGGGTCACTGCTGGAGATCCCAGTATCTTTTGCCCACTGTTGGTCAACTCTATGTGTTATATTATTCTAACGCGTTACGCGTAATCACTAATTGCCAGGTGGCGGGCATTCGTTGTAAAATACCTACATAAACTCGTGCGATGAGTATTCGCTTATACTCATAAATACCTTCACAATACAAATGCCTATTTGTTGTTTTAAAATGTTTGTTGAACAAATACCTACATACCTACATAAACTTTATTAACAAAGTGTTAAAATAAAATGTGTTGTTTTTGTGCATGTTACTACATCCACAATCTTTCTTATAATAAACAATGTTTATATTACTTGGCACTAATATTGAAATCTACTGTTAAAATAAAATGTTCTAAATGTAAATTATACGCCATTGTTTACCTACGCCTCACATTGTTCATAAACTCAATTGAAGGATATTTTGGTTCTCAGTATATTGACTTGGAATTCAATTCTAATATGGTGCATGAGCCATGTGAAGTTAATGCCGCATCGTTGAACTATTTATCTTCTATTTTCGAGAAGGTACACTCAGCTCTGTTGTCGGCTCATCAACGCAATTGTTTATTTTATAATCTTCGCCGTAAACCGGCAGAATTCTTCAAAACTAAATGTTATGAATGTTAAACCACTTGGTGAATGGCATATAAAAGATTTAAAGATACCTACATATAATTACATAAAATAAAAAAAGAATACTTATAACCTATACATTGTTTATTTTTCCAAACGAATGTTCTCTAATTTATGTTACCGTTTGTAGTAGTGTCTACTATAAATTAATATTTCTTGTTGTGGGTAGCTAAAATTTTTTTCTCGTAAAATACACTATTTTTTTAAATTGCTGCGTAGTTATGTACCCAAATGTTGAACATTGTTTTAAAAAATCTTACCATAAACAAAATATATTGTTTTTTTTTTACCCTGTGGATCAGTGGTTAAAAGGTCACTGTCAGCCGAGTATACAAGTTCGATTCTCGTTTTTCTTTTCTGGAAGTCTTTTTATCTTAATGTCTACTTTGTTGACGTATTATTTTTTTCGCTGTGCTTTGTTCTGAAGTTTTTTTATTGTTGTTGTTCATAATTTTGTATCGACTTTATAATCGAATTGTTTTTATAGGTACTTTTATAAAGCATTATTGTGTGTGATTGACCGGCCGTTGCGAACTCGGAACAGTCAAATAGTACTTATCTAATTAAAATATATCTAGTTTGTTATTGCGATGCACACGCGCTCACTCAGTGACGCGCTGGTAGATAGATACCGCACTTATGATTCATCATTGTTTACTTTAATAGTGTGTTCATTTATCGTGGACAATCGTGGTATTTGTAATTAAATTGAGCAAAATAATTATGTATTTTGCTGTTCTTTTGTAATTCAGTAGTCAGTTTGTAGTCTACAACTTGAATTTATTTTCGTTTAACTTTTGTATACATTCTGTTTGTTATACCTAACAATGACTTAGTATTTTGTTTATCTAGTGGTCAAGGTGCCGAACCCAAGAATAATAATTCGTAGGGCTAGACGTAACTTCTCTTACCTGTAACTCATTCTTAATGACGTCCCTTTTATCTCGTGTATTACCCTAAGCGCTTCACGCCTTTAATGGTTGTCTCTCATATTCTGTTGTTATGTTATGGCCTAAGCACTTATGTAGTGTGTGGCGGCTTTATGGATGACGGGTGTGTTAGTTTATCATAGGGCAGTTGTTGCGTGCGTATTGTGGGTAATATATTATATTTATAGCTAATGTAATTATGTAAGTTTGGTTGTTTACTTAAAATACTGACACCACTTCCACTACTTGATTACAGGTAATCCTCAACGAGCTGCTAGCCAAGGGAATTTTCCCTAGGAAAAATTCTGCCCTAAAGAGGGGGGTGTGTGACGTCGTGCCCCTCCGTCTGAACTGTGACGTCGAACGAAGGTGGGAGCGAGCGCCTCTGCCCGCGTCCCGCACGCCATATATAAGCGTGCGACGCTGCTCAATCGGCCCTCTCTGCTCCAGCTCACGGCCAGTTAAGTCTTCTTCCTACCAAGACCCTGGCCTTCGGAACACCAGTGAACACCTAACTATACTTGTCGGACCACGCCCTGAATTTTCTCATGTTCTCAATTACTAAAGTCTTAGTTTTAAAGTAGCTGCATTGTAACTACCTATATAGGCAATTATATTGTGAAGTGTACTATTCTAAAAGTGTTTTCATTTGTAAGTAAAACCTGATTTTCTTCCTTTTTTTGATCACTCGTGTGACAACTGTAGGCGGGCTAATACAACATACGCTTACACGTTCTACACGTTAATAGTACAAATGTTAATATTTGTTATTACGTCATATGGTGCCTTAATGAATCTACAAATGAATTTTGGCAATAATTTATGTGGCAACTTAATTATACACTGCGAACTGACTGGCTGTGTAGAAGACATGTGGTCACTTTCTCGTCGTGAATATGGATACGAAAGATAAAAAATCACATATTTTTTACTGAAAAATATTTGAAATCTTTGAAATCGAAAATATTTGTCCCAATTGGGCGTTATTATAGTGTTGTGAAATTGTCTTGCGACCAAGATGACTGCAGTACTAATCTTTAAAAATGAAATGCACGTGTACGTATATCATGCATCCTCAGTGAAATTGAGGACACGTTTGTGATGGACTTTTCTAAGATATGTTTATTTGCAGCTTTCGCCATCTTTATACATTTTATTATGTAAGACAAAAATGATATCTACTGCGTCTCACAAGGTAAAATGCTAAGTACATTTGGCGTAATGCCATATTGTAAACTTTTCACTCTGAATTGTAAAACCAGGTGCCTTTAATAGTACTCCAAAATAAATAAATTTAACAGGTGGCCCAGTAATTTAAGTAGACAGCTTGGCGCTTGGCACTGCGACAGATACTGTGGTTTCGATGCCTACATGAGGCAACACTTGTGCTATTAAAAAATTATGCGTAGTTCTGAGTACAAGAAGCATGTGTTGATCTGTTTATATATATTTTTTGGTCCATACGCCTCTGTTGCTATATTTAATGTTTGTTTATGATAATTGACTGCCTCGTTGGTCTCGCGGCATTAATGTGCGCGTGGGATTGGGAGGTCTCGGGTTCGATTCCCGGGTCGGGCAAAGTGTTATTGGGTTTTTCCGTTAGGAAACGCTCAGTAGCAGCACGGAGTCTGGTAATGTGCCCGGTACGGTAATAGCAAAGTAAAATAAGAATAGTAGGTTAGCTAAGGCCGCTCGGCGAGTTAATTGCCTACTCTTGCGTTGACGCACGGGTTGTCACTTGTTTACACCGCGGCGCCGCGCCGGCTTTGTCGGCGCGCGCGCTTTTTCGCCGCTTTTTTAAGTGATCGCGCTGAATACTTCACAATTTAAGCTTGCATATATATTTTTTCAAATACCTACTGACTACCTAAGCGTTATATAACTATCTAAATGCCCTTTATAACGAGAAAAATGTAACAAGTTTAATTTACCGTCGTTTAACACATTGTATAAAAAAAAATTGTTTATGTACATTCAGTTTTGTAATAAACGTAATTGTTACAAAACTGAATGTACAAAAACAATTCGAGCGGGCAAGTAGTGTAGTACCTACATGAATGCGCGCGATCAGACGCGCGGCGCATCCCGTACTGAAACCACAGAGTACTTTGAGTATATATGAAAACTGAAACCGCGCCCACCGCGCACGTCTATGATATTGTGTGCGTGAAAAATGCGTACGTACACGGCGCCGGCGACTCACGCCTACATTCAAACCGGCGGCGGCCGATTTGTATGAATCTATCCTGCTATTCTTTTTATACTATGGTAATAGCCTCGCCCCCTATTACCTGGGACCTAAAAAATCCTGGCGAAATGTGGGTGTAGTATTACGCCTCTGCCTACCCCTTCGGGGATACAGACGTGAGACTACATAAAATAAAATTATGATAATTAAATAAATTTTAATGATAATTTAATTTCATAGTCCGCTTGAGTTAAAATTGGTGATGCGTTCAGTAATGACATCGTTCGGATACAAAGAACGTAGAGTTTTTTGCACCTGTGATATTATATTTTCCGTTTCATAGTTTTGCTCCTATAAATCTTTTTTCGAAATCCGCATTAAGATTGCTCATAGTCACTAAAATAAAATAAGGCTCTGGCGTTGACGGCACTTAGTTTATGTTTAATTGTAGAGTTTTTAAGAGGAATTTCCTAGGAGTCGAGAAAATTGTATATCTACTAAAATTTTTATTATTTTAAACTCTTGAAAAGGACTTCCACACTGGGAATAACATTTGTATACCTACATCCATACTATCGAAGGTCTTAAAACATGACCAGACCTCAAAAACAATTTGTGGATCATATTGTATCTATGTATCACATTATAGTGTTGTCTCCATAGATTTATATGTATAGTACGTGGATGGTACTCTATGGTTGTCTCCTAGAGTTAGGGTGGTATTAGCCAGCCATTGGTACAGAGTTGGGCAGTTATAATATAAATTACATCCAATTCATGAAATGGTTCAGTGACGCCATGACGATAATAATTTCACATTTACAATATCAATAATTGAATAACATACCTATGTCCATATAAAAATACGACATTGACATTATAATAAATACGAATGAACTCTATATTTAACCTTAGCGGTATGTCTGTTTACCATCGGCTCCGGTTAACTCATAAATAAAGTTTACGTAGGTAGGCATAAGTTCAAGGTGACTGTAACGCGAGCACTAATCTTACGTAATTTTATTATAAATTGAATTAAACTTTATCGTGTATTTGATATTTGTAGAATTGAGAGATAGTAAGATAATCGACTTCTCCTACGACTCCGTCCTCTTGGGACCTTTTATCCCCTAAGGGGAGACATTTCCTCCTTCCTTCATTTCTAAATATCCTGTCTTAATGCGCCTCTACACTCTCTAAGGAACATAAGTACATACCAAATAACAGCTTTTTACTACCAGCAGCTTTCGACTGTGTGCTGTCTGTCAGTCAGTAACGCAAGAAATTTATAAATATTGACAATACGAGAAGAGTTTTAATACTATAGGAGTTTAGAACTTGGTGTAAAATAGGTCGTGTAAAATAAAAGTTCAGTCTTAGTCCGTTGGTCCCTCCACTAGGCTATCGCGGCCTATAGATGTATACAGTTCACTCTATCAGAACTTATTTGCATTAAGGATGCAACCTTGCTACCATTCACCGTATAGTAATGAACTTGATGTTGTTACTGGTATTGTTTATTTATTTATTTATTTATTTAAACTTCACATACACAGAGTACGTAGGCGGACTTAATGCCAAAGGCATTATCTACCAGTCTACCTGATTGAGTGGTGCAGAGAGGAAGAAGTAGGTGTATTATATAGTGTGAGGGGAGTGTACTAGTAACTTAATTAAGTAGGGCATGATATACTTGCATAAAGATAAATTATAAATAGGTAAAATAAGTAGATTAATGCATAAACTAAATACATATACAATAAATACAGGAATAACAAAAAAATACTTAAACGTATTATATATAAATAAAAATAAATATATATATATATATAGGTATATATATATGGTATATAAATACATATGTACAATATACATACATAATATTATGGTTGTGACTTTTAATTGGATACAGTTGCCGACTCAGCCAACAAGAGTTCTTTCACCTTGGACTTGAAAGTGAATTTCGTCTTTGCCATTTTATTGTTGTCTCATCAGATTTTATAAATAGTGCTGTTATAGGCATATTTTTTTGTTAAGAAAGGTCAAAGTTATATTATGCACCCATCGATATAATATGAGTACATATATGTCAATGCATGCACCGTACGTTAAAACTTGAAGGTTTGAAATTCTACGTTTATTTTTATACATACATACATACATACATATCGTCACGCCTTTTATCCCCGAAGGGGTAGGCAGAGGTGTATTTCTACACCCACTTTTCGCCAGATATACTTTAGTCCCACGTAATAAGGGGCGAGCCTATTGCCGTACCGGGCACATTTCCAGACTCCGTGCTGCTACTGAGAATTTCGTGACAGAAAAACCCAATAACACTGCCCGACCCAGGAATCGAACCCGGGACCTCCCGATCCCACGCGCACATTTATGCCGCGAGACCAACGAGGCAGTCGTATAGGGTTTGATGTCGAGTTTTCCGTCTCTACGCAAAGATGGTATTTGCATCGTGTTATCCCTTAGTCGCCTCTTACGACACCCACGGGAAGATAGGGGGTGGTGACACTTGTATTCTATGCCGTCAACCACTCGGCATATTTTTATAAGTATATTTTTATAATCATATTATAAGGGTCAAATTGCTGGTTAGTTTTAAAACTTATTCATACAATAGTGACTAAGCGAAAGAATCGTATTTTTATATTTTATAGACTCACGCCTGTATCCCTGAAGACCAATGTAGAAGACCAATGGGCAGAGGTGTAACATTACACCCACGTTTCGCCATAAATTTTTTGGTCGCACGTAATAGGGGGCGAGACTATTGCCGTTACCGGGCACATCACCAGGCTCCGAGCTGCTACTCAGAATTCGGTAAAACCCAGTAACACTTTTGCCCGACCCGGGAATCGAACCCGGGACCTTCGATCAGCAGTCGCATACGCTATCAACTGGTCCACGGCGGCAGCCGTTATTATATATTTTTATTTTTTCGGCAAAAAATACAGTGCTTTTTAACAAATGCTACTTACAAATTTGAAAACTATTCACCATTTACATGTTTTCACAATTGGATATCTCATTTACTTGTCTGTTAGTTATCAGCTTAATCTTAATCTTAATATATAAAATCCTTGCGTTACTGACTGACTGAAACTATCGGGCGCAGGCAGCTGAAATTTGGCATGTATGTTCCTCGGGGACCGTAGGGGTGCACTAAGAAGGGATTTCCCGAAATACCCACGGGATCGGCCAAAACAGATAAAATAAAAATAATGTGCAGGCGTAGCTGCTGGCGTCCTCTAGTACAATATCTTATTAATTACCTTTATACAATATAGAAAGTAAAATATGTACGTCTATATTTATTATCTCTATTAAAAAAATTATGAATAATTCGTATAAACATGTATCATAATCGTCATCTTCGATCATGATTATGTCCTGGCTGCGGTCAAAGAACCTCGTCTTGGAGCCCGGCGTCCTCTGTCGTGTTAACGTGTATCTCGTCGCGTATCTCAAAAACGGCGGAAAGTATTTGGGTGACAAAAATATATATAGGTAGTAGAGCCTTGCTGATTTCAGCATGAATGGGCCGGCTCGACCGGGGAAGTACTACCCTCTCACAGAAAATCGACGTAAAGTAACAGTACCTAAACTGTTGCGTTTCGTTCGGTGAGTGAGAGTGCCTGAGGCCCTATCCCCTATACCTTCTCCCTGATCCCACTCCTCATCCTATCCCTTTCCCAACCCCAAGGGGCGGCAACGCACTTGTGACTCCTGTGGTGTTGCTTGTGCCCATGGGCGGCGGTAATTGCTTACCATCAGGCAATCCGTCTGCTCGTTTGCCGCCCATTACCATAAAAAAAAATATCAAGAAGATTAGCTTCTCAAGTTAAAAAGTAAACTGAACAATGCTTTTATTTATTATTATTTATTTATATAACGGTCCCAACAGAATATCAGCGCCATCTTGTGTCACAAGATGGCATATGCTGAGTTGGGAACCGATTCTGTATAGGTTAAGTTAGTTGTTAAGTGTTTATCTTTTCTTCTGCTTTTTTGAACATATACAGAATAAATGAGTTTTCTTTCTTTCTTTCCTTCTTTGATAAAATGCCCACTCTTGCCTTCCTTCATACAACAAAAATCTCGACAGGATTTTCCAATCATTATAGATGGGCATTGCAAGAATGAGTCACTTAGACTTCATTGCTATAAGGGATTTAAAGATTGAATTGGCGTTTTCGTTCTGCCAAACCGTGGTTATATCACATCTAAATAAATATCCTTCAAGGTATTAGGAAAGATGCGTTTACACACATTTTGGACATATTTTAGTAGATACCGGACACAAATAACATTCATATTCGAAACAAATAATTGTGTATCACGCAAATTGTTCTTATGAGCAAACACATGGTAAAAAAGTTTGCCGCTTCAGTCATCCGAAAAGTCCGATAACACTACCAATAATTAAATGGCAATAAAAAGGTATTCTACTTTTAAAAATAGCCCTAGAATAAAAAAAACATATTGTTGATTGAATCAGGCGTTACTTGGCGGAACTCCATTGTAACCTAATGGAAGGAAAGAGGAACCCACCACGCACCCTCGAATTGACCACCCCAACTATTGCAATAGAAAAAGGTTGACAATATCGAACTCCTCTAAAAGGATAAGGGATATAGGAATGGTATGGGTTCCAGGAAGATACCTGACTTGCAGTATCCCGCTGTATGCGCCGACTATTCTTCGAAACGTGTTTCGCCTCTGCACGAGGCATCCTCAGGAACGATGGGCAACGACTGAGCGCTTTCCAACCGTGGGCATGTCTTATAAACGATTGTACTTTCTAATCCCCTCCCTCCGTTGCTCGACTGATGTGAGTCATTATGACGGTGTGCGAACATATTCAGCAATGGGGACCCGTTAAAGTTTGTTTGATTGTTCAGTAATGTATGCTTGTCCCGCTTTAAAATCTCTAATTGTTCCAATACGCACATTCTAATACCCTTTTGACAAGTGTGTATGACGTCAAATTAATGTCGGCTATTTAAGGTATGACCCGATTCAAGTAAATGTTCGGCAAAATGAGACTTTTCCGGCTGGTTGTTTCTAAACGCCGCTAAATGTTCTTTATATCTCAGCTCAAAACTTCGACCCGTCTGTCCTATGTACTTATTTTGGCATTGGTCGCATGTTAAGCAGTAAATACCGGACTTTTTGTTCTTGCATACTTTATCTTTACCATTGCAAAGAAATTTTAACGTTTTGTATGGTTTATAGGCTGATCTGATACCGTTCCTCCTCAGTATACGCGCCATACAGTCAGTTATGCTTCCAAAATAGGTAAGAACAGCGGTATTATTTATAGGTTCTTTTATAGAGGGATATAAAAGTGACTTGGCCATTCTAAGTTGTTTTCCTCTAATCATCTTATCAATTAGGCGTTTACTATATGATCACGAGTGGCATTTTATTTTATTATGGGTTGAGATATTTAAATCAGAATAATTTTCCGTGTATGTACCTACTTGGCATGAAGAATTGAAGAAATCTTTCAAACGGTCAAAATTTACTACTTACGTATGCGGGTGCTCTTACAGAAACATTATCTACATGATAAAATGCAGGAGTTTATTGTCAAAGCTCAAGTAGTGTGGGATGAAAAATAAATAATCTCACACTGTCTGGCAATACTTACTCGATTTTATTTATATTTTTCACAGTTCGCTTTCTATTATTCATTTGTTTACCTGCGCATGTTTGAGGACTTTGGTTATAAAACTCATAAAATATTCACCACAAAATAGGCACCTACTTGTTTTTGTTGCCTATGAAAACATATTTTTCTGGTGAATATTTTATGAGTTTTATAACCAAAGTCATCAAGGCCTGCGTACACTTTTAATATTTTAACCTTCTAACTCTTTTATGTAAAAAATCCTATTTTCAACAGTTTACTTTTCCTTTTTGCAATGTCGTTTTTATTTACCGGGCTTACCTACCATATTTTTGGACGATGGACTTTGAGTGGATGAAGTTATTTAAAAACTCTTTTCAACGAGAAAAGCTATTTGAAAATAGAGGATAGCAGTATTTACGGATAAGAATACAAAAGGAGATTTAAAACTATTTTTATCGTAATATTAATTCAAAAGCTATATTTGAAGAGATTTAAAAGTTGAATTCGTTTCAAAGAATGTCATACAAAGTCTGTTTAAAACGGTTAAGCCAGATTTTAATGAGTGAACAATTTTAATACAAAATAGACACTTTATTTCTTTGCAGCAGAATTTCTGCAACCGAAATTCTGCGACTCACGACTCACAAAATTACGCTCGTTTGGTTTCACCCTAATAGTGCGAGTCTTTTAAGACTACAAGAAAGCCTTTATTCTAGGGCGTAATAAATATTTATCACTGAAGAAGAAACTATTGGAATATATAAGAACATAAGTGCTTTACCGCTTAGCGTCCATGTCACCTGTATCGTCATTTTGAAGTGTTTTTATTTTTACATTTACCTTGACCTTGACCTTAAGACGGATATGGTCGAACGCCACTAGTCTACTTTGTAAATTAGGTCATATTTTTAGAGGAATTATGTTTCACGGCAAATTATTTATGACGATCAAATAAGTATACTGTGTGCGATAGAAAAATACAGCGACGTTAATCTACAATTTTCGTGCCGAAACTTTCGTACAAGTTGTGGTGTCAAGTGATGTTCACATAACTCTACCATGTAGCTAGTTTTACAATAGTTATATTTTCTTCTTAAACGCCCATTTTCTCATTCAAATTTGAAACTCATTATCTAGCTTAAGCCGATATAATATTTTTTTGTATGATATGTAAATTTCCAAACCATATTTCACGTCCAATTAAAACGGCGAAAAATGAAACGGGGTGTGAAATAGTGTTTGCACGCTATCAGCGCCTTAATGACGAAATGAAATGTCCAGGAAACGACGGATCCCCTAAGCAAGTTCATTTCGAGCGATTTTAAATATTCATTGAAATACGAATGCTCCAAAGTAAGTGTTAACGAGGAGCAGAGTGCTCTAGAAATAGGTCTGGCTTGTGACACTATTGCCGACCAACCAGTTAAATTAGTACCTACTGTAACTGCCACAAATTCAGCTTGCTTATTTTCACTTAATAGCCGACCTGCGAATACCTGAAATGTCGGGACAGCCCTAAAATGAAACTGTCCAAGTCTGTCGGAAACTTCTGCCAGTGTGAGATAAGGCGCGGGACACAGATATGGCGACAAATATATTAAAAAGGAAACTGAAGCTAGCGAACGGACACACCCATACTGTATGTCCGCGTCGTATGGCCCGTATGGTGGTTCTGTTAGTAAGTACGGATGTTGTCTGCAGTTTGCTGTATCGTATTGATGTCTTTCCTATACCGCGCGTAAACGTACCTATTACGTAACTATACTTTATAACAAGTACCTACCACATCATTGCCATACTATACCTACACCTTCCGTATGCCTTACTCCCAAGTTTAATAAAACCGATCTACTTAGTTCGACGTATGATAAATGGCAGTCGTGGTCTTGATTTTGACAGCAGCGTATTATTCAGTTTGTGTAAGAGAATTCCTGGTAATATAACTGTGACCGATGGTCAGCAATAAGCTCTGCGGCTAATAGAGACGTAAACAGTTAGTGTCACACCTTTGGTGAACTCTAAAAGATATAATACTCGTAAAAGTAATAAAAATAAAACCGACGTGGAACTTCCGGTATTGCTTTTCGGATCGGCGAAGCAAATGTTTGCTTGGTTTATATTTGCTTTCTGGCAAGTACCACTCACTAGGGTTAAGACCCGTAAGTAGCGAATGCAGTAGCCATGAGTGAAACACACTGGACGGTATTCCATATTTGCTATTGCAAATATGTCTAGCTTAGCCGGATGATTTACGTGTCTTGCTAAAGCCGTGAGTGCTAAGGTATCGTGAGGGGCTGATGCCACGTGAATGCTCTATTTAGATTTTACGTGTGTGACGTGACTGGATTGGAGCTGTATGCATATTAGGTTGGACATTATATATATAACGTAGAAAGAAGTAGGCTGTTATAAGTAATTAAATTCAGACAAACGCAAAGTAAGCTAATGTCATATCGTATTTATTTTTTAAACTGATAGAATTTTATTATTTTTTATTTTTATTTATTAACCTTATATACCTACACTGCCTCGTTGGTGACTGCCTCGTTGGTCTCGCGGCATAAATGTGCGCGTGGGATTGGGAGGTCTAGGGTTCGATTCCCGGGTCGGGCAAAGAGTTATTGGGTTTTCCCGTTAGGAAATTCTCAGTAACAGCACGGAGTCTAGTAATGTGCCCGGTACGGCAATAAGCTCGCCCCCTATTACGTAGGACCTAAAAATTCATGGCGAAATGTGGGTGTAATATTACACCTCTGCCTACTCCTTCGGGGATACAGGCGCGAGTCTATAAAAAAAATAAAAAAAATTATATACACATAGCGTGTAAAGGCGGACTTAATGCCTTAGGCATTTTCTGATTAATGGTTGGTGTATTTAAAAAAAAGTGGAGATTGACATAAACATAATTATATTTAATAGATATGATAGACGCATACATTACAGAATCAGGAGCCTTAAATATATAATAACCGATTTGTTTAACCAAGTAGGTAGCTCAACTTTGACGGCGCTTTGACTTTGACGCTAAGCGCGATGAACTGAAAGCCCGACCACCCGCGGTCATAAGCTATTACTATGACAAAGGTGCCCACATTCTCGGATTTTCTAAAATAAAATAAACTAAGTAAACCATACGACAACAGCAACGGAGATAAAGCAGACACCGAAGCCAAAATCGGTAGAAGCACCTCATGATCAACTCAACTCTATATAAAGATAAAGTTTTAATTAATTAGCTATTTGTATCATACACATACATACATATACTCACGCCTTTTTTCCGTCGGGGTAGGCAGAGACAACAGAACGCCACTTGCTCCTATCCTTACAAACCTCACGCGCTTCCTCTACACTCATTACTCTTTTCATACATGCTCGCCGGTTTTGGGTACTTCGGACCTTTCCGTTTCTTAGGATGTCTCCAATTTGGTCGACGAATGTCCGCCGAGGTCTGCCGCGACCGACTTGCCCACACACATTTGCCTTATATATCTGATTCGTCATTATTTCTTCACTCATTCGCTACACATGTCCAAATCACCTATGCATTCCTTTCTCAATCCTTGTCACCACATCTTCTTTCAGTCCACTGCCCTTTCGTATAGTTGCATTCGAAATTCTATCAATCAGTCTTACCCCACACATACTACGCAGTGATCGCATCTCAACTGCGTTAATCCTACTTTCATGCTTTTTTTGCCAAACCCAGCTCTCACTTCCATACATCAACGTGGGGACAAGCACTCCATTGTGAACCGCCAATCGCGCCTCTTTTGGCACAGTCTGACCGTTCATAAATGCCCACAGTGCTCCATTTACACAATTTCCCGCAGTCACTCTCCTTTCAATGTCTCCCTCACATCTTCCGTCCCTTGTAAATACGCTACCCAAATATACAAATTCCTTTACTTGCTCTACAATTTCACCTCCAATCGTAATATTACACTCAGTCACACTTTCATCTTTTTCAAACACCATCACTTTCGTCTTTCGTGCATTAACTTTCATACCTTTCGCTTTAAAGCTCTTGCTCATGCAGCCCATCATTTCTTGCAACTCATTCACCGATGATGCATGAATGACTTGATCATCGGCATATAAGAGGCACTTAACACGCACTCCTACCATATCGATCCCGCATTCCGTTTCTCTCATATCATTCATGCAGCTATCTATGAATACGTTGAACAACCAGGGCGAGGCTGCACACCCTTGTCTGACACCTTGGGAGATGTCAAACCAGTCCGTATAGGCACCATTGATTCGGACACAGGCTCTAGAACCCCTATACAGGGATTTCAGAGCCCTTATTATAAAGTTGTCTACCCCATACATGGATAACACCTTCCATAATTCCTTTCTATTCACCCTATCATAAGCCTTTTCCAAGTCTATAAACGCGGAATACACCTTCTGGTTTTTTGCCAGACATTTTTCGGTAACGCAGCGCAAGGAAAAGACTTGATCCGTACATCCCATTCCCTTCCGAAATCCCGCTTGCACATCCCATATCTTGTCATAAGTCACATTTACTACTCTGTCAATCAAAATTACTATTTGTATCAGTTAATAATTATAATCAATCCAAGAACGAAAATAAAAATTAACAAATTTCTAACATCTCACCAGTGATTTGTATTCATAGCGAAATGGGAGTGGTCTTTATCGCTCAACTATTTCCTATGTGGTATACATAAACGAATAGCTACTGCAGATTATAACCCGGCAGAGAATAATGCGGGGGAATTCCCAACGAAATAAATGTACTTATCACATCTCATGTAACAAAAGGGCTGAATAATTACTACCCGTATATCTGTCATAATCTTATAAACGACTGATTCTTTATTCATTACCCTTGGCAAGGTAAGCCCTACAGCTTTTGTAGCCTTTTTATTTCATCCCGATATATTTAATTCAGTGAATATAAGACTGAGTGGTTAGATCGTCTGTCTAATATTCGATGAAAAGCGACATAATGAACTGCTGAGAAATGCGAGTACTAATATTCGCCCCAAAATAAAATTCGAACAATTTCACGATATTTATAAATCAGTAAAGATCTTGTAGTTGTAATTTGATGTTAATATAAGCCCTGATCAAAACAGGGCTTATATTATTAGCAGTCGCAAATTGTTGAATACAGGCTCTTCTCATTATGAGTAGATCTAGATCCGTAGTAGTGTATAGACATGCAGCTTTGCCTTCACCGTTGAGCAGGTGATTACAACGATCACTATCGATGCATTTAACTTTAACAAGTTAGTCAGGTCAGTAGTTCAGAATGCAAGGCCCACTGGGTGTTAGGCTGTTGGTCTTCTCGCAAAAAATTCACCGCTATTACTTACCTACTTAAAATTATGTAAGTATACCGTAAAAACAAGACCTCAATTACGGTTGAAATTACGTAATTAGTTCTTATAAAAAGCAGAAAACATTTTTAATTTTTACCAAATTACCAAATTATGTATAACAATATTTTACATATAATATATACACATATATAACACATTAGCGCGTCTATACCAACAATTAATGATAATAATATAGTTAATATAAGATACAAACATATATAATTATAATCTTAACCCAAAAGTCGCCATACCCTTGTCAGTTGTACCACACCCCAAACGATTACTAGTTTTGTCATTAAGTATTGTACTGGTGAAACATTTTTTCCGTAATACCCACACTACTTAGTTATGTTATATTCTGATGGTACCCGCCTAGTGTCCTACATTTTTAAGTTTTATCGCATTCTTTGTACTTACCTACTGACATCCTACCAATTAGTGTTCCATTACTTACCTAGTTATTTTAGTCTTGGCTATATTTTGCTTTATATAATTGTAGCTTATCTTTTATACATTATAAGAAGTATATAGCTCTAAAGGAAGATTTGTCTATTTGTATGACTAAACTAGATAATAATCTTATAAAGTATGATGCTGATATCCATTGTCTAAGGACAGAGATTGACCGCTTACAAGATTCCCTATGTAACATGACAAAGAAATATCAATTATCTCAAAATCAAATTAATGAACATATCTTGGCCATGGACGACTTAGTGGATTTGTGTAAATACAATGAGCAAAGACTCATTTCATTAACTAATAATAATCAGGTCAATGAACCTAGCCTGACACCACAAAGTTTTTCACAGCCTACCGACTTGAAAGATAGTTCTGCTATGTTATCTCAGTCAGCGGTCATAAGTAACAGCTTCATGAATGCTAGCACTTCTCTCTCACATCTGAATACAAATATGAACACCAACAATTTAGTAATGTTGAGTGATGAGATAGGTAGGACCATGCGCCAATTGTTGAGACAAAGGACAGGTCAAACAGTAATCAACTTTTGTATGCCTGGAGCAAGTTTTGCCCATATCTTACAAAGCATTTTGAGTAAAACATATTGTCCCGAATCAACAATAATCATTTTTATTGGGAGAAGGGGTAATGCAAATTTAAATACTATAAAAAGATATTTCAACCAATTATTATACATAAAGTTAGAAAAATTATTTTAGTTGCATTTCCCTACAGCAAGTTGTTGCCACAGGCCGAAAATGACTATAGACATAAGTTAAACAGCAAATTACATACATTGACATTTTACAATGATTTTATTGACATAATTGACTCTAATGCTTTCATTAGAAACTTTTATTTGACATGTGATAGTTGTTATCTATCTCAATATTCTCAAAGACAAATAGCATCATCGCTAGCATATTATATTAAAAACACAGCCAAAAATTTGGCTAATAACTCTGCTTTTATTGAGCAGTCTAATTTGACATTAAATAGTAGCTTGGAATCCGTTCCAAATTCTTTAAATTAAGAAATGAGACAATAGAGTCAATCTCTGGCAATAACTTTGATAAGACATTAGTTACTTTTTTAATACCACACCTACTATAAGTAAGAAAAACACACTTTCATCAACCACATATTGTAAAAAAAATAATTTAAAGAATTGTATTAACCTGGTGCATCAGAATATACAAGGGTTGATGAGTAAGGAGTTAGAATTGGAATTGTTTATGAACTGTTACAATATTGACATTTTATGTATTACAGAACATTGGCTAAAAAGCCACCAGTTCCTATTCAATTTCAATAACCACCAGGTTGCAAGCTCATTCAGCAGAGAAAACTTTATTCGAGGTGGCTCGTTAATTATAATAAATAAACTTTTAAAATTTAAGGAACGATCTGATATTGTGAGCCTCTCTGTTGAGCGAGTTATAGAGATATCATGTGTCGAGTTTGAGCAGTTCATTGTTATGAGTGTATACAAACCTCCATGTGCGCCTTTTGAAAGTTTTATAGTAATTATGGAGGATGCTCTAAGCAAAGTTAATAATTGCCATAAAACGGTTGCTGTTTGTGGTGACTTTAATATTAACATTTTAGAGAAAACTTCTTTATCAATTAATTTCTTAAATCTTTTTAAATCTTACAATTTAAGTCATACTTTTTTAGAACCAACTAGAGTGACTGCCACAAGTGCTATCTGTATTGATAATATATTTATTAACACTAAACCTTGACATAAATCCTTAATTAATATGCTACAGTCTGATCACAGTGGGCAGTTAGTCTGTTGTCCAAGAAAAACCCCTAAGGCTCATAGTAAAATTATAAATTATATACCTATAAATGAGAACCGATTGGAACTTTTAAAAAATAATTTAACTGGTAAAATGCGTTGGTTGCCTACTCATGACCATCCGGATCGGTTATATAATTCATTATTTAAATTGATTAATGATGAATTTTCTACTATATTTAAACACAAAAAAATTAATGTAACTGACCGTCTGATGTTTAGCGATTGGGCAACTGAAGGCATTCATAAAAGTCGGATTAGGTTATATGAACTTTACAATGAAAAAACTTTTAATAATAGTCCAGCCTTTATTAATTATGTAAAAAAATATTCAAAAACATTCAGACAAGCTTGTTATGCTGCAAAATCGATTTATTTGAAAAATAAAATACAATGCGCTGAAAATACCATAAAAGCTACCTGGAATGTCATCAATAACGAAACTGGTAGAGCCAAAGCACGCAGTCGCGACTACCTACTAAATATCAATAATGTGATTATTGCAGAGGACTTGGAAGTAGCGACAGAATTTGAAAATTTTTTTGCTAATATACCCATTATAACTACAGCGTCACTCAAGTCATCTTCCATGTCTGCTGAAATGCTACTTAAGGACTGCGTGCCAGAATGTGACACAGCCTTTGAATTTACTGCTGTAACTACTGAAGATGTTCTTAAACAATTTAAAACTATTAATATGAAAAAGACTATGGATTTATGGGGATTTTCAGTTAAGACTGTTTCATCTATTATTACTTTAATTGCTCCACATCTAGCCACAGTGTTCAATGGCTGTGTCGCTTCTGGAACATTTCCTGATTTAATGAAATATAGTAAAATTACACCCTTATTTAAATCTGGTGACACAGCAGACCCCTCAAATTTTCGACCTATTTCTGTATTGCCAACACTGAGTAAAATTTTTGAAAAATTAATACTTAGTCAATTGCTTAATCATTTTAATAGAAATAATCTTCTTCACAAGAAACAGTTCGGATTTACGAGGGGTTGTTCAACTATTGACGCAGCAGTTGAGTTACTGAAAAGTATTTTTGCGGCTTGGGAGAAGTCGCAAGATGCGTTAGGTATATTTTGCCACTTATCAAAAGCCTTTGATTGTGTACATCATGATACTCTTATTAGGAAATTATATGACTATGGCATTAGGAACAAAGCTCTCGATCTCCTGACTTCTTATTTGGGCAACAGAATCCAGAAGGTCGAAGTTAATGGTAAGACATCTCCAGGGTCGGCTTTAAAAATGGGCGTCCCGCAGGGCTCAATACTCGGTCCATTTCTATTCTTGATATATATTAACGATTTACCTAATTATGTAAAGAACAATCATGAGATTGTGTTGTTCGCGGATGATACATCTTTGATTTTTAACATTAAAAGACAACAGATTAATTTTGACGAAGTAAACAATCTATTAATTAAAAATGAAGAAAACTAAACTTTTAAAATTTTCTATGCCTAATGTTAAACAAATGGAAACCAATGTGCAACTTAATGAATTTAGGATTGAGCCCGTCGAGACAACCATGTTTTTAGGTATTATGCTCGACACCAAACTACAATGGGGTCCACATATTGAAAGGCTATCGGGCAAACTCAGTTCTGCAGCTTATGCAGTCAAGACAATTAGACGCCTCACAGATTTAGAAACAGCTAGAATGGTTTATTTCAGTTACTTTCATAGCTTAATGTCGTATGGGATCCTTCTCTGGGGGAATGCTGCAGACCTAAATACAATATTCGTTCTGCAGAAAAGAGCTGTAAGGGGAATTTATAACCTCGGTCCAAGAGTTACTCTAAGAGAAAAATTCAAAGAAATAAACATTCTAACTGTTGTATCACATATATTTATGAAAATCTGTTATATGTACATAAAAATATTGTCAAATTTAGTAAAAAATGTGATATACATTCTGTAAATACAAGACACAGGAATAATCTCGTAGTTCATAGCACTCGTCTTCACAAAATAAGTAGCTGTTTTATGGGGCAATGTATACGCTTTTATAACAAGCTCCCTTATAATATAAGAAACCTATCTATAAATAAGTTCAAAATTATTGTAAAAGCGAAATTGTGTTCAAAAGCATATTATAAAAGATCGGAATATAAAGACGACCAAAACGCTTGGGACTGAGCTGTTCTAATTCGACACACAAAAATAATTGTATAAAATATATTTTTTTTAATGACGTTTCGTAAGTACTTGCAAAGTTTATACGAAATAAAGAAGTATTTCATTTCATTTCATTTCATTATTATTTGTTATTCCTTTCCTTCCTTTTACGTACAATTGTTTGGAAACGCTTCTAAACACTATTTCTGCATTACCGTATGTCACCCGTGGAGAGAGCCTGGAGATCTGTCACACAGGTTTCGTACCTAGTACAAACTCCAGCTCTCACTAAAGTTTTTATTTATGCAGCCCTATGTTTAAGAACTCGTAATGTACCTTTTTGAGAGTAATAAATAAATATATTATTATTATATTAGATGAGTCGGTCCACAACTAACATGCCAGATAGGCACACCTACTTAAGCGCACAAAATCTAGAATATAACATTAACAATTCTCTACTTTTTCCTGGAAGCGATTATTTAATGACGAACTTTTCTCCAGTATTAAGTTTGAAAATGTACAAATGTATTTTCTATTCTACAAAAAGTTATAATGAAATTTCGTTAATGTCGGAGCAATATATTTGGAAGAACAAAAGTATGTCGCTTAGAACCATTAGTCCGTGTAATATGGATGCCATATATTATAATAAGTTTGTGAGCTTTTGTCTCTGGCTCCATTTCCATGCAGAGGCAAAGAAATATAACCTTAAGTCATAGAAGTAACACTAAATAACAACAGCGGTTGCTATGATTGATATCTTCTTTCTAATGACACATGCAGTATGATAGAAAGAGCTGTCGATAGGTTTAGCAGCACGCTCTTATAGCAGCCTCGTGGTAGGCAAACAGTAGACAAAACATAGAGTTAGGAAACCGAGTGTTGTTCGTAACAGTGATGATTTATCGATAAATATTTTTGGTCAAATGTCTAACTTTAGTATGTGTCGATATATTTAAGCCGTAGAAGTAAACAACAAAAATATTGAAATTGTAGTTTTTGCTGTTAACGCCGGACAGTGCTTTGCAAAGACTTGCCAAACAGACAGTACTAAAAAATTTCACGTGTTTAATTGTTCGTTTTAGCTATAAAATCTATTGACAAAAAGTATTCATAAACTAATGAGCGATGTGTTGCGATGAGATGCTAATAAACTGTCACTTAGATTATGTAATGTACGAATTATACCAGATTGGCTAATGCGGCAGGCTTTGGCAATTTGTGTGCGTTGCATCATATCACGTTGCTTGCTATCGCTTACGTTGGACACTGCTTGATTTTTTTAGAGTTATAGGTAATCCGATTCGCCTTTATGTATACAGCAGTGAACTACTTTGACAAACCAGTTGGCGTGAGTGCAACCGAGTGCCACGCCGAAGCTTGCGGGTATGATTCATTTTTACATTAATGTCCGATAGTTTGTTTCCGTATTTATCCCTCATTGAAAAAACATCGATATCTCCTTTCACTGTCAAATCCCATCACTCCTTAATGATCGGATTTGACAGCACGGCTATTTAGAGAATGCAGTCAAAGATATGAGTCTGTAAGGAGTCTATGCCTCTTTAAATGAGACGCGTAATTTGACGTTATGATTAACCAACTAAGACCAACTGACATTACATGTTGCACGTTCGGTATAAGGAAATATGGCGAGCATGTTCTCTCTAGTCTAAACGTCCAACCTCTCTGACCACGACGCTGCTATAAGAGCGTGCTGCTAAACCTATCGACAGCTCTTTCTATCATACTGCATGTGTCATTAGAAAGAAGATATCAAACACAGCAACCGCTGTTGTTATTTAGTGTTACTTCTATGACTTAAGGTTATATTTCTTTGATTTGGGTAGTGGCGCGAGACGTAATGAAACTCTCAATATGACAGATGAAATAAAACCAAAAAGGTCGTGTGTCGCTAGGATATCAGATAGTAGAAATATTGTGTAAGAGATTGTGAATATGTAAATTTTCAGAAATTTTTGTACTGGCCTTATATTTTATTCAGTTTGAAATACATACATCACACGTATAAGGTATTGACCTAGTAAATTAAAAGAAAATTATGGAAGTATATATTTATTTACTATTTAATTATATGGTGATACGCTAAAGATAATTCTATGTACCAAAATAACTACGACATACGTAGCTTAATAATGTTGCATCTTCATAAATCTATGGAAAGCAAATCGTAAATTCATTAACGCCAGTGGCAGTCATGAGCACGTTTCACAGGATCATGCGATTCACTCATTATCGTTTGATTGATTTGCCCACATAATAATGCGGTCCCATTAGCTACAACACTAGTGCATCGCATTACTTCGCTAACTACGTTCTGCCGCTTCGCAAATAACTTCTTACCACTTCGCTTATCACACATCACCACTCACTAATCACTTCCAACTTTTTCACTAGCAGATCAGCTTTCATCTGCTGCTTTTTGAATTATTGATACTATCTACATCTAAATACGCTGTATTACCAGAATTATATTATTAACATCTAAACAAATTCTGAAATTCAAGCGTGAATCATCTCGAACGTATATCTCAACTTCGTACATCGAAACTTTCACATTTATAATTTCACAGCACTTGGCACTTCATCTTTATCATGATACTCGTCTCCAATCTATTATGAACGTGTGTATTTCCTCCATCATCCTAAACTGATGGGTAGTTGTTCATTTTGAGTACACAAATGATAAATAACCGTTGTGCCTTTATTCCTTAAGGGGATTTCTGACCCGAACGTCGAGTACGTCTTGGCCATTTATTGAAAAATAAGTAGAATGAGGTAGTTTTCAGTATAAAAATGTTTTGTGGTAAAGTTTCAACTGTATCTGTTATTGGATGTTTTGGAAACTAGAAAACTATTTGTAATTGCATTAGAGTAGTTTGAACGTGTCGGTAATGTAAAAGGGACGGGCAATATGTGAAACATGAACAAGTTTTACAGAAAATATATCTAGAAAATAAATATAAAGAGAATTATTCAGATTATAAATAGAAAATACTTTGTTGGGTTCCCTATTTGGTTTGCTTCATTTCATTCATGTGGTCTAAAGATTGATATTATACATCATGATCTAATAAAATAAATCGTCAAACTGCTCAAAAGGTGTGAGGACCTAAGTATGTTTTCATTGAAACATAAATAATAATATATTGTTTTTATTCGACTTATTGTAGGCAGCGATAGCCTAGTGGAGATACCGACAGACTGCTATGCAGATGGTATCGGGTTCGAATCCACGGCGCGCACCAATGACTGCATTTAATTGTTAATTATCGCTTGCCCCGTGCCTCGGAGAGCACGTTAAGCCGTCGGTCCCGGTGGTCTTGAAGATCTTTGACAGTCGTTACAGGGCTTCAGTACCTTCTAAATAAACTGACACTAGTCTAAACCATGGAACATCGCTATCCCTGCGGGTTGCAGAGGTCAGACAGGCAGTCGCTCTGTGAAAAAGCTAATATTCAGTCAAATCCGCTTAGACTAGGAAGCGGACTCCAGATTGAAACTGGGATAACGCTAAGAGGCTGATGATGTATAGACTACGCGTGATAATATGAAATTATACATATACGACATTATATATCATTTTAAAATAATGGTTCATTTATATATCTACATTCATTATTGTAAATGTATAAAGATACAACCGATTTATTAGTCTCTGTTACCCTTTAGCTTAGTATAGTCATAAAAAGGTGAACAAAACAAACAATGATAAGAAAGAAAATGTGCTTAGTTTTGTCTCTCATCTGGTCTCTTTTTTAATGTCCTTTACGTGAAACGGCGTGAGTGATAGAGACCCAGACAGGAATCGGTACTTTTCCTTAACATTTTCATTGATATTGCAAAGAAGTTGACATTTTGGTACCCAACGAAAATTGTGCAGTCGGCCACGAGGGAAAAGGAAAAATTAAGTAGGATACAGTTATGAATAAATTAGCCTTTACTAAAGCGTATTCCCACTCATTTTATTACATTGGACGAAGTATCTTTTGAACATTTTCACTTATATTCCAGCAGGTGCCAAGTTGTGGAGTTTAACGGAAAAGTTCTAAATTTTTTTCATACTTTAATTGAAATGATATATAAGCTACGCATTCGCAGTCCTGTGATTTATAGTTAAGTTTTATGATAGGTATAACCATACGTATACCTTACCTCTTTATGTAACTTTTCGCACATTATTCCATACATAGATACTTAGTCTCACGCCTATAACCCCGAAGAGTAGGCAGAGGTGTATTTCTATACCCACTTTTCGCCAGATATAGTTTAGTCCCACGTAATAAGGGGCGAGCCTATTGCCGTACCGGGCACATTTCCAGACTCCGTGCTGCTACTGAGAATTTCGTGACAGAAAATACGTAATATTATTCAATACGTTACTGATATATACATAATTTACCATAAGTTCTACCCAACTGCCTGTGATACAGTTTTTAACTAGTACAGGAGTCTGGTGTTGTTTCCAATTCTTTGAAAATTGTAGCTTTAAGTTTAATATTATATTACCTATAAGAAGACTATTTGTATGTGTATTTTCTGAGAAATAAATATCATAACTAAATATTATAATACATATTAAGTTATGTGTAATTAGACAGGCGAATAAAGTATAGTTTTTAAGAAGCAGGGTTCTATTTTTACGTGTATCATGTATGTGAGTATGCGCATATAGTTACTGGATGTCTTACTGTTTGTCTAAGGTATTAAATAAATTAGATTTTCTTTAAATTCAAATCATGACTATAAAGTTGCCCCGTCACCTCTCGTAACTTGAAACAGCCCTCAACAAATAATGTCGTCGCATAATTTTCGTTAGTTCGTAGTTTCACCTAAACTGTAACCAAACTATATGTATAATTTATGTAAACAAATCACCCACGCGTTTCAATATTATCGTTTGATAGAAGTATATTTTAGAATTTGATTTGAGTTTTTAATTTGTTTGGTGCACCATAGTCTGCTATCTAAATCGATATTAATTTATTCCGAGTTGGTAACACTTTTGTCAACATAATGGTATGGTAATAATGGTGTAACTGTGTAATAATTTAATTTGTCACCCTAATTCGTTCCGTATTTTATGTATTTCCTCTTTTGCTGTAGGTTAGTGCTTTTTTGTTGTCATCGTGACGAGTAAATGGAAGACGATTCATGAAGGGGCCTATTTGACGGAAATGTCGGCAAGAGGAAATTCTACGCTTTGGATATCATAACTGACTTGGCATTGCAAATATACTGAGATAGTTAATATTAGGGCAGGCAGCGGGTTTAACGTGTTCGCAATGAAGCTAATACCAACTGTACGGACAAAAGAAGAAGCAAATAGGTAACAAGAAAAATGCAGAACGAGATAGACAGTCCTCGGTCTCTAGTATGCCTAACGTTTAAAACTTTGATCGAATAGGAAGTGGCACCGCGATAATCTATGGAAATAACGAAATAAAATGAAATAATTATTTATTATTCTTTTAAATATTGCAAGTAGTTACTTACGAAACGTCATTTAAGAAAAAAACATTTTATACAATTCAGGATTTGACTCGAATAATATCCACAATATTGGAAGACAAGATATCAATATTAGCTTGTGTTCCTCCATTTTTCCTTGAGGGTTATACCTAGAGCCAATTAATAGTTATTTTATGAATATATAGGGTTTATTTGTAGTGTGCTATTTATGTGTAGGAACCATTAAGCGAAAAAATGTTAGCTTGCTATTGAACAAAAACGATTTATGTGAACTACGCGTAATACATGTTAAACCGTTATATCCAGATAGTTTGTTAAAAAATATGTTTATAATAATGTGGCCGGAGTTATAGTTTAGAATATTTGTTACGCCCGCACATTTTAGTTTCTCTCAAAACTGTCAAAACTTCATTCAGTATTTAATCTGAAAGCTGCCGAATAACAGGAGTTTTTTCGTGTGGAATAGTTCATATTGTTTTGAAAATACTTGTCTATGCACGACCCCACAGGTCGTGCATAGACGGTATGACGTTTAGTTGATTAGGCACCTTACTTTATACTACGTACATACAGTACTTACTCGTAATTATTGTTAATTAAGATTATCACAAAACATAAAAAAACTAATTGTTGTTTAATATCAAAAAAGCATAAAAAAATAATATAAATAAGAAAATACTAAGGATTTAATGCGAAAACACATTGTAAAATTTAAATTTGTATGTGTTGCTTACACTTTTTTGATGTTTGTATATTCCACACGTTCCGTTCATCCTAGAATCAACATGCAGAACTGGATCAAATATATCATTGTTATACGTGAAGCTAAACCGTAAGAAAATAGGGCACAATTGTTTTATAAGTGACAGTGTACGGCGTATAAATAGGTGGGGCTTCCAATCAGCAATGCTGAGTGGAATGTTTTTAGAATAAGTAAGTATATCTATCGATCTTTTTCGTGGTACCTCTTAATATAATATTCTTTTGAACCTTGGGGGAGGCCTATGTCCTGCAGTGGATGTCTCTAAGTTGGGATGACTTAATTAATGAAATTATGTGATCATGTTTAGGAGCGTGTAGTATTACGGTACACACTTAGTAAATTACGCGAAAATGTATCACGTAGAAATTTGAGGTCTTTTATCAACATTAGACTTATAATGGTAATTTCACACATTTATATAGAATGCTTCTATTCTACCACATTCACACAACACCATCTAGTCTTTAACTAAGCAGAGCTTGTACTATGGGTACTAGACAATGGCAACGTACATTCAAATTGGAAGGGGACGATTCATAGAGGACGTCTGAACTACCTACGCTAAAATGTTGTATCGCGACAACCCGACGACCAACAAACATTCAACCAAAGGACACAACTGTCAGTGTTCTAGTGACAGTCAGTCTATTCAAACTCTTAGCACTAGCTACCGGCACGAGAGCTTTTGCCCATTATCACGCGAAAACTAACGTATTCAGTGCTTTGCACAATATGATAAGTCCCTTGTCTCGTCGTATCGTTAGAAAATGCCCAACGGGCCACCCCAGACAGGATAAGCCGCAAAAGGCTTATCTAATACGAAATACACAGTATCATCTAATCCAAATCTTGAGATTGAAGATTAATTACAACTAACTTGCACCATTGGTGGTAGAAAGAAAGTCGTTATTAGAGGCTTATTTCTGTCGGTAAAAGTGTTACTTAGTAAAAATCCTCAGTAGCATCAAGGAGTCTGCCAAGGTGCCGGGTAGCGACTATAGGCTCGCCCGCTACTAGATGATACCTAAAAATTCATAACATGTCAAAATATTTTAAATTGTCTTTCGGGTTACTCCAAACAAAGGTATGTGGTATATATCCCGAAAGACAGTTTAAATTAAGTTTAAATGACCACGAAAGTTTAAATTCCTATAATGTCAAAATATAGTTAACTACACCTCTACCTACCCCTTCGGGGTGTCAGACCATGTGGAATGTCAAAACATGTGGTACAGGTTCAGATGTTGTTAAAATGCTTTTCCATAATTTTCTAAGTTTATATAATAAAAGTCATATTTTAGAAGCCTTCTTAGAACAAGATCATACATACCAAATAATATGTATAACAGAATCATGGTTAACTTAAGAAAAAGCGGCCCTTTTGCAAATTATTAGTGGATATAAGTAATAATTGGCATCATGTTTCTGTCGCAGTACTCGAACTGGCGGTGGGGTATGTATTTTACTACAAGAACATTTCAATTATGTAGAGATAAACGAGATCATTAATATGTCAATCGAGTATATATAGTTAAAATAGAAGTTTGTGCAATTGAACTGCCAAAAGAAAATAGATTATTAATCAATGTGTATTGGAATAGAAGAGAGGAGGATACTTTCTACCAAGAATTGATAAAGATTCTTAATTTTATTAATAGAAAATATGCAAAATATAATGTTATCCTGGCAGGCGATTTTAATGTGAATATTCTAGAAACTAACACAAAATCAAACCAACTTTTGAATACAATGCTCGAATACAAATTCACCCAACACATTTAGACTGCAACATGAGTAACACGCACAACTTCTACATCCTTAGATCTATTATTTACAAATTTTTCTAGCAGCTCTCTATGTACGTCTGTGGAAGAATTAGGTTTCTCCGATCACCACGGTGTGGTATTACAAATGAGATTACCACGACAGACAAGTCTGGATAACTGGTTTGTTTACAAGCGAATATATAATAAACATAACATCCAGCAATTTAAAAAATGTGTTAAATCTCAAAATTGGCACGAGATAATTGTAACAACACAAAATTTAAATGATAACTACAATGCATTCAGCAACCATATCAAAACAATACTTGATAAGTGTATGCCAGTCAAAAAATATAAAATAAAACATAAACTCAAAAAACATTGGCTTACTACGGGAATAAAAATATCTTGTAAAAACAAATGATTATGACTTACTTTGCCGTTCTATTGCCTAGTAAACCAATCTTTTGAAGAAGGCATCTTTCCAGATAAGCTAAAGAGCGCAATAATAAAACCTATTTATAAAAAAACGCTAAGACGGACCCAAGTAATTATCGTCCAATCGCGCTATTGCCAACAGCTTCTAAAATTTTCGAAAAAGTAATGAGTCAGCGTGTCTACTCCTTCTGCGAAAAATATAACATATTTGATGAGTGCCAAAATGGGTTCAAAAAGAATCGCTCTACTATCGGTTTATAAATTTATTCAAGAGGCAATAAATATACTAAACAAACGACAGTACGCAGTTGCTATATTGTTAGACATGACAAAGGCCTATGACGAAGTACAGTATAACACATTGCTAGACAAATTGAATAGAATAGGAATTCGAGGCAAGGCGTAAGCCTTGCCTCGAATACCTATTGATGACTGGTTTAAATCTTATTTAAAAAATAGAGAGCATCACGTCTAAATAGAATATTTTAATGATAGTACAAAAGAAATATTACATGTCCGTCCAGATAAAAAATAATTAATGCGTCTATTCCACAGGGCAGTGTGATTGGATGTTTGCTGTTCCTCATCTATATTAATGACTTCCTCAAAATATAAAAGAACCATGCATATTATTGGTAGATGACATCTCACTACTTATACCTTGTATAAATAATAGTAATATAAACAATCAATTAAATAAATTCTTAAACACAACAACTTGGCTAGACGAACATAACTTAGAGATTAATACAGGAAAAACAAAAATAATGACTTTTCACCCATACCAAAAGCAACCCCTTAAAATAGATTTCATAATATATAAAAACAATAAAATTAAAACAGTAAGTAATTTTACGTTGCTAAGGCTAAATATAGACTGTAATATAAACTGGAAAAACCACGTTCAACAAATTAATTCAAAACTTTCAAAATTCTCATATGCACTTCGAGAAGTTAAAAAGAACACAAATGTCGAAACCGCACTCGTCACTTACTATGCTTTCGTATATGCATGGCTTAGTTACGGTGTAATCCTTTGGGGCAATAGCACTGATGCGCCAACATTATTTATATTACAAAAAAAGCTAATAAGGATTATAACTAACATTGACATAACAGACAGCTGCAAACCCCACTTTAGAGAACACAAAATTTTGGCTCTTCCATGTATATATATTAGAATCATGTAAATTTGTGCGTAAATACAAAGAATTCTATACAAACAGAGACGACAACCAATTCAGATACGCATTACAAACTAAACCTGCCTGCTTCTAACCTGCACATGCACTCAAATAGTCCTTATACAATGACACCAAAAATTTATAATAAGCTTCCGGACAACATAAAAAACGTAGAAATGACTACATCTTTTATAAAAAACTTAAAATGCCTTTTAATAGAAAAGTGTTACTACACGATCGACGAATACCTAAACGATAAACAATTAAATTGCTCTACACAGACTCATATAAGTACGTAAAACACAGTTAAGTCAAATCCTTCAGGTATTTAGTTAGTTATTTCATATAAACAAATACAAAATCATAGAATAATTTTTTTAATAGGTATCACCCTCTCTCCTACTTTGCTGTGCCCGACAGGCTTCACAATGACTCATTTAAGCTAAGAAGTAACCTACGCATACATTGTGAAATGCAATAAAGTATTGAGTATTGAGACGTACCATGTTCATGAAAAAGAAAACTCACTCTTGTTTTCTGGACATCGAAAGACCAAGTGAATTGATAAGCTTAAACTAAAAAGCCTTCGTGACGCTCAAAGAAAGCTTATAATTACAAAAGCAAGCCTATATAATCCAACGTATCTTCATACAAAATTAATACTTCGTCAGTTTGATAAGGCACCTCCATACCGCTCGCATCAATGATTCACAACAAATCGCTCTGTGCATCTAATTAACTAATTAAGGACAAAAGCTGGGACACAATTTACCGAAACTATGTCTATAAAAAATTTATGTGCATCCGCCCTTTGAATTCGTCAACTGACAAACTAGCTTAATGTATGCTGACCTCTACTATAACCATTATAAGTACTCGTATCTATAATGCGTGACAGAAATGTAAACTCTTAGGGGGAAGATAGTGTTGTGACTTAAGACGCACATGAATTGTGTATTTATTTGTTACGACTTTGTAAAGGATTTTGCACGGTGTACTGACATATAATCTGATCATTGGCTAATCGTGAACGGTTGTATCAATTTATTATACTGTATCAATCTATTTGTGGGTATGGTTTTACCTGCGTTCGATAGTAAACTTACATAGGATAAAAGAGCTGCATTTCACTATGAAAATAAAATCTGGAACGCAACAAAAAGAGTTTTTAAATTTTCAATTGTGCATTGATGAATTTAAAATCTTAATATATACTCGTAAAATCCTTGCGTTACTGACTGACTGACAGACACGCCACAGCCTAAACTATTGGGCGCAGGAAGCTGAAATTTGGCATGTATTATCCTTGGGGACCATAGGGGTGCACTAAGAAGGGATTTCCCGAAACTCCCACGGGATCGGCCAAAACGGGTAAATTTAAAAATAAATGCAGGCGTAGCTGCTGGCGTCCTCTAGTAAGGATATAATTATCTAACTTCATCCAGTATGAACTTTTAGTCGGTACTTACACATTAATTTTATGAAATATTAATGATTACTAAAATATTTCGTTGGTAAACATATAACTATATAAAATATAACATAACATAACTTCACGCCTTTTATCTGCGAAGGGGTCTGCAGAGGTGTATTACACACCAACTTTTCGCCAGTTATGTTTCGGTCCTAATGTAATAGGGGGCGAGCCTATTGCCATCTACCGGGCACATTATTAAGCGAGCGATAATTACCATTTTTTACAAATAGTAGTAAATAAGGTTTACATGCGTGTAAACGGTTTGAAGAACTGAAGAATGAATTAATTAATTTTCACTTATTTCGAGTGTCATGCGAAATCTTAGACTTAAATGCTAAAGTCATATTTTTGTGCAATTCGCATGTGCAAAGAATTATCTCTCCTCTAATTAAAATTTTAATAAGATTTCAGCACAAAACACGAGCAGTATATATTTAAGACGATTTAACAGCATGTTAAGACCGACTTACAAATGTACGTTATTTAACATGTTGTGTTGTGTTAGATATTAATTGTTTTTGTTTTGTGTATGAACATGTCAAGATGTATGTCTTGACATTTTCTATTAATTGAGCCTATTGACGTCATATATCACGGCAATTTTATTTATTTCAAGACATTTTCACATTGTAGGTGAACAGCATGGAACTTTAGAAATCTTGTAACAACAAAACCCAGACCATAATATAATTGTGGATCGCACGTTGTTTTGACTCGCGTAGATATCGATTAAACAACACTTGTAGAAGTGTGAAACGGGGTGAAGATCGCTAAAATAATGTTATATATGCTTCATTGTTATTTAATAAAACAAAAAAAATATACGTGACAGTTTGTTATACCTACCGTCTACCGATGGAAAAGAGCTTAAACTGATGTGTATAATATCAGGGAGGCTGGGATTAATTCGAATAATTCAATGAGATTTGGGCAGTTAATTTTATCAACCATAATAAATAAGTAAATAGTGCAAGCATTTTCGTTCAATGACTGCACAACGTTGCAAGCTTGCATACCACCACACAATATATACCTATAAAACAGCAAACCCATCACGATCGCCACACGAGGGCCTCTACCATTATAATTATATCATTAAACACAATCTGTCAGTTCACCATGTTAGTTATGTCCACCGTCCGGTGTTCACCGGCCGTTTCGCTTGATCGATCAGCTATGGCACAACCTTTAACGCTAATTGTCGCTACTGGCTTCGAAATATTTTTCAATACAAACGAGAGAGAAGCTTCCGCAGCTAGTATTTTAATAGTTACGATTACCGACAGCTTCTACTGGTAAATCTTAGGATTTACTTCTTGATCTCGAGATTTAGTAACTCCAAGGTTTTCACGGTAAAGCAGGTCAAGGTGTATAGATCGGGTTAGAATTTCAGCTCGTGCTGAATATAAGTACTAGCTACTTACGACATATGATGACATACTATGTGTCAAGAGTAACGTTTTAATATTTTATTATATAGCCTATATTTATATATATATATCTGCCTCGTTGGTCTCGCGGCATAAATGTGCGCGTGGGATTGGGAGGTCTCGGGTTCGATTCCCGAGTCGGGCAAAGTGTTATTGGGTTTTTCCGTTAGGAAATTCTCAGTAGCAGCACGGAGTCTGGTAATGTGCCCGGTACGGCAATAGGCTCGCCCCCTATTACGTGGGACCTAAAAATTCATGGTGAAATGTGGGTGTAATATTACACCTCTGCCTACCCCTTCGGGGATACAGGCGTGAGTCTATAAAAAAAAAATATATATATATATATATAACCAATTTTTACTTAGACGTAGCAAGGGTGGGCAAAGTGGGCTGAAGATCTTGTCTGAATGCAGTGCAATGCGATTTAGGCTCAGTCACATTTATGTTCTCGTAACTTTTTGTATCAACATTGGGAACTATAATCGCTCGCAGTTGGCCCAGTATCGCGCGTTGCGCCGCGCCGTATCGTGGCACATAAAAAGCTGTAGATTGTTCGTTTGTAAAAATACGGGCGAAAAGTTTTGTTTCTGAATGTTTATGTATTCAAGTAAATAGGTGCGTTCCATAACAGCTCTTATATCACATGTAACCTTTTTAGATGTATTGTACCAAAACAAATTGTATTGTCCACATCATGACTTCACATCGCCCGTATCTAGGACAATTGTAGCTATGTTGTTGTAAATATTTCGCCGGGAATGTGTGACATTCGGCAGTAAATATGAAACTGGATGGACAGAAATTTCAAGACAAATTATAACTCCCTTATTATATTGTTGGGCTCTATTAGATTTGCCATTAAGTTAAGCCGATTTTAAAAGCAAGATGAAATATGATATAATTTAAGGATCTTTGACAATATGACCGAACCATTAGGGCAGGCACGGATCTGTCGTCGAGTTTGTGTATGGGTATGGTAATGGTGACTAACCATTTCATTTTATCAATAGGTGACTGGCTAGACACGAAAACACATAAAGTCGTCGGTCCCTGCCTTACAGCGACTCAGTCAACCTCAACATTCCTGACACTGCGATAAACCGTATTGTGAGGTTGAGTATGTAGTTACTCTACAGAAATGCAAACATTCTGTCGAACCGAAAAGCTGAATCGTACCCTAAAATGTCTTGAATTCAAATGGGACACAGTAAGGAATATAATAATGAAGAAGAAATCTCTTACCTCACTTTAAACTTTCACTATAATGGATTAAAGTCCTACTCCATATGATGTAAAAATATATTTGGCTACACAGTAGCATATAGCCTACAAAGTTTATGTTAGAAAGAAGTGTGTGTGTGCCCCGTGAACGTTACACACATTCAAAGTGTACATTCCCTGATTGATTAAAATAAAATCTTCTTTGTGAGCCTCTTCGATCTTGAAGATTTGACGTCAGCCTTAAGAAACTATATTTGACGAAGGTAATACCAATAAAACGACATAATTATTTGTAGTAATCATTTGGAAAACCAACTTATTAGCGTCGAAGAAATAATAGATGTATTATTATCGTTGAAACGTAATTCTGTTCATTTCTACCCTATGTGTTTTCTCGTTTTCTACGGCTTATTTTCGATTAATTAGTGGACGTACAAGGAAACGATAAGTACTGAAACACAGTTGCCAAGATGAGATATGAAAGGATTAAGGAAATGTGATAATTTATTGTAGTGCACTGAGTCACAAAAAATAAAATAATGATTTTAATGTGAAAATAATCACACTATAATGATCATTCTACTTATATAAGTACCTAATATAATTTAGTTTTGGGTATAAACTATCGAAAAATTCTATAAAATCTGTAAACTAATAAATCAGCTTTCTGAATACGAACACTTAACAATTATTTCAACATCTATTATATCTATATATCCCAAGCCACCTATAATAAAGTGTAACACATTTTTGCTTAGAATTTAAGTAATTATTTATTTTTCTTATATTCGGATCACTTAGAAATATCAAAGGCAACTAGTAGAAACAGCAGTGCAATTTTATTGTATACTTAGCCAATTAGTTTAACTGCACCCTTCAGTTACAGGCCTATCAATTAACACTTTCACTGAATGCCTAGGTAATTGAAATTTGCCATGAAAGTTCGAAAAGATAAATACTGACCAGTTTTATAAACAAACTAGACGTCGCCAGCGGCTTCGCCCGCGGCTATTATACATATAAATCTTCCTCTTAAATCATTATATCTATTAAAGAAAACCGCATTAAAATTCGTTGTGTAGTTTTTAAGATTTAAACATACATAAGGACAGACAGACAGAAGACAGACTTAGTTTTATACTACCTATGTAATGATGTGCCTGTGTATTAAAATGTGATAAGGAATGAATTATATTCTACCAATTAGTAAAGTGTTTTTGTGTATTTATCATCATCATCATCGGCCTGCCATAGTGTACTGCTGGATGGCCTCAACAAGGGCTACTGAGCCCGATTTTCGGTACTTCGTGTCCAGCCGCTACGAGTCATTGTGCGTATATCGTCACTCCATCCAAGCGCAGGGCGTGCTACACTTCCTGAACATTGTGTTCAACTAATCAATTCATTGACGTTCAGCCGTGTGGTTAAATAGCATTGTTCTATGAAACGATCAGCTGTTCTAAACGGCTAGCAGTGCAATTAAACGTTTACTCAAACCAGTTGCCTACGACATATATCTACATATAAGCAATACTGGGGCACAACATTATATAAACGTACTAAGACGTACCTATAAGCAATACTAGGGCACAAAATTATATAAACGTACTAAGATGTAAAATAGTTATTTCAGTTAAACCCTGGATATTTCATATCCATTAAGAGGCAGTCGAGCGGTATATATCCGTATTCCATACGAAACTTATTCATTTACTGGGTTATACAGTGGTATAACAATTAGACGCATAATCGTAAAACGTTATAACGCATCTGCGGATCTCCGCATAATCATAACCACGCAAATTTAGTTTAAAACTAAATTAAATTTGGATATGCTCGAAGTCTCGTAGTAGAATTAGACTCACTATCGTGGCGCGAACAATTTTGTATTGTGGATGGTAGATCGATAAAATATGCGATATTCACTGACTGAAATAATAGTTTAAACTGGTTTATTTAATAAACTTCGGCGGCTCGGCTAATTGTTGGAAAATTTTAAATCCAATGTTAGTTTTGCTTCTATTTTATTAAATACAGATTGAAAGTTAATAGTCTCAGTTATAGTCATATTTTTATAAAGTTATTTTGGTATTGAAGCTGTACCTAACTGAAACTCCTCTTTTTTAAAATAAATATGCGTATGTACAGTCAACTACAAAAGGCCCTACACAGCTCATTATATTTGCTGAGAGTTGTTAAAAGTAAAATAAAACATTCTTAATTTAAAAATTATAATTTAGATAAGTTTTCTTAGACTACTAAAAAGTCTAAAACATATGAACAATCAGAATAAGTTGGAACGATATAACCATTCAAAATAGCTCACTCTACTTTTCGTTCGTTAATTTTTCGCAAATGACCGAATGATACCATTTTATGGCTCACTGGCTTGACCAAAGTAAAACTTTATTTAACTTCTACGCATAATATTATTTAGATATAACGTGTTTGAAAAATCTATGAATAAAGTGAACCCTGATTAAAATGAAATCTGGCAAACATTTAAATGAGATTAGGAGGCCGTAATATTCTGATACACCCTTCTCATAAAGGAGAGCTGACATAAATAACTTTACTGTAACTAATAAGTCTGAGGACACCAACATAATGTTTTGAGATGTGTTAAATAAAATTAATAAGGTTAAATATAAAAGAGGGAAATTAAATATTTATCATCGCTATACGAAATTGAGGTTTTTATGCTAATATTTGAGACAATTTTGCTTTCCAATGACAACCTATTGTTTTATTTATTTATTTATAGACTCACGCCTGTATCCCCGAAGGGGTAGGCAGAGGTGTAATATTACACCCACATTTCGCCATGAATTTTTAGGTCCCACGTAATAGGGGGCGAGCCTGTTGCCGTATCGGGTACGCTGCTGCTGCTATTGAGAATTTCCTAACGGAAAAACCCAATAACACGTTGCCCGATCCGGGAATCGAACCCGAGACCTCCCATTCCCACGCGCACATGATGTTACCAATAGCGATAATTGAAAATAACGCCATCTATCGGTGAATGAGAGAACTAGAAGAGATTGGATGTATCGGTGGTTTAAAGGTATTTCATCTACTCAATACTAGATGGCGTTGCTGTATCGACTGTTCTCGACTGTTACCAGAATATCTCAGAAACGTCTAGAATGAACTATTTTGTTATCCGGCCGGTATAAATACCGCGCGGACGAGCGAGTTCACACAGTTACCGTTGAATAATCACAGCGATCACGAAGCGAAGGAGTGCGAAGCTTAAGTGAGTCGAAAGTGTATAGTGGTGTGAATAGTGTGTTTTATTAGTGTTGAAAATTAAGTGTGTAATCTAGTGTTTGTTGTGTGTTAAATAAAGTACAGTTTTAGTGGCATAGTGCATTTAATTTATCGCTGAACCCCAGCTCGTAACACTATTAAGACTAAAATTAATTCATCTTATTTATGTATTATGAGCAATACCTAATTTAAGTTTACACCGATAAAATAATTATAACTTTAATCGACCTAGACAGCATTGCGAAAATAGTCAATATTAAAATCATAACTCAAAGCTATTAACCTACGTGAATTTTAGATATTTCACATAGCATAAATAGAAAAAAGCCGACAAACAATTTGAAACAGAAAAAAACAATCAGCTCACCGAAATGTGAATCATACATAAAACTATTTTGTGATGAAGGAAACTAAACATTATGAACAAACGTACCTCGTTTGTGAATTAATTTTACACAATTTTTGTAATAAACAGCTTTCGTTGTTCTGTTACATACATACATATATTGTAGTACCTAACGCTAAGCATTATTTCTTTTGTCACTTATTGAGATAGATCACTGTGAAAGGTCTAAATGCTGTAAGTTTTCCCGACACGCGACGAGTTCAGTTGCAGATAAATTTTAAACGACCTTAGAATTTTAATATTGTTTCATAACGCTAAAGTTGTTGACCTCAAGGTTGTTATATAATTATGACCTGTCATATTTGAGGCCAAGAACTTTAGCTTTATTCCGTGTCTGTGATATGCGAACACAATATTAAAAACATCTTACGCATGGTGCTGAAACGCCGATCACATGAAAACGACGAGTTACGATCTTCCGTAAGGAATTTATGACTTTGGTCTTTCATTGTATACTCTCTTGCAGTACACTGCTGGATGTCGGCCTCTCTTAAGAGTCACAATATTATTATAGTTCAATGGATGTATTGGCCCTTCTATTCTACGCTGGCTAGACTCTTAGGGTTGGTAAAGGGTTTGATGTAGAGTTTTCTGTCACATCACAAAGATATTATTGGTTTCGTGAATTTTTGATGATCGCTCTTACGACACTTGCGGAATGAAATGTAGAAAGTGACACATTGTATTCTTAATCCTGCACTACACTGATAATAAATAGCTCTTATTGATAATACAACTTGTCCTGAGGCAGCTTTTAAAATGCCTATATTCACACCGTTAAATTGAAACAGCTCTTTATAGTCCCAGCCAATATAGGCGATACTGGGTCGACCCTACGTTAATATATTTTTATAGAAATAGAATTAACTTATTGTGGTTTATCACTCTTTAAAACGTCACTGTCACGGACATGATGATATTATGCGGATGGTCTTTTATGTCGTAATGACATCGAGGCCTCAGGTGCCGATGAGCTTGAAACTAATGGGGCAAACTCCAACTACATATGTGACAACCGTTTACAAATTTACATCACCGATTCGGTCAGAGAATAGGTGTTTTCGAGAACATTTCAACGAATTCATCTCTACTTGATTTACGATTTGGCCGATTGTTTTTTTTTTTTTTTTATTTATTTATTTAGGTACACAAAACAAAACATAGTACATATTCAGGAAATACAACATTAAGGCTATATAAGTTTTGTCTTAAACTATGTCTCTAAATATTGTGCACACATCATGGCTATAAGTTATGACACTACGATATTATGCTATTATGATACAGAGCATGTGATACAATCCATAATTAATTAATTATCTATCCTTTATATTATTGTTGATAAATATATAATAGAAAAAAAAGGATGATAAACAAAATTATAACAAAATTCGAATTGAAAAACAGACAGGAGTAATATTAGTAAACAGTAGACGTTATGTTAAGACCTGATTTGATGACGACAGAATCAATGAATACAGATGATTTACATTAAAGAAGCTTATTTCTTAAGGATGTCATGTGCCGATTAAAGTTGGCGTATTGACGTTTGTCATTAGTGTAGTTCGTAGTTGGCGCCGTTGGCGGCGCTAGCGTCTTTCGCCATCTGTCTTGCATTGCTTTGGCGTAAGAAATAGACAGCTGTTGCACTGACACTCACGCGACTGTTACGCCGCCAAGTGGCAATTTAGGTCGCAGAAAGTTTGTCTTAAAAGCGGCAATAAGAAAAACATCTCTATAAATAAATATCTATGCTCTATGACAGAATATGCCTGACATTATTTCTAAATTGAACAAAGTTACAATTAAATACGTCAAGTGAACTATGATGTTTTGGTAACAGGTCATTGTACGTACGACACATTCTGACCAACGGATTGTAAAAAGAAGTATTGTTGACATAAACATCCAATAAAGGTTTTTAATTGTGGTTGGCGCGATCTGAACCTAGTGTTTATGTTTATATAGGATAATAATTCTGGACAGTCTATTGTAGAATGAACAATCTTATGAAGGTACATCAGAGCCATGAAATTGCGGCGCGATTCAAGAGAGAGCAAGTTAAAGTATTTTAATCGTTCTTCGTAAGAGCATAGATTTAGGTTAAGTCGGTGTTTATAACATAGTATTCTTGTCATCCTTCTCTGAATACTTTCGATCCTATCTACGTGTACGGTATAGAAAGGCGACCATATCGGTGAACCGTATTCTAAAATGGTGCGAATGAGAGTGCAAAATAGATAGCGCATACTACGCGGTCTCACAAAATCCATTGTAATCCTTAATATAAATCCTAACAATTTGGAGCTTTTGGCTATAACATGGTCAAAGTGCGAGTGAAATGTGAGCTTTTCGTCGAAAAATATGTCTAAATCTTTAACACAGGTTTTTCGCTCAAGTATATGACCCTCGAGACGATAATCAAACAATATTTTGTGAGTCTTACGAGTGAAAGATATTATATAACATTTTCCTGCATTAAGGATCATATGATTTTCCGAGCACCAGGTATTGATACACTCAAGGTCCTTCTGGAGCGCCAAAGCATCATTGATATTATTAACGATAGTGTAGACCTTTAAATCATCGGCATATTATAGGCAGGGATTATTTAGCCTTTCAATCAAGTCGTTGATAAACAATACAAAAAACAAGGGGCCCAAATGCGATCCTTGTGGGACTCCTGATGAAGCTATAATAGGCGAAGATAGGTTACCTTTTAAAGAAACAAGTTGGCTCCTTCTGGCTAGGTACGACTCAATCCAACGAAGTAAACTGCCATGAATGCCGTAGGCCTACCTACCTTATTGGGTAGTAAGACCACTTAACCTTAAATACTTCACGAACTATGGCAATAAAACATTTCAATCTACCCATTTTGCCTTTACATAACTAGATTCGATGCTATTATTATGTTTTATTACTCGAACAACAACTCCCATCTCACCCTCCACAAACATAGTAAAATTAATTGTTAATAAATAAATATGATCACTGTTTATAAGAAAAATAATACTTAGTTAATGTTTTGGGTTCATTCCTCTCAAGCCATTTTGAGGGAGGTCCGTGTAAACGGAGGGCCGTGTCGAATTTTTATTTGCTTTTTGTGGCGGACCTCCGACCTCCGACATTGGTGTTCAACAAGAGAGACCGTTTTTGCTAACGTTTTTCTTGTTAATAGTTTGGAGTAAAACAAGGAACAGCTATGTTAGAATTATTTCATTAGTTTTGTATTGCGTATGTTTTGATATTTGAGTGGAATTGTTTAATGTGATATATCTTTTTGACTAAAACTATTGTTGAATATAACTGCCCTGTTGATTTAGTCGTTAGTGAACCTAGCTGAACCTCCAGCTTAGCAGTCATAAGTCAGGGACCGCTAAGCCGGGAGTTGTGGGTGTGATTCCCACCCAAAACAAATCTGCGTGTGATTACCGCGATTACTTTATAGTTTAGTGTCTATGTTAATTTATCTATCACACTATGAATTTAAGGATATAGCCTCCATTATCTGGTGCTGTAAAAGCTCTCTATAATTTGGAGTCAGATAACAGTATTTGAGTTGTCATAGGATCTGGTTTTCACTTTTACAAACAATGATTATTATTTATTTTTATGATTCCCAAAATAGTGACGCAACACATTTATCTAGTGATGAAATCAGCGCCTAATAAGCAAACAAAACAGGGTAGGTTGACGTGTAATTTTAGACGGCTCGTTAATTTATTCGAGGTGCTACACATGATGTCCTCCTCGACGTGTCCGTCGACGGCGACCCTAAACATCTTTTCTGGCATGTGCCCGGATGTGACTGGCAAAGCCAAACTTTTTTGAAAATACGCGGTCACAGAGGGTACAGTAGAGTTGGCTATTGGAGTTGTAAGTATAATTATAATATATATTATATGCTACACATAACGTAATATTATCTTAATATATAAAAACCTTGCGTTACTGACTGACTGACAGACACGCTACAGCCGCAACTATTGAGCGCAGGACACTGAAATTTGGCATGTATGTTCCTTGGGGACCGTAGGAGTGCACTAAGAAGGGATTTCCCGAAATTCCCACGGGATCGGCCAAAACGGGTAAATTTAAAAAAATGCAGGCGTAGCTCCTGGCGACCTCTAGTCTACTATAATATGCACAATTACAGGGCATGAATCGACAGTAATAGACACATAAGCTGATGATGAATATTTTTAACGTTGGTAAATTATTATAGCTAAATAAACTCTGGTTCCTTGGGCTCGTAGTATAAAATATTGATTTATTTTATTTTATTTATTAGCTTTATATATACATAGCATATAAAAGTGGACTTAATGCCTTAGGTAAGATAGTGAAACCGATTCCCTGGCTACAGGGAATTATAAAAATTTTGCAAAATTGTGTAACATTTAATGTATGTAGACCTAAGTGTCTAAATATAAAATATTATTGAAAAAAAATCCTACAGGTATATTTGGAACAAGGTGTTTAGTATTCTTATGTAAGTATTATAGATAACATAATTATGTGTATCTCATGTTCTTTTGTCTGTTGTAGATTTTTGTTTTTCATATGATCGCTATACTTTTGTTTTTATGCCTCCATCAGAAGTCTTCTACGTCGTATGTGACACTTAATAGAAAGTAATATAATTATATTAATCACACAAACTTGATAATTGAACCTAGGCAATTCCATAGTCCTCAAATATAAAGTCAAATCAATTTCATGAGACCAACATGGGAAGAATAATTTAGAGCGACAGGTATTACAGCTTAAAATTAAATGTAGTCATTCAAATCTCGGTATTGTTTTCATCGCATTGTCTCATTTGAAAGCTTAGTGCTTAAATTTATGACATAGATTATAAGATTTGAATTAAATGATAACAGAGGTTACACCTTTTGGTAGTGTAAAACGGACGTTCACAGATTCGATTCCTGATTATTTTCAAAACTTGGATGAGTTTTCGTCTAAAATCTATTCTTATTATAAAATGAAGTCCCTTTTCGTCCTGTCTGTATGAACTTCATAAACTCAAAAACTAGTGATCGGATTTTTGTACGCTTTTAACCAAAAGACTAATCCTGAGGATAACGTGTATAATTTACGCAGGTGGAGCCGTAAAACAAGTCTAATATTGGAAACTTTTAAGTTAGTCTAAGATAGTGGTGATCTACATTAACATTTATTTGTAATCTCATGAAAATCTTAATATATAAAATCCTTGCGTTACTGACTGACTGACAGACACGCTACAGCCGAAACTATTGGGCGCAGGAAGCTGAAATTTGGCATATATGTTCCTTGGGGACCGTAGGGGTGTACTAAAAAGGGATTTCCTGAAATTCCCACGGGATCGGCCAAAACGGGTAAATTTAAAAAAATGTAGGCGTAGCTGCTGGCGTCCTCTAGTCTTAAATATAATGTGACTGCACTTATTACTTGTTTCGGCGGTTGCCTGTCATGGATTCGGTTCCCGTATAGAACAAGCTGTTGATTTGAGTATGAGTGAGCTGTGTGACTGTTGTTTGATCGCTTGTATAGTTCTTTACGCCAGTAGCCTTGCTTTTGTCACAAGATGAAAAACACGCGATAAGTTGAAGTTAAGTTTGAATCGCATTACTGAACAGTGTGAATATCGACATTACCTTCTACCGACTTCCATTGGATATTTCCTATCTAGCTGAAGAAATTTCCGAAGATATTGGTACGTTCGTGAATATTTTCTGGGTTAGGAGTTAACTCATGATTTATTCACGTGGTGGTTGTCATTGCAAATTGCATTTGCCGCATCGCTAGAGACGTGAGTCAATATTTTCAATTAATTTAAATGCTCTTATATTTGAATAATAGTTTTTTTTCATTTGATACTATAGTGTAGTAGTTAGTGACCCTAACTGCTAACCTGGAGGTCGTAGGTTTGTTTCCAAGACAAATCTTTGCGTGTAGAGCTTCGTAATTTAATCTGAGTCGAGGTGTAATTTATCAATACTATAATGGATTGAGAATTTATTATTATAAGTAGGTTGTTATATCAGTTATCTGGTCTCTGCTTAGTTTACAATCAGATGAACGCGTGTGAGTTGTCCTAGGATATGAATTATTACTTTGATAACATTGAGCTCAAAGCTTCAGATGTCCCTTCAAAAAATATAAACGTGGTTTAGTTTGTTTCAATAGAACACATTTTATTCTTGATCTTGTGTTTTAGAAAATAATTAAAAGATTTATATTTGTACCTACTCCAGAGATTTCATGGTATCTTCCTATACAATTCATACCCCAAATATAAAATTTTGTGTTTGTATGTATAAAGATTTGGAGTGCAAATCAATTAAATATCAATTATGTTCTGCCCGCGGGTTCATGATTTTATAATTAACAATATTGACTGTTATGCTCAAAAACACACTATTTAATATTTTAAATACCATAATGAGTGGTACATAAACAGGTAAAATTTTAAAATCACCGGTAGAATGAGTCACAACCAAGAGTTCCGTATAATTAACTCCGATGGAGTTCCAATGTTATGCTGTTTTATGAATAAAAAAACAAAACGAACCTTCATTATGCATAAATAAACACGAGTTTCATTTAAATATTTGTTTAAAAACGGGAACGACCATTACAAAAACCAAAAGTAATATAAATAGTCGTTTTGTATGATTGGGATCAAGATCGAATCGAAACCTGGAAAATAGTAACGCGAGGCAATTTTTATTACTCCTAATATTTTATTTATCGCTTATTTTTTGTGACAAAATCTTCACAAAAAAACGATACTAATATTATTAATAACCAGTAAACTACCATACATAGGTACAATGGCTGTCGAATTGGTTAAAAATTATTTCCTCTTCTACTTTACCTATGGTATTATAGGTAAGAATAGTAAACTACTTTTTTGGAATTTCAATTTCTCATTTATAACAATTATGAAAATATTTTTTGTTAATCAAAATATACTATGGTACTTTATTGTACCGTACAATATTTAACTTCATTAAGTAAAACATATTTTCAACGGAAATACGTTTTGTTATTTATTTTAAATAAACGTAAGACACGTTTTTTTTAACAAACAGGTGTCGCAAAAAGAATACGCGTTTATAAATACAAAATATTTTCGCAAATAATTTTGATAATAAGATTAATTCCTAATTTGCTGGTAATTGTAAAATTTGCTGATTTTTTTTTTGCTTTCCCTGAAATATCTTTAAATACGATTACTCAGAATACAGCACCAAATAAATTCTACATAACATAATATGTTAAATATTAAAGTCTAATTAGGTACTGGCCACTGCTTAATTCTTAAGCTTAAGACGGTATGGTACTTACAGATATTTATCGAAGTACAATTGCCATTAACCAAGGTAAATCACAAAATAATCCACACAACTGAAATAAAAATACAGCACCTGAATTCGAAACACAACAAAAATATTTTATTACATTTTTACTGAATCACATACACACTCAACTGAATTGTTCAGATTCACGCCAAATATCACAACGCAAATATTTTGTATCTGTTTTAGTTTAAATTCAAACACCGCTTTCGTGTTTCGTAACTCGCGCATTCGGAAACACGCTACGGTGCTCGCGTGCGGATCCGAGCACAGACGGGTATGGACTGTCCGGCGACAAGTGCGGCCTGTATAACTGACTCATTACAAGATGAGGAGCTCTGAGGATTGAATGAGACGGCTATTATTTTAATAGATTTGTGGTCCAGCTGAGTATGTTACGCGCTTTGCTGTTGTGTATCAAAACCTGCCTTAATGTTTATGGTATTCAACAACTTATTTGCATAGTTCGTTATTAATTTGCCATGTGTATCCCAAGAATTTATTGAGTGAATATAAATAGCTTACATTATCAGGTAGTAGTTTTATATTGTTACTAACGTGTGTTTCATTGAGTTTAGAAAGGTGTTAGGTTACCCTTCGGTCAAAAGGACTGAACTTCTGAACTAAGCGGCTAATGGCCCTCCGAGGCCCGATCGTAAAATTAAAAAACTATAAGAATGCGAGTATTGCAAGATGGCCGTAAATGGTCAACTGTCTGATTTAATTAGTAAAAGTAGTGGACCGTGATCAAGTGCTCCGTAATGTTGATAGCATTTTAAAATAACTTTAAAAAAATCACTTCGGTTCTATCTACCCATTATCGAATAAAAGTGGGATGGCGTTTAAAGGATATTTTTAAGTAATTAAATGGAATAATAAAGGTCGTGACGAAGGTAAAATAGATATAAAGACTTTTCGTGAGAAACCTTTTGAGAGCCCTTAGTGTTTCAATTGTTACCTACTAAGTAATCAGCCTGCAAGTCCTGTTTAAACAGAAGGCAATTATCTATAAATTGAGGTAGAGATTATTTTGCCTACCAAATAACATTTTATTTATACGGCTTGTTTTGCTACGGGTCACGCTAATTTTGTACACATCCATAGTCGAGTTGAACTATGTATGTTGATTCTATACATTTTCATCATGGTACACATCTCTATTGCTTTTTTCACTCTCGTCACGTTCCCTACACGCATGTGGTTCTAGTATATAAGCAACACTATAAATTAAATTACTTTTTTGAGGATTTTATTGCTGTTTATCCTTGAATATATATTTACGCGCATTTCAGTAGCTTTTAGGTGATATAGCTAGAGCTTAAGTTGATCAAGGGTTTGACGTATAATTCGCAAATTATAATATAATATATAATATAGTATTCTACCACATACACACATCAGCATCTAGTCCCAAGTTAAGCAGAGCGTGTGTACCCATGTACTAGATAATGGATAAACATACATATATACTTTTTTTTTTGTAAATACATACATATTATACATAGAAACACCTAGACCAAGGCAAACATCCATGTTCATGCACAAAAATGTTTGACTTGAGCGTGAATCGACACGCGACCTTCAACGTAGCAGTCGCTTACACTCCCGCTACGCCAACCGGCCAGTCAAATTCTGGATAAAAGTGCAATGCAACACAAACAACCCATCTGATCGAACCTGTATTTCCTGAGATTAGTGCGCTTAATATTTTTTTCAACTTTATAATATACATCATGTCAGCCTGGAGACGTCCACTGCTGGACATATCTCTGGCCTGCCCCATGATTCTCCACACAGACCGATTTTGAGCCGCCTGCATCTAACCGCTTCCCGCAATCTTAACCTGATCGTCGGTCCACCTTGCGGGAGGTCTACCCCTGCTGCGTCGTCCGGTACGTGGTCGCCACTCCAGAACCCGCCTGCCCCAAGGGCCATCAGTTCTTTGCGCTAAATGCCCTACCCATTGCCACTTCAGCCTGGCTATTCGGAGAGCTATATATAATATTAGTTAGTATAAATTGAGGAATTCGTGTCTCTATGTCTGAGACTGCTGATAAGGAGTTCTAAGATTCGGTTATAAAAACATGAGTTATCAGAAATATATTATGGTAAATCTTGTATTTAATAATTCTCTTTCCTACACTAATAATATAAAAGTGAAGAATTGTTTGTTTGTAATTTATTTTCAAGATGTATCTATTATTCTACTTTAAAATTTATCTAATACTGATAATATCGAAAAGCCGTTATAAAATATGCATACAATTACGATAAGATATTTATGAACGGTTTGGTATCGAATCCGAAACCTCTATTTGCCACCCGCCTTTTCAATCCACCACTAGGCTGTCTCTCCTGTTTGTGTAATATACATATATATGAAATCAAGATAAAAATAGTTAAATTTAAAGACATTGTTTATTTATGCGTGTAATCTAACAGAAAATAATTTATTTCGGTTGGTTTTTACGAAACATGATATCATTTTAGCGTAACCAATTCATTTTATCTTCTTTGCTGTAAAATGTGATAAAAGAAACTGCCATAAAAACACATACTATATTATATTGTGGCAAAAAATATGAATAAGTGCAGTTGGTACTGCACAATTTATATAAAAGTGAGATGAGCATGGGCAAAACATATTTATTTATAAAGGTACCATATAATAATTCATTTTAACCCGTTAAATAATGTTGTATGGAAAAGTTAATAATTATTTGAGAGTATTTATCGCAAAAACTACGAATCTAAGACCAACAACATTACTTTGACTTTGATAGCCTGCTTTAGTTAAAGGCTATGCTATAGGTTTATGACAGGCTGCGAGATATTGGAGTGAGTCGGAAAATTATAATATTTCCCTCACATTATGGAATATTCTTATAGATACAGGTTTCCTCACAGTTTTCCTTTACCGTTTAGCAAGTGATGACTAATTAGCAACTTAATACGCACTTAATTTCGAAAATTCAGTGATGTGCGTTAAGAATTCTCATCTCGGAAGAGATGTGAAATCAACAAACAACTTGCACTTGGCCTTTGTGGTATCCTATGGCCTGAAGCTTCCGCAAAGTGAAAAATGGCTCGTGCCAGTAGGACACTTTATATACAGAGCTGATAATGATTAATATACATCATACTTAATCAGACGTAGAGCTCACATTTTAGGCATTTAGCTCCATAGCACCTCATCATGCTGGTCTATTGCATTATTATAGCTTGAATTTTAACCATTTTGTTCATAATACGAAGTACAATCATCCCCTAGGTAATGTTATATTAGAATAACCTTGTTGTTTCAATAAGCCAAAAAGGCAATAAAACAAGATCTAATTAGACGGGTTATGCGGACAATAGACTTGTGTCCACTAAGAATAAATCGGTTAAATTGTAGTATCTATAGATTCCTTATGATTTTAAGATGTCAACAAAGTTTATTATTTATTATAAAAAGGTAAGATTAATGTTATATTTAGGATTCTTAAACTAAATATAATGTATTTATTTTTTGACAGTGAACACCAATCAGATAGCATTACGTCAAACAGTATGTCCGCCATTCATGTTGTTGACGTTTTAGTAGTAAATACAACTAAAACGTAAATATTTCTACCTCTCAAATCGACTATAACAAAATAAAAGTGGGTACATCAGACCAGACTATATTCACGGTTTGTTTTATTTTGTACTTTGTGATATCACTCAACCGCCATGATGGTTTACAGCGTTTTCGTGTCAAATTCAAAAAGCTTTTTAAAAAGCCGTAATAAGTAATGTTACTAATCGATTTTTGAAGAAAAATCAAGTATTTCAGTTTAACATCTAATTAAGGAACGAATCAATCGCTAATTACATTTTAGGACACAAGCCTATTTATTTTTGCGGTCTATCCTAAGTTTGAATTCCAGCTAGCTTTTAGAACTTACTGAAATTTTCTTTTGGCAAATGTTTAGGAAGACGAATAATATAACATAGAGATAAAAACATTTTACATCATCATAAAGCGTTTTGCAGTCCACTGTTGGACGTAGAGTGCTCCCAATTTTCGTCATAATTACACTGTGAGTCAATATAAATATTTGGCTTACTATATCACACTGGCCAGATGGGCTTATGTTGGGTCGGTCGTTAAGTAAATAAATCACGCAGGCATACTGTAATGCACGTAATGACTAATTTGCACAAACAACATCACGTGTTATGCATTCTGCATTGCACGCCAGTTTGCCCTAAAACATATGAGCCCCTTCTGGCTGGACCGAATTTTTATTTGCAACGTATTTTGTCTTACTTTTTTATTTTCTTTATGGTTAGACCATAGACCACCACTCTGGCAGTGCGGCTTGGCAGACTTCCCATGTTTTACGAGAACTTTATGAGGACTTTCAAAAATGTAGGTTTTCCCACGATGTTTTCCTTTGCCGTTTAATAAGCGATTATAATTATTAATGCCGTTTAATAAGCGATTGTAATTTTTTTAATTAAAGGTTCAGATGCGGAATCAAGCAACAGGGGAAAAGGGAAAATTTCGGCTTCTTGCGCCCAGTGGTTTTGGTTGTGCTTTGCCTTTTAATCAGTCAGTAACGCAAGAATTTTATATACATAATAATATACGGATTTAATACGCACATATTTTCGAAAAATCGGTGCCTCGTAGATCTGAAAATACGGAGATCCTCTACGTAACACTCTGTCGGGCTCGCTCAGAGGCCGTCGTTGTATTTTTTACCCGACTTCTTAAATTAAAACTTCAGCTGCGTAAGATCCATAAGTGGTTTTATGTGTTATTCCAGGTGGTGATTGAATCCTTCATACGTTGCGCATTGGCAATGGCGATGACTACACTTAATCACTACTTTATATACGTCAATCTTAACAATGTTCAATAATATCTTATATTTTTGTTATTCCAGCAGCGATAGCCTAGTGCAGGCAGCGATAGCTTGGTGGAGATACCAACAGACTGCCACGCAGATGTTATCAGAATTGAATCAACGGCGCGCACCACTGACTTTTTGGAGTTACGTGCGTATTTAATCGTCTATTGTCGCTTACCCCGAGCATCGGAGAGCCGACTTTCATGAAGATCATTGACAGTCGTTATAGGGAGTTATTTACTCTAAATTCGGCCTCTGATCTATCGCATTCCCTAGCTTCAATTAGTTGCAAAGACAGTAAAACAAATACGTAGGCAGATATTCGTTGTCACGGAACATTGCCGTCCCGTCGTCCCGTCGCGCGTCATGTCACGCCTCTCGGGCTGCGATTGCGCCAATGTATTTACGCCGCCAGTTATTTATCGTTTCGAAACGAGAATTGTCTTTGACACTGTGGTTCATTATCACCCTAATTAGACGTTTCCGATACTCTAATAACTGGAAGCGCCGTAAATAAAATAATCCTTTTTCTTCTACTTTAAAACATTTTTTCAAAACGCCAAAAAATTTAGAGAATGTGAATATTTGCTATCCTTTAACGAAAAACTGCTGAATAGATATTAATAATGCTTTGCAGTAAAATAACTCATCGTCAATCATCATAAAATACCCTTTCACAGTCCACTGCTGGGCATAGGCTTCTCCTAATTTACGGCACAATAGCATTGAGAGTACCTAGGCGGATTTAGCCCGCGTGGTTTAGTATAGGGTCTGATGTCGAGTTTACGTTCTCTTCGTCAAAATACTATTGGCCCTGTGTATTTCTTTTATTAGACTTTCACTACACCCACGGATAGATACGTGTTAATGACACTTTATATTCTTAATCCTTCACCACTTGGACCATAGAATAAAGAATACTAATATTATCTATGACATGGACAGTCGAATGTATGATGTACATTCGACTGTCCATGTGGTAACACTACGTTATTTCGCGTTAATCGACAATTTAATGTTAAATTTGTCTGCTGCCAGGTCGCGAATCGTATGCTCTTATGAGCTAAGTGACGGAAGAGAGTGCAATATCGTGCATATTTCATCACGTAACTAAAACAGAGATTACAGACGCGCTATCTGAAACTGAACTTTGACGATCTTTGTACTTGGTGTTGCATCGTTGCTGTCGCGGTGTTGCTATTACCATATTATAGATTACTACAAGAGGGAAATTGGAGCTCTTCATATTAATAGGCAGTAAAATTATTATTTATCGTGTATATAAGGATTTAATAAATAAATAAATTTATTATAATAATTATATCTTTATATAGTAGGAGAAGGAGCATAAAAACATTCTATCAACTGACAAAAAAGTGTATTGTATAGTTCCGAAATAAGTAATTATTTGATTTTGGATGAGTGCTGCCTAAGTACATTCGAAGAGGGGCCAAGTGCCGAAGGCAATCTCTGCCAGTTAACATTTGGGTTGTGCAGAGACAAATCAATGTACTTACTACATGAAATAAAACCATTTACATAGTACTTATATTATGATACATAAAATTAGCTAAATTCACTTTTAAACATATTTTAAAAGTAAAAACGTCTAAAATTGTGCAATTGTTAGACGTTACGCTATTTTATTTGTACGCTTTGCGCTGTTTTAAAACGACTTAAAATTAAATTTTTCATTTTTACCAATGTGGGACGAGGAAGAAGGAATCGGAGATGAGGCCTCCGGCACTCTCACTCGCCGAACGAAACGCAACAATATAGGTACTCTTACTTTACATCGATTTTCTTGTGAGAGGATAGTACCTTCTTCCCCGATCGAGCCGGCCCATTCATGGTGAAATCAGCAAGGCCTCCTCGAATATAGCCCTTGTAATTAGATAAAATTACAAGTTTACTCAGAAATTTCTGATTAATTTCCAAACTTGTTACAGTAAATGTATGCCGCTTGTTTCATATGCTATATTAAAGTAGCAAGTTGACATTGTCAACACAGAGCATGAAAATATTCGATGTGACGTAAAATCGTGATGACATCTGTGTTATTGCTACATCACGATTTTATAAGAGCGTATCATTTGTCGAATCGGACATAAACTGCCGAAGACTGGCCTGTTACATTTTTTTTTAGTACAACTTCATCAGCACCTTCCTAATATTATCGTTTCTGCATCAGAGGCTTTCGCCTTAGACCTCAAGGTCTGTAATCTGGTATAACCAGATTTGATCGAATATTCGCTGAAGCCTGACCGCCGCAACCTAAAAGGGTAGCGGTATTACATACTTTTTTTGTTAGTTAATTATAATCGATGCTCTGTGAGGCACGAAGCATCGATAATTACCATGAATCGAGACCCTGTGCGTTACAGTTTCTTGATATCTCCACTAAGCTATTACTGCCTATGTATAATATTCTTTAGTACATAAGTATATAAATAAATCAGGCTCTCTACTTTATCGAGAAATTCTCTTCTAGAAAATATAATAACTTAATAAGGGAAATATAATCTGCTTGACTTCAATATGCTTGAAAGCCCCAGTTAATATAAATATATGAACACACATCTAGATCAATTACATAGTTCTCGAAAACATTAATGTACTCTGAAATACAAGCGCTTAATATGAGATAGAATCTAAAACAGAACTGACAATACGCGATTCACGTATTCGCTTATGTTTGTTTACCTTTAATATGTACTAATATTGTTATGGCGCTGATACACTTGAGCATTCACCTGTAATGAGCATTCTTGCGAATGTTACAAAACACAAAAACAAAAGAGTGTGTTTTAGCGAGCATCCTTACGAACATTCTGGCGAGCCTTAGAGTATAGAGAATACATAGAAACCACGCTATAATGGCGGTTAAATCCAATATATTTACTTCTCTTTGACTTATTAGTTTTATCTAATGTAAAAGATAGATAAACATACAAATGACGTTTCGAATCCTCGTAGTTTGTCACAAATTTCATCTTGACTAGTGATGGGCTTACTCAGATTGAATATCGATAAAATATCGATTATGTTTTCAATGAATCCTTAGATTTGGTTTACTCAGAATTAATTTCAATAGAATGTTTATAAATCCTCGATATCGATAAATAAATTTGAACGTAGGAACAGACACTTGTGTGATTAATTAAACCTGTTCAAGTTAGGATCTGCATTTTGTTATTTAGAAACGTCTTTTGCTTTTGTATCTTCGTCTTACTCTTGAAAAAATTCAAAAGCCAAACTGAAGAAAATATATTGGATAAAACTGCTATTGTAGTGCGGTTTCTATATTTTTTCTATATTCTATGTATTGGAGTATTCGCTAGAAAGATCGTGAAAATGTTCGTAGCAATGTTTGGCTCTGTGTCGTAACCGAACCGAACAACGATTCGGTTCGACAAAACAAAAAACTTCTGTTACAAGTGAATGCTCAGGTGTATTAGCGCCATTAAATGAAGGGTATTATCGTTACTGATCTTCAAACTCAATAATATAGTGGCAAAGTGGCCTGTGTATTAATTAAGATTTATACCCAGTTATTCTGCTGTCTGATAAGTTGCAGTTAAATTAATGAGCAGTCAGGTAACTCATATAAATTACTTGCCTGTTTTGAATTTATCTAGAAGCTAAGGCCGTTGCATGAAGGGTGAAACTGGGTGTTAATGTTATTAAATCTTATCCTATGGTTACAAAACCTGATCGCAGATGAGAAGCACAACTTTTAGTAAAATTTCAAAATATAGCCCCTCACCGATTACATCAATAAGCTCCGAATCGATTGACATTAATACTGCTGTCATTTCGTTATCAGCCTTTTCTCCTCGCCCGTTGCACGTTGGGATCACTAGCATCTAAGGCTTTGCGTGTTCACCTAACACACAAAGACTTAGATGCTAGTGAGCCTTACAAAAGCACACAAATTTCTGGTCTGTTCCATACACGCAGTGTGTATGAAAGAGACCGGTATAAATCTAATAGAATGCGGCTGAAACAGAACCATATTATAAATTGAATACACCCACAATCCTACACCTTTCGCAGAAAGTTAATATTTGCAAAACTCCAACAAAATCCGGAATCCCGTTCGTTATTCGTCGATTGAAACGAAACTAGCTTTTAATTATTATGTACTTGAAAAGTGGTAGCCATTTTTCATTATGGATATTGTGGATTCTTTTCAATGTGCGGTTTTTTGTTCATAATCGAACATGGTGAATGAGGGTTTAATTAGCGTGATGTTTTTTTTTATAACTAAGTATTTAGCCCGTTAAGGTTTAGTAGGGTAATTTTATGAGTCGGTGAAGCTATTATGAAAAAGAACCGGATCAATGGATTAAACATTTCCTACAAAATAGAGTAAGCTCAGTAAATTGGTAGTATTTGGTTTAATAGGCCGCTTCACCTAGATAGAAAATATCTGTATTTTAAACACCAGTTGAAACAGCTTTTGAAATCCGGATTAAAAATGTTATATGAGGTAATTCCAGACCAAACATTGGTCTGGAATTACCTCATATAACATTTTGCAATGGAGTTCATATTTTTTTAAATAGTTAAATCAACTTTTTTGTTTTTGTATTTTATATGAAATAAAATATAGCACGCCTATTTTGTGTTCTTCAGCAATTAGATTGATTCGTTGTGACCAAAGCTTTTACAAACCTAAACGACTCTTTTCCATTTATTGATCAAAATACATGAAAGAAAAGACAAAAGGTGCTTCGTAAAGCTGTAGCTGTGCTGGTTCACGAAAAAAAAATGGAAAAGTCCGGTAACTCCACGATCACAGTTAAGTAACACTGTCTACCGTGGCCAATTAAAAATCGGTCAATTTTCACGAACCAGTTTTGTTCGACTGTACCTTTTCATCGAATAGTGGTCGAACAGCGAGCTACAGAAATAAAAACCTAGGACATCCTGTGAACGATAAATATTTAGGACGGGTCTCGGCAGTTCTTTTTGCGGAGACACGGGTCATTTAGGTACTTTGCAGGTGAATAGCCTAGGACTTTAGAGAATTGATTCGGTTATGCTCTATTTGTTGTACGTTTCGACAGTATAAGCGGATTTTAAGTATTACATGTAAATGAGAAAATGAGATTACTTTTTCGTAGCAGTTAGGAGCAGTGGCACGGTTTATTTTAGTGGATGTAAACGAATTACGTCAAATGAAAAAACATTCAGAGGCAAAGCAGACATCTATATATTTAGTACCTAACTAGGAAAAATATATCAGCAGTGCTATAGGCAAAACCTGTTAATCGCACATTTTATATGGAAAGGGCGAATTGTGAAATTACCAATATGCAAAACAGTAAGGATGCAGTCACTAAATCGTTAAATGCTGACAAAAAAAGCTTAGGTGTAAAGATAAAAAATCTTGCGTTACTGACTGCCTGACTGAACTTGAATGCTCCTTGTGGGTGCACTGAGAAGGGATTTCCCGAAATTCCCAGCGAAAATTTCTCAGTGGGCAGAAATAGTTAAAATAAAGGTTTAGGCGTAGCTGCAGGCATCACCTAGTCACAAACAAAATCTAAAACAGAATGTGATTGAAGGTGCAAGCAAAGGTGTAAGAATAATAGATCGATTGCACGGATAGTCACGCTACCAACCGAGTAATGGAGGGGATTTCGTTGTCTAATTCGATGCGCACATTGCAGTTACGGTGGTATTCAAATATAAAGAATTTAATTTAGTTAAATATTTATTTAACTCAATAAAATTCTTTATAAAACTGACAATATTGGCTCAATATATACAAGTCTAGCTTTGATTTCAAAGCTAGACTTGAATAGGTATATTGAGCCAATAGTAGTTGTATGTTTCATTTATGATATGTTTTCTTCTCTTAGATCATAATGTGAAACTATTATGAATTTGACGTATGAAAATCTACCAGTTCGAATTTACATATTGTTTTATTCTTTTCTACACATAGGCATTTCCTAACCTAGTCATAACTTAGCAATATAATTTTGCTTGTAATTTAGGTATAAATAGAATATTTTTGAATTACTGGTCATAATATACATAATTAAGTAAGCGGTAAGTAGAAGTGCCGAAAGTTTAGCTAAGTGGCGTTCTATCAGGCTTTTATCCAGTAATTGACGTTGAAGTAGAATTGAGTACCCGTGCATATTAATTTTTTGTGAATAATATTTTTTTTTATAGTAATAGGTGGCAAACGAGCAGACGGATCGCCTGATGGTAAGCAATTACCGCCGCACATGGACACAAGCAACACCAAAGGACTCACAAGAGCGTTGCCGCCCCTTGGGGTTTAGAAAAGAGATGGGATGAGGAGTGGGATGAGGGAGAAGGAATAGGGGATAGGGCCTCCGGCACTCTCACTCACCGAACGAAACGCAACAGTTTAAGTACTGTTACTTTACGTCGATTTTCTGTGAGAGGGTAGTACTTCCCCGGTCGAGCCGGCCCATTCATGCTGAAATCAGCAAGGCTCTACTAGGTACCTAAAATGTTATGAAGCGATTTCTCTTCCTCAAATAACTTTACACGAAACATGCGATGACTGTTCCAAAATTAGAAACCAAAACCTTAGTCTATCACATCAACAATTACATCAATAAATATATTATAATGTTGCCAAATAATTATTATATAATTCATTTGTACTACGGACTGTAAGGCCACTAGGTGCCATGGAATGTAATTGCTTCATCAACTTACAAACGGTCTGTAGCATAAATATTAATTTGTAGTTGAATTATGTTGTATTAGTGAAGTCGTCTATAGTTCCAAAATAATAACTTGGAATAAGGGTTGTCAAGTTTTTCAAAGTGTTAATTATTTTTGTAAGCATTGCTATTTGTATAAAAGGGGAAAGTAAATATTTTATCACTGCCTTATCTCTCTATATTCTCTTCTCAGATCTTATGAAATATGGTATGTTACTTATTGTGAGAGTGAAGATGCTGTTTTTCATCGGATTTCGGCAGATCATCTCTCCCTCTATCTTTCTTGTATCTAAAGCAAAATAAAAGTTTTCTTATCTTGAAGTTTTCGAGATAATAATTTAATAGTATTATGACATTTCTGAGCAAAGAAACAAAATGGTAATGGATAGCAAAAGATATATTTTTATTAATATAAGAATAAAGCACGTTTAGCAGCTACGAGGTTACAGACAGACCCACAGTATTTGTTGCGTCGAGGGTTATAAATAAATCAATCTTTTGAAAGAACACCTCCTAAAGAAAACGTTATAAATTGTAATGCCCATATAATCGTCGAAGCTAAGGTGTGGCAACCCTGCACATTATATAAAATATTTATGGTAATATTGTTCGTTTAAGTAGATACAGTGATATTACGTGGCGATATTGGAAATAATTTATTAATTTAAACGAAAATATAAAAGGTTTTCTTTTGAATAGTAGAAGCAGGTCAGGCTTAGAAACATTGGGAGTCAGTAATAACAATTAATGGAATTATAATATTATTGTCTTATTCGATTTTGTCAAGTGGTCACCGGTCTTATAAGACAATGGATTGAGGAATTTGAAGATTTCATTTCAAGATTTTCACATCAGAATACAGATAATGAATCATATCCATATGTAGATGAGTTCATCACTGCATGCATGTCTGTCTACGAAGATAGGTATGGATAATTGCTGCGTTTTCTTAAATTATTGCTGTGCCAGTTTCTCGCTGTTTTGAAAGTCATATACAAATTTACTTAAATCATTGCGATATTGTTTTCTCGATCCACTCCACTCCTCCACCGTTCGACATGACGATGACTTGAACAGTGCCATCATGTGCAGTGTTTGTCTACTACCCTGGATGTATTCTGTAGAATTGCCTGTCTAAGACCTACTTTAGCTTCAGCTTAGCCGTTTTGCCATTCGATTGTTCCATCAGGGACATTTGGGCTCCTCAATTTGAACAAGATACTCGCGACGAGATACTATTATAAGTCGAGGATGGATTAATCTCTGCAATAACCTTTTATAGCAGTGTTTCCCAAACATTGTTCTGCCATGACCCGGTAATTTTCACATTGCCCCTTCGTGACCCATTGAATACTTTTAAACCCAAGCTGGTTCCATTAAGGTTAAATAATACACATTTATTAATAGTAGAAATGTTTTATTAAGAATATGCACGATACATCGATCGATAGTAGGTATTATTTTTAAAACAAGGCGGGAATGTTGCAACCCGGTATTTTATTTTGACGGCCCGGTACCGGGTCGCGACCCGGCTAATGGGAAACGCTGTTTCATAGCATTTCAAGCTATCTTGGAATCAGCGATCGATTTCAACTGGCCTATGGGTTTTAATACAAGTAGATTTAGTGTAATCTTTATCGATTTTTTTGTATCAGAGCATAAAATTATTGAATTATGTGAAATGCTTTCGATTGATTTTGTATGGTCAATAAAAGATATAAAGAAATACGTAGGTTTATGATTTTGTATGTTTTTCTATTCATTGGTTTATAGTATAAAAGTGATCGTTGTGGAAAACTTGGATTAAAGCCGACCTCGATTGCTGTTTATTCGTTCATGAATATTTTAGCAAAACGTTTGTGTAGGTGGAATATTAAACTAATGGGCCTATTATCCGCTTTGTCTTTTTTGTGATGTAATTTTGGCGGATTTAGGTAAAATCTGTTTTAAAAATGTTGGTGATACAAAGAAACCAAGAAAACAACCTAATTTAAAAAAAATCGGTGACAACAATGTTCTTTTGAGTTTCTTTTTCTCTTTATTTAGTTTAGGGACTTTTATTACAAAGTAATATGCTAGTACCATCGTACCCTAATTTATTACATACTTTTAAGCTTTATGTACATCAAAGCCTTTGATGAGTAAATATCCTAAATAAGTCCAGTGCAGATTCTGAGGTTGGATTTCCTAAAATATTTATAAAGTATCCAGTATCATACCCATTTATACAATATTTACTCATCAACGACTCTCTCTGTGTTCGATATTTGACACAATCCGTCAGCATGTGTTGAGCATCATCAAGTTTTCCATAAACCTCACAATTTGGAGACTCAACTTTTTTCATTAGATATCCAAACTTTCTAGACGGATAGTGTCCTGAACGAAGTCTATGAGCTATAACAATTATATTTCTGCTTAATCTACTATTTCGTAAGAACCAGGGTACACGAGAAGGCTGATGTTGGATAGTCTTAAACCAAATACCTTTTTGTACACTTCATTCATCAAAGTATTCTTTTAATTTGTCAAAGCATATTTTTTTAATATTGACAAGATAATCAGAATGAAGTAATTTAATCTTATATTCATTTCCTTCTATGACTGCTTGTTTAGCCAGCTTGTCAGCCTGTTCGTTACCCCGAATTCCTATATGTGAGGGAACCCATTGCAGTCTCAAAGTTATCTCTAGGTGATTTAGAAGTATAATTTGCTTTAATATTTCATAAGCTATCGGTGTACCTCTGAAGCCAGAGGCGCATCGAGCTATATTTTATTTTATTTTATTTTATTTCTATTTTAACATTTCAGGAAAACTTACAGCTATATAATACTATAAAATATAATGATAATAGGTTAAGGCCAATTAAAAGTTTTCACTTATAAAATAATAAAGGTAACCCTAACACATAGTCAGATAAACAACAAGTAGACATAGGTACACAGTTAAATATGAGTAAAACTAGTTTTTTTTTTTACACTTGCTCAAAGAAGTCATTACACAGTTGTTTTTTTAATTTAGTGACACTAAAGTACAGTAAAGAAAATGTCAATATCCACACTCCGGCATGCCGCATTTTACATGCGACTCGCTCTGATCAAGTATGAGTTTTGTCGGTAGTTGGAATCTACAGCAGGAACATGTAATAAGTTAAACCGTCTAAGATGTGCTGACGGAACACTTAAAGCCATTTTGCTCACCAATTCTGACGAGTTAATTGCTCCTCTCATGATACCAAATAAAAATGACAAGTCCGCTATTTTTCGTCTTTCAACGAGTGGTAAAATGTGAAATTTTTTACATCGGCTCATGTAGTCAGGTAAATAGCAGCTGCAACGATACTGTATATACCTTAAAAACCTTTTCTGTATGCGCTCTATTCGCTCAACGTAGATGTTATATTTAGGGTTCCACACTTGTGAACAGTATTCTAGGTGACTGCGAACGAAGGAACAGTAAAGTATTTTGATTGTTTTGATGTTTTTAAAGTCTGCCGAGATTCGAAATATGAACCCGAGTGCTTTGGATGCCTTGCTAACAATGTTGTCGATGTGTGTGTCAAATAGGAGTTTTGAATCGAAAGTAACTCCAAGGTCTTTAATATTATTGACTCTTGTTAATGGTATATCTAATAATTTATAAACCTGCACTATTGGACTGGGCTTACGCGTGAATGAGCACACGTAACACTTATTAACATTTAGGTCCAGTTTATTTATTCTGCAGTATGTTTGAAACCTATCAAGATCTTCCTGTAGTTCTTTAGCATCCTGAATCGTATTTATCTGTTTCATTACTTTCAAATCATCAGCATAAAGAATAATTTTGGAGGATATGAAGCAGTTACTTATGTCATTGACGAATATATTAAACAGCAACGGTCCCAACAACGAACCTTGTGGGACGCCCGAAGGAATATTCGTAAGCGGTCCTCTAGAGGTATAACCGTTCAGCACGACAGTTTGGCATCTGTTTTCTACGTACGATGTAAACCATCGGAATAGATTTCCGCCTACACCCATACTCAAAAGATTACGCATTAAAATTTTGTGGTCTATTCTGTCGAAGCATTTACTGTAATCGGTGTATATAACATCGACTTGGGACCCTTGTGATATGAAATGTGATATAAAATCACAACATATAACAAGATTAGATGTAGTAGACCGACCTCTCAAGAAGCCGTGCTGTTGTTCACAAAAACTTAGTTTGAGGGCAGCATAAACTTGCCTATACACGATTTTTTCGAGGATCTTGGCGAACACGCACAGCTTTGAGATCGGTCTATAGTTTTCAATCATATTTTTAGGTCCTTTTTTATGTATCGGTGTTATATACACCGACTTCCAAATAATGGGGACCACACCTGTGTCTAGAGAACGCTTATATAAAATCGAGAGAGGGATGACAAGGCTATCGGCAGAACCCTTAATCAATATTGGCGAGATATCGTCCGGCCCTGCTGACTTATTAATATCCACATGTTTTAGTAAATTACTAAGCTCATCTTTGCTAACCTCTATAGCCGTGATACATGAAGCGACCTGTTCAACGTTCTGCTCACTGTACAGCGGAGGGCTGTCGTGAGAGCTTATTAAGAAATTGGAGTAAAAATATTCGTTGAACATGTCACATATCTCCTCGCCATCGCTAGTGGAATGCTGACCAAGTTGCATCACTGCTGGATATTGATTAGATTGGCGTTTGGACTTAACATAACGCCAAAAAGCTCGGGGGTTTTTCTGGATATCCTTTTCTATTTTAGATATTTAGTTGAGAAATAATTGGCTCTCTAACTCTTTGGCCCGCTGACGCAATGTTACAAAAGAATGATGATCGGAAATATTACGATATTTTTTAAATTTTGAATGGTATTTGGATTTTTATTTTATTATTTTAATCAGCGGGATTTTGTACCAGGGCGGGTATTTCACACGAGGCTTAACAATCTTACTTGGTATGTGGGTGTTGCGTAATCGATTGATGGTGCTATAAAAGTATGTTACGGCGTCTTCAAGTGACCCAGAATTCAATTCTTGCTGCCAATCTACATGATTTAACTCATCTTGCATCGCGCTGTAATCACCTAAATGATAAAAATACTTACGATACGGGCGAGAAGATAAGCTGTGCAGCTCGACAAAATCCGCGGTGATACATAACGCTCTGTGATGGGAATCCTCCGGCACAAGTGGATCGGTGCATCGAGAGACTAGAACCTCGTTATTTGATAACACCAGGTCCAGTAACCTATTATTTATTTATTTATTTATTTATAAACTTTGTGCACATAAATAGTACAGAGGCGGACTTAATGCCGTAGGCATTATCTACCAGTCAACCTTTGGGTGATGCAGAGATACATGTAATAGGTGCAATTCATAAATTTACATTAAAAGCAAGACAGAAACCTGATTAATACATATATATATATATATATATATATATATATTACATACATAGTACTTAAATACCATACATACATATAATATAATTATATAAACCTATATACCTAATACATTATAAATATATACTACATATATACATTAAAATAATTATATACATACAAAATAGATAAATTATAATCATATGATGATTCAGTTTGTTCGTCCATATAGGTCTGGCGAACTCTGGTTTTAAACACAAAACGGCTAGTGGACATCCTGATATCGAGAGGGAGAGCATTCCAGAGAAGGATAGATTGTATATTAAACGAAGAATGTACAAGGCTAGAACTGTGAGAAGGACAGAGGAGAAGAAGGTTATTTGAGGAACGAAGATTTTTCTCATGTGTATTACAAAGAAATTGAAAATGAGGAGTTAAATACACAGGCGCATTTGGGGAGTGCAATAAAGAATAAAGAGTACACAGAGTACGTAGGCTACGGCGTTGGCGAATGGGTAACCATCGTAGCTTTAACCGGTACTCAGTAATATGATCATATTTGCGGAGATTGAAAACGAATCTAATGCAATTATTGAGAAGGCGGTCGAGCTTGTTGAGCTGATCTGCATTAAGGTCGAGATAGCACACATCACCATAGTCAATTATAGGAAATATTAAAGTCTGTACTAACATTGTCTTAGTCTTGACCGGCAGAAAGTTCTTCAAACGATACATTATTATTGTTAGTGTGGCTATTATATTGCGAAAGGATGCAGATGTTAAAAGAATCTATAAGATTTGTCTGGATGTCACCCTGCAGGTTGCTAGGATACAATGAGCTATTGTCAACCGCTGGCTGCCAAACAATATTAGGTTGGTTAAAGTCTCCTAGGATCATAAATTTGTCTGTGCGATGTCTCAGAACTAGATCACTAAGGTTGTTTGAAAAAGTGTTCAGTTGCACCATCAATGAACTGCCACGATTATTGTTACATATATAAACTACACAGATATGAATCTTATAGCAAACCTTAGGTTTACTGCTGGTAGCGCCATCTACCTTCCTATCTATAACGAATCGCATCAACATGAATCGTTCCACGCTTGTCTAGTGCGAGCGATATCATATTTCCGTCCCGCTCTATCCCTCTCCCTGGAAGAGGCACTGCCTTGCGCCTGATTCGTCGACGCGATCGTGAACGCGAGTGACAGTCTCGAACATTCCGCTCGCTAAGAACGCCGTCTCGATACCGCTCCGCGCCGCACCGCTGTATGTGATTTACCGCTTCCACCAAGGAAAACCCGCTCGTGAGTGAAGTGAAAACAAGCAACTGCATCACGAAAACACCAGGAGGAAAAGAAATGAAGAAGGCTGTATAAGGTAAGTGCCTTCCATCCCGGAAATATCCTATACCCACTCAATCACCTCCTCCAGTATCCATCTCCTCTTCCCTTATTCCTTTCTAGGCGACCCAGAACTCGCCCTAATACAGTCCATTCCATTCATCCTTCCCAAGTCGCCTAGAACCTTACGGTTTCGGTGTACAGCCGAGCCATTTTTTTTTGGTCTTTCGAGCCGGATTCATTTACGTTTTATACGTTATACCGCTATATCTAGGCAGTTATAGCACCTAGCTATACTCCTAATATATTCATATAACCGTCACATGGTTATTTCCGCCCGCATCAGTAGGTAAACTTTTATGTAGCTACCTACTTATTAAATTATTATTTCTGCAACTATCATAGTTGTCTTATAAATCTCATATTTCAATCAACTTTAATTCCTCGGTTCTAAGGTGTTGCCTACTTAGCCTACTTAGGTAAAATAATAGATACATTAGATATTCTTATTTTGTTTCGTTCTCATTAGCTTATACTTACGTAAGCATGTCACAACAAAAGAAGTCACGCGTGTCGGAAGACAAAGAGATGACAATCTTAGAAGCAAAACGCAATATTTTATTTGAGCGCATTCAAAATATCTATGAAAGATCAAAAACCGCATCGATGTCTGACAGTAATAGCGAAGCATTTCTCAGTTATTGTACAACAGTAGATAGTATTCGAACAGATTTTCATAAGTTGTTAGACGATTATAACGCAAGATTACTTTCTATCAATCCTGATGAAAAACCGAACTATCAGGCGTATACCTCATTCGAAGATCTTTATTGTATTATTAAGCGTATACAATCGCAATTGGAGGGTAAATGTTCGGCAGAGCCCGTTGCCCGCAAACCGAGATTACCGCCAATCGAGATTATGTCGTTTGACGGAGATATACGAAATTGGCCGTTATTCTATGCAAGTTTTAAGTCTACAGTGCACGATAATGGTTCTCTGACAGATGCTGACAGGTTGTACTATTTAATAGGTAAACTGTCGCCGAAGGCCCAGTCCGTATTTGCAGGTGTCACACCCAGTGCTGAGAATTATCAGGTCATATTTCAGTCACTACTTGACAGATATCAAGACACGCGCGTCCTAGCGTCTACGTACTTTGACCAAGCTTTAAATCTCAAACTGTCCGGCAACGCGTCTGTCTCGAATTTCCAGCTGTTTATTGATAACTTCGTAACCGCGGTTAATTCTCTTAGGAATTTAAAATTAGAAGATCTTTCCGACTTTATGTTGCTTCAACTCGCTTTAAAAAAGTTTGACACTGATACAATTCGCGCATTCGAGATGACGGAACGCAATAATAAAATACCTACACTAGATAGTTTTATTTCGTTCATCAAAGATCAGTGTCGAATATTTCATAATACGCAGTCTAGTTCACCTGGCCCGTCTAACACTAACAACAACAAACAGAGGTTGAATAAATCGCGAAATAGTAATAATAACTCAGTCCCTAATCCACAATCTTACGTAACATGTTCGGAATCTAATAGTAATAATTCACAGAAGTGTCTGTGCAGCAATATAGTGCACGACCATTACTATAAGTGTCCCACCTTTAATGATTTAAATCCAATTGCTCGTTTTAAAAGCGTAAAAGATAACAAAGCTTGCATTAATTGCTTAAGCATAAAACATAAAACGAGTAATTGTTCCAGTAGAACGAGATGTCGCACGTGTAAACAAAAACATCACACACTGTTACATTTTGATAAAAATAACCGGTTGTTAAGTCAAGCCGATAACCTTGACACACTCACGCAAGTGCAGAACACGGTAGCTGCGCCTTCCACGCCTTGCAATAATGAGATATCGTTGTGTACGACATCCATTGCGCGGGCGGCACGCACGCGCGGACGGCCTTCGCGCGCTTGTAGTGATCAGAGCAGTGCTAGGCCGCCATGTATGGCGTCTAAGACTGTTCTGTTAGCGACAGCGCAAGTTATCATATATGATGTCAATGGGTCGCCGCACATGGTACGTTGTCTGCTAGTTAGCGCATCTCAGACCAATTTAATAACGTTAGAATTGTTCAAACGCCTCGGATTATGGAATAACTTTAAAAATACGAACTCAATAATCCGAGGGATAGGCGGATCAGAAAAGCATTGCAGGGGTTCCGTAGATGTTAAAATACATTCGCCTTTTAATAGGGACATTAATTTTAACATTTCTTCGCTTATCGTGGAACGTATTACAGACACGTTGCCAAACGCTAATGTGGACGTGTCGCTCCTCACACATCTCGAGTCATTACCACTAGCGGATTCGGAGTTTGCGAATCCGGCAGGCATTGATCTTTTGATCGGAGCTTCAATATTCCCGCACTTGCTACTAACTAACATAGTTCGTAGTGAGCGATATGATTTACCGCCCGCTATTGAGACGGTACTTGGGTATGTGATTATGGGTACCGTACCTACGTTACATACTTCTCATTGTATTACGTCTTGTTGTTGCTCTGCTCTTCAAGAGATCAAGGTGGGTGCTAAAACTGTGTGTAAGATAAAGCACTAATTAGCTATGCTATGCTATGCTGCGCTATGCTGCGCCATGCTGCGCTATGCTGCGCCATGCTGCGCTATGCTGCGCCATGCTGCGCTTTGCTGCGCCATGCTGCGCTATGCTGCGCCATGCTGCGCTATGCTGCGCTATGCTGCGCTATGCTGCGCCATGCTGCGCCATGCTTCGCTATGCTGCGCCATGCTGCGCTTTGCTGCGCCATGCTGCGATATGCTGCGCCATGCTGCGCTATGCTGCGCCAAGCTGCGCCATGCAGCGCTATGCTGCGCCATGCTGCGCCATACTGCGCTATGCTGCGCCATGCTGCGCTATGCTGCGCCATGCTGCGCTATGCTGCGCTATGCTGCGCTATGCTGCGCTATGCTACGCTATGCTAAGCTACGCTACGCTACACTATACTATACTACACTTCCGCTTTGTACATGGATGACATTGCCTGTAGTGTCATATCCGCTCCGCTAGCAATTTCGCTTTGTGAAGAGCTTATTCAGTTTTTGAAGCGAGGCCAGTTTGATCTTGTCAAATGGACAAGCAACTCTAAGGAAGTTCTCGCACGCATACCAGATTCTCATAAGGCTTCTCCAGACATGGAGTTTGAGAAGTCTGTACCGCATAAGGTTCTCGGTTTACGCTGGGACAAATCCTGCGATAGTTTTCGGTTTGACGTCTCACCGCCAGATGATAAGTGCGCCAAGCGCACTATGCTGTCCACAGTGGATCGACTATGGGACATAATGGGTTTTGTGGCTCCCACAATTTTGTACGCCAAGCTCTTGATCAAAGAGCTTTGGCTATCAAAGTGTGAGTGGGATGAAACACCCCCTGACCATATTGTCGCCGCTTGGGGCCAGTTTTGTATTGAGCTTACCGCGCTCAATCAAGTTACTATTCCGCGTCATCTTGGGTTGGTAGATGGATGTACCATCAACTTGATAGGTTTCGCTGACGCCAGCGAGCGTGCTTACGGCGGAGTCGTATATCTGCAAGTCCGCATTGGATCTAACTACTCGGTGCAGTTAGTTTGTGCCAAGTCTAAGGTCTCGCCTGTTAAAACCGTTTCAGTTGCGAGACTGGAGTTGTGCGCGGCCCTTCTGCTGTCTCAGTTGCTCCGCAAGGTTCAGGACACAGTTTTGCCCCACTACCCCATTAATAAATTATACGCATTTTCCGACTCCAAAGTAGTGCTCGCTTGGATTCATTCTTCTCCTCACCGCTGGCAGATTTTTGTCGCCAACCGCGTTAGTAAATTGATTGAACTTGTTCCCGCTACTTGTTTCAATCACGTCGCGGGTTATCGTACTCGTCTTCAAGAAGAACGTTCCATAGATCATATTGACTGCAAGTTTATTCCACCAGCATCACCACATTTCAGTGGATGTTGGGCGGGCATGGTCAAAGTAATTAAAACGCATCTCTTCAAAGTTATAGGTCAACAGATCCTCTCTTACAAAGAGCCTTTAACTGTCCTTGCACAAGTCGAGGCACTGATCAACTCGCGTCCGCTTCCAACTCAGTGAGATCTAGCCTGAAGTTGGACTTACCTCTTAGTTTAAGTATTTAGTTAGTAGTTTTCGCTATTATTGCGTTTGTAGCTTTCGCTAAAGTTAATTTAGATTAATTTTATTGTCATATCGCTGTCTTAGCCTAGTGATGGGTTATGCGGTAGTACACCCAACGTAGCTAAGTTCAATTCTATTTTTTTTTAAAGGCAACCCTTTAGGGCCGGTGGGATATGGTAGCGCCATCTACCTTCCTATCTATAACTAATCGCATCAACATGAATCGTTCCACGCTTGTCTAGTGCGAGCGATATCATATTTCCGTCCCGCTCTATCCCTCTCCCTGGAAGAGGCACTGCCTTGCGCCTGATTCGTCGACGCGATCGTGAACGCGAGTGACAGTCTCGAACATTCCGCTCGCTAAGAACGCCGTCTCGATACCGCTCCGCGCCGCACCGCTGTATGTGATTTACCGCTTCCACCAAGGAAAACCCGCTCGTGAGTGAAGTGAAAACAAGCAACTGCATCACGAAAACACCAGGAGGAAAAGAAATGAAGAAGGCTGTATAAGGTAAGTGCCTTCCATCCCGGAAATATCCTATACCCACTCAATCACCTCCTCCAGTATCCATCTCCTCTTCCCTTATTCCTTTCTAGGCGACCCAGAACTCGCCCTAATACAGTCCATTCCATTCATCCTTCCCAAGTCGCCTAGAACCTTACGGTTTCGGTGTACAGCCGAGCCAACTGCGATGCAACGTTAGAGTGACCCATAAGTCCTCCGCCGCCGAACACCAATCCCTACGAACGTCCGACACAAGTTCCCGTTTCACTGCTATTTAAACCCCGCCCCCCAGCACCTGATTTGTGTTGCTATAATCCCTATCACGTCTCGCAACAATGTATCGATTGTCAAACAATTCGCAATCAGAAATACTGTCAATAAGCCAGGTCTCGGTTAAACAAATAATATCAAAATCACTGACACACACATTTCTGTAGAAAACACATCGAGGTAACATTAACACTAGAGTAGCAAACTCCTGCAATTGACGTTCAAAATAGCGTGGTGACCAGCCGAGATAGAAGACGTAGCTTTGAAACCAATAAGCATCTTAGAAAAAACCTATATTCATCTCTTTTGCATTCGTTAAAAGCAAGTTCCATAATGTCAATTCAAAACTGATGACAATTGACCTTTCATCGAGAAATGCGGTGTTCTCCAGTTTAAAAATATTTTCCCATTTTTTTATTATTAGTATTACTTAACAGAAGGTTGTGTTTATGGGTATGTATAATTTATTGTATGTATATTAATATGTGGGAATGTTCATTTGTTCCCTGGTTGCTACTTATATGTTTATAAGCAGTTTCAATAAATCCAGTATTGAACTATGCTTACAATTACTTTATATACCTAATTATTGAGTTTCATAATATCTCAAGTGTATTTACACATACATAGACTCACGTTTCATACCTGTTTCCCCGAAGGGGTAGGCAGAGGCATATTAAAAGCCCACGTTTCGCCAGTGTTTTGATCCCACGTAATAGGTGGCGAGCCTATTGCCACTCATCGGGATATTTTGTTTGCCAGAGCCTCGTCCGTTGATCGGCAGGTGCACCACTTGCAGGTGAGGTTTACTTGGGACCCTAAGTTCTTGATGGGAACCCTATGCACCCAGTGTATTTATTATTACATAGAAGTACTACATAGTTGTAACTTGTAGTATTAAGGAAAGTGGTAATAGTCAGTTGAAAATTGGTTCAACATGATCCGACAACTGGAAAAAAAATACTCGATGTCAAAGATCTCAAACACAGGTTTTGGCGATTTTCAGCAAATCGGTAAGTTTTATCATAAATTTATTATAACAGGAAGCCTAAGTCTAAACGACCAATAGTGGCCCTTAGATGCTAGTGATGCCAAACGAGGCATCAGTTACGCGTTGCCGGTTCTCAAATTCTTAGGCGAAGAAAAAGGTTTCTTGGCCGCCTTCACTCGAATACCCTTCCCCTATTGTCTGAACGAAACCTAACAGCATAAATATTGTTACTATACATATATTTTCTGTGAGAGGGTGGTACTACCCCAGTTGGACCAGCTGTAATCAGCGTAGTTCTACCACTCAATATAAACCTTAGGACTTTTCGCACTCCGCGCTATACAATAGCACGTATTCATATACGTGCTATTGTAAAGGGGTTTTAAGACATTTTCATAGAAAATAATAGCAAAATGAAAAATCCACATAAAACATTGTTGTAATTAAATAAGCAGTTATACAAAATAATTAAACGGGTTTTAATTGCGAAAACTTCTTATTTAAGGTATAAATACATAATTGTTTCTTCGAAAGACTGATGACAGCTCAGCGCCGTCTTGTGGAAGTGCGGGTATCGGCATCTACCCTCACTTGGTTTTTATTTAAGTTCGCAATGTCAGTCTTTCGACACACTACACTAATGACGTCTAGACACTGTTGAGTTTTGTCACTGCGGCAGTGTTCACATTTGCTGATGACTGGTTTCCAAGTAGCCGATAATATTTATCCATCCTAACGGTTGAAATTGTTATATTTCCCGCTTCACATAATATCCTGGAGTAAAACTCCCACAAAAGTGGGAGATCCAAAATTTTATAACTTGGTACCATTGTAAATAAAAACGATTATTTGCCATTTTCTTCGTCATTTTCAACCAAATATTGTGAAAAATAATGATGATTACATGTGGAATGATATGCCGCACTTATAAAATTATTTTCTTTACGAGAATTGCAAGATTTCACAACGCATTTGCCCATTTCAAGTTCGTATTATTTTCCTGTGCGGCAAATTTGACACAATAACAATGTTGTAACAGTATTAGGTCCAGACCTATAACAAACGGCAACACATTTCAGCGCTGTTTGCTTATCTAGTTGTAAGTAATAAATCAATGAGAAAACACCTGTTTTCGTTCGCAGTCCCCGAACGTTTTGATAAAATATATTAATAGGCGCCATCATAAATCAAAGCAATAAAGTCATTAGCATTTGAATAGCAAAAATAAAAACTGAGCACATTTAGTGTAGGTAACAAGATAACATTGTGGAACATCTGTTTGAGGTGTAGTAAGCGAAAAAGGGCTTTGTTTACCAATAAATACGGCTTGTTATTAAAAGCAGAAGGATTGGCGTAAGAATGTGTGTGTAAATTAAGGAACATTACTATTTTATGCAATGGCAAGCGATACGCATCATTATGGCTAGTGTCGTTAAGTCTAAGTTTGCGAAAACTAATATGATTGAAGCGGTAGTCACTTAGCGGTGCGAGGACAAAAGGTGGCCGGTAGGTTTTCAAACTTGTTTTTATTATACGAATAGAAATATTGTTACCTGCGTTTCTCAACGTTAGCGAGTCGATGCAATAATACCACATACCGGAATGTTGCATTGACATTGTTAACATAAACACTTTTTTAAATCCAGTTCATTTTTAACGTGAAGTCGTGGTGAAGTGTTGTTTTTTCTTATGAATATATTGCATCCTTTGACCCAAATATGTTCAAATCCTTTTTCTTTTGCTTGTGTTTTGGTTTTGTTTAAAAGCATTTTATTTCGTAATGTGAGGTGGTCGTTAATGTAAACTCTGTTGTCGCCCTGCAAGCCCAAATCGCTGCTTTTTAAATTTTTATGTTGCTTCGCCGCGGCGACGAAATCACTCTTCAAGTAATTATTATGTACTGAACAAATAATATTTTTATTCTGCTTATCATTCCTCATCTTGACTCTTGCAACATAATTTATTTGTTCCTTTGGTAATGGGCATTTAATAATCTCGCCTATCTTGGCCACGATAGTGAAGAGATTTTCAGAATTGGTTACTGGCACTCCCTTGATCTCGATATTGTTCATGCGAGATCTCTGTTCGCTCTCGTGGTGCAAAGTTTCGAGCTTCTCTACACGATGCTGAAGGGTGGTAACGTCATCTTTGGTTTTCTTGATTGACATTATGTCTTCTTCTAAGGTTGACACTTTGCTAGTAAGGGACTCCATTGCGTCATGGATAAATTCTATGGACGTCTTCATATCGCAGAACTCAGTTTTTATGGTTTTTAACTCCGCTAGCTCATTTTGAATGCCTTTGACAGTGTCAATCAATGCCGGTAACGCCTCCATCTGAGTCGACAAGCGCCTGAGCTCAGGCGCTTGTCGACTCAGATGGAGACGAAATCACTCTTCAAGTAATTATTATGTACTGAACAAATAATATTTTTATTCTGCTTATCATTCCTCATCTGGACTCTTGCAACATAATTTATTTGTTCCTTTGGTAATGGGCATTTAATAATCTCGCCTATCTTGGCCACGATAGTGAAGAGATTTTCAGAATTGGTTACTGGCACTCCCTTGATCTCGATATTGTTCATGCGAGATCTCTGTTCGCTCTCGTGGTGCAAAGTTTCGAGCTTCTCTACACGATGCTGAAGGGTGGTAACGTCATCTTTGGTTTTCTTGATTGACATTATGTCTTCTTCTAAGGTTGACACTTTGCTAGTAAGGGACTCCATTGCGTCATGGATAAATTCTATGGACGTCTTCATATCGCAGAACTCAGTTTTTATGGTTTTTAACTCCGCTAGCTCATTTTGAATGCCTTTGACAGTGTCAATCAATGCCGGTAACGCCTCCATCTGAGTCGACAAGCGCCTGAGCTCAGCCGCAATGCTCTCCAAGTCTCCAGATGTCACTTTGACAGAGCCTGTGTGAGGGCTAGCTGCCGCAAGGGATTTGCAGTTGCCACATTTCCACGTAGCCTTACGGTCCCCAAGCTTCCTCCAACCGACTTCAGTTAGGCCTGCGCAGGGAAAATCATACTATCCCATGCACAGAGAACATGTAGCACCGTCTCTGGCCTCAACTTCGCAACGTTTACATTTAAACATTTTACTGCGGTATAGAAAACTTTGAGAAACGTTGCCGAACGACACGCGACGCGACAGAGTGTAAGTACACGAGTGACCGGTTTGCTGTCTACCGACGTACTGAATATATCGCACACCTAGCGGTATAATGACACATCTACTTTTTTCTTATTTTACAGAAATGAGGGTCAAAGATTTTACAAATGTTTGAAACGAACTTATGACTTCACTTTACGTTATATAATGAATTTTATGGTTTTAGCAACTAGTATAGACCTTAATAGATATTTAGGGATAAAAAATCCACTTCAGGTTTCCAGAAGTTGCTTCATAACAGTCAAAAAAGAAGAAGAGGCATGCAATTGTGCCGTTATACTTTTAACAACTTCCAAAAATGTCATATATGCCCCAAAGCCATAATCAAACAGGATATGAAAACCAAGAAATAAAGACATTTGCTTAATAGAAAACAACAGTTTTTATTTGAAATCAACATACCTACATAGGCTGCACTAAAAGTATCGGGAATGGAATATTTCCACTGTTCCTGTCATATTAAAATCTTTTTAATTGAAAACTCCTCGGTTTTAAAAATCGAATACCATTTATTTATTTTAAGAAAGATTCTCGGTCTTGTCACAAGGTTTTGTCAAACTTGTTTAGTCGTTGAGAAAATGGAATTGACTAGAGAAAATTCAAGCGCGATGATTTATTATGACTTTCGAAGTGGTTTAACACAAAAACAGTGTGTTGATCGGATGATTTCTGCATTTGGTGATGAAGCCCCATCCAAAACCACAATTTATCGCTGGTTCGCTGAATTTCAACGTGGACGTGTCAAGCTCAGTGATGATCCCAACCAAAACTGCAGTCACCCAAGAAAACGTTGATGCTGCGCGTAAGCTGATTGAGGAAGATCGACATGTGACATACCGCGAAATTCAGGCAACCTTAGACATTGGCATGGTTCAAATAAAAATAATCTTGCATGAACAATTAGGTGTAAAGAAGTTTTCCCGATGGATACCGCATTCGCTCTGTGAAGAGCAAAAAGCGGCTCGCGTTACTTGGTGCGTCAGAACTCTCGAAAGATTCCACGTAGGATCCTCAAATGCTGTATACAACATCGTATCAGGTGACGAATCCTGGATATATGCATACGAATCCGAAACAAAAAACACGAGTCACGAGTTTGGGTGTTCGAAAATGAGTTAAAGCCAACAAAAATTTTTCGTTCATGGAGTGTTGCAAAAAAATTGTGGCCACATTTGTCTCCAAAACCGGCCATGTTACGAGTATTCCTCTTGACGGACAAAGAACGGTTAATGCAGAATGGTATGCTAGCATTTGTTTGCCACAGGTCGTTTCTGAACTCCGTAAAGAGAACTGTAACCGCCGCATCATCCTGCATCACGACAATGCGAGTTCTCACACCGCGTACAGAACAAAACAGTTTTTAGAGCAAGAAAACACAGAATTATTAGATTTCTATACTTTCCCTAAAATAAAGAATAAATTGCGTGGACAGAGATTTTCATCACCTGAAGAAGCTGTGGACGCCTACAAAACGGCCATTTTGGAGACCCCAACTTCCGAATGGAATGGTTGCTTGCAATGATTGGTTCCATCGTTTGGAAAAATGTGTCAAATTTCGCGGAGAATACTTCGAAAAGCAATAAATAAATTTTTAAATAGTAATGTTGTGCCACTTCCTTGATGCCCGAAATTTTCAGATATTTTTAATATTCTTATTTGTAATTTTATTCAAATAAATATACTTACATAAAAAGTTTAACTAAAATATTATAAAAACCTAAATTTGGCTCGTGAAACGTTAAGAAATAGTCATCATCAAACTATAATAAATAAAATAAAGAATAATCACGAATCTTCTCTTAATTGTAAACATAGGTAATAATCATATTTTTTTATCATCATATTATGGTGAGATAGTTACTCTCCGTTCTAAAAACAAAAGCACTTAAAAGTTTGGCAGTTAAAGTTTAGATAAAGGTACGATAGTGAAATCCAGATCCAAATCAAAGTTTACCTTACTGCTCCGAAATTTTAAGGAAGTTTACGTTACCTTTATGTATCTTTATTAATTGACTAAGCAGTAAACAAAACTATAAGCATTGCAAGCTTTGTCTCTCTGTAGTTAGCTGTGAGTTAGATTTGCGCATGGAATAATCGTGTTTAAGTTAAATAGCGATGTCACATTCCTTTGTCAAATGTGCCATTTTGCCAAATGTGTTTTGAAAATGTTTTTATGTCTACTAACTTACTACGTTAATAAAATGTCACATTTGCCACTTACGCCAAGACAGATTTAGAAGCGATTGCAGCTCACCCGGCACAACTGACAAATAAGCCGTTGTTATGCGCGGAAGCGGGGGAAACGTACTAAGTATTACATTGACACTTAACGCCCTATCTCAACAAATAGGACAACTAACACCGTGCCGTTTTACCGCTTTATAAATTATACACTTTTAAACACTTAGGCCGTAAAAACTCAATTTCGCTTTTTTGTAAATGTGCCATTATACTGCTAGGTGAGCGATATGTTGTAAAGTACTTCTGCTGTCTGTTAAAATTAAAATATGTTGACTTCTCACATGAATAACTTGACAACAGCAACAAGCTCCAGCATCATGATATTACAGTTGCCATTAATTTTAAACATAGCCGACGTCCTATTATTTATGTCAATGTAAGCAGCTCCGCAGCCGTTTTCGCTCTTTGATCCATCAGTAAATAGTAGGTGCCAGCCATCATATTTTGATTGTAACTCATCAATAAGACTAAATTTTAGCAATGTCGGGTTAATGTTGCGTTTGGTTACATTAGTAGTTACATCTAAATCTAAACGAATTATTTCTTCTAATTCTATGTAGTTAGGCCAAATTTCAAGACTAAACGTTTCTAAGCGATTAGATGATTGGATTTCATACAATTTACATGTCTCATAAACAATTGTCAGCAAAGGCTTTTTCTTATGATGCCAGTGTGAATTATGTGTGAGATGACTAAGATTTGCTAAAAGCTTGATCGTGTCATTGTAAGACATTTTGCTCAGCACATTCATTACTTCTAAGTATATTATATCATCAGGCAAGGTTTAATCGAAATGATAAAATTTTGCCACTGGGCTTCATATACCTATTATTTTCTAAAATACCATATTTGATTAAAAACCTTTTCGATAAATTCTAAAATATGCAGAGAACACATAGAAATATACGCCGGGCTCACAGACATCGAGATTTAGGCCCCGATCGCATTTAGGCCCAGATCGGCATGTGCGTTCTTCAAGCGTGCGCTCGGTATGTGCCGGCGTATGTGTGAAATAAACCTATATGCTATGTCACACGATGATTTTATTACAAGCAACTGAGTCGGAGCTCGACATCAAAGACTGCAATGTCGAAAAACTATGCAGTCAGTACTGGCCTATGTCAACGTTTAACGACATTGCATTAAATGTTGACTGAATAGTTATTGTCGGACATTATGGAAAACTCTGCATTTTAATGTTGCAACTTGTGTAATAGAAAAAAGTTTTACCATAAAACAAGAGTTTTTGATGTTCAATTGTTCGATAATATCACTCACCTTGTAGGTGTTTCAGATAACTTATATTGTTTAAATATGGCGTAGGCAGGTAGGAAATTGTTCAGAGTGCGCAGTGGAAGTTTGTATTACATCTACCTGACTATGACAAGGCAAAGGTCTAAACTATATACTGTGATTGCACAGTGATTATATTTCAACTTACCTGAGATCTTCACTGACGTCAGGCTTGAGCTAAATTAGACAAATCATACAAATATATTGGCCAAAATAGATGAATGAAGTATCTTATAGCTACCAGGGTCCAGTTCGGCGTCTGGTTCAATTCCAATACAATTCGCGAAGCGACTATGCTTTCCAAAGGGCGATATTTCCAATATATGTCACTTACTTTATCAATCGCTCACAACTTTTGCCGGCAATTCCAATAGCGACAGTTGCAAGGTTATTAACTCAATCCTTCAATAATATCAGGTCAAAACACGTTCACAAAAGAGAATTTTCCAGAACGACAAGTGAGAGAATTTTTTGGGAAGCCACGACAATTAATGAATGATTTGACAGTTCATAGTGTGACTATAGTCAAAATTTACAATGGATAAAGTAAAACGCTACTAAACTGATATAATCGATGTAACTTATCAAAAACAATATTTCTATTTCAAACAGATATTATAATTAGAATATTGAACATTGTCGCAGCCAAACTGCCTAATGTTCCCAATTGCGTAAAAAATCTACTGATATTTATTCGGGATCTACTTTAATCAAAATAATTACTAAAAACAAGACGACTAATAACCGCGCATCTACCGCCGATCCACTCCTACTACGTCATAAAAAGAACCGAAGTCTTGAAAAATCCCACCGATTTACTCACTACTATATAGGTAGTACTTCACCATAAGTCTAAACTTATTAAGGGTGAATAACAAAGATGTTATGATATTAATCTACGAATAAAATGTGTCTTAAATTTACTGCCACAATTATACAGTTCAGAATTGTCCTAGATAACCGCTCTACAATCCTATTATGTACAGCTTTACTCGCCCCTTTATTGTAATCACACCATGTTAGGCGGTCCATATCGATAGATGAAACAACACCCAGGCGCTCAGATACGATTAAGATCAAATCAGTGCCAAAGTACAGTAGCCAGCCATGCTCGAAATAGATATATATCGAAAGTGGGGCGATCTATAACCTATCCACACATCAATATTCGATCGCCCAGTGGTCTCGAATTGTTTGAAGAAACATGATTATGTTATTTTTAAGCAGCCGATATCAAACGGTTATAGTTAAAAAACAATGTGCGATAAATTTTTGAAACATCTAGTCAACGTAAAATTTCCATTGGAAGTAACCCCGTTAACCGCGTTTGCAAGCTTTTCCAATTTCACGTCGTCGCCAGTTTGTTGTGTGATGTCAAATCTGACGTGTCCTGTACCCTGTTGTTGTTATCGGATCAAGGCTACGGAAACTATATATACAGCCAGTTTACCAAAATCGTTGACCACATGCCGGGGATACGATCGAGTTTAGAGAACTTTGTTAAATGATTTTGACGGTTGGCATTATTATGGTTAACTTAAACCCCTTTTTACTTAAATATATGGATATTGCGAACGAAATTGCGTTATAAATTAGAATTTGTGGTACTAAAGAACCGAAGTATAGGCTTTTGAATAAATTTCATCTCAGTGAAAGTATTTTAGTTTTGCTCGTCGATAAAGAAATGTACTCAAGCTTGTTAATATACTGTCACTCTGAAATCCAGTGTTATTACCGTAGGAGCTGCTATTCATATAATGTTTATATTTTTTATTCAAGCATAATGTTAAGGTAAATGTATTTAGCTGGCGGGTTTTAAAAATAAATATATGTGTGTTGTGTTCTGACATTTATGTAATATGTTTCGCTCGTTCATGAATGCTAAAATTTGTTCGAAATGCTGCTATGCATAAATAGCGGTTGATTTTGCTTTATAATCAGAAATAAAAAAACGTGATGAATGTGTAATGAAAACAAAAATGCAATGTTTTTAAGTGTATACTTGGGCAGATTTTTGGAAGTAATTCTTTTGAAAATATGCCCGAGTTTATTTTGTAACCATTTTTAAATGGATGAAAATTTCATAGCTTTTTGTGTTTTATGTGGCAATGCGTAGTTACTCTCATAATCAAAAAAACAGCTTTGAAAATAACTTTTCTATCACTGAGTAGAAACAAATATTCCGTTGTTGAATGTAATGAAAATTCGACATAATATACTAAAAAAACTAATAGACGGGCGCAATCTGATCACATTTTTTAGTTTGAGTTTTACATTTTTGCTGTTTTGAATAAGAATGGGCTGTCTACCGATGAACTACCTCACAATATCGATGTTGTATTATATCACTGTTCTTATTTCTAGCGTTTCGTTTGGCACTCGAAGACTCCAGAGGAAGAACAGCGATACCAATTGTTGTAAACGTGGCATATCAATAAATTTGTCAAAACAAAATTGTACTCATTCATCCATGCCCTGTGGTCACGGGCTAAGATACCAACCTTCGTCCCCCGTCTCTTGGGCGTCGTACAAGACGATTTAAGGATTATCCAAGGTGCGAAGGAGTATGAGGTGAGAGGGGCGATCACAGCGGGATACTTTTTCAGCTTATAACGATTACTAATCCTCTTGACGAGCACAATGATGATGGCGAATTCGAAGGAGCCATGATCAGACGCTAATGTGATCTCTACTTACTCGCATAATTTATAATGCAGATGTACACGCGATGTGAAATATTTTACATAAAACATTTCATTTTTTTCTAATAATAATATTCTACTACATTCACACAACACCATCTTGTCCCAAACTAAGCAGAGCTTGTAATTTGGGTACTAGGCAATGGATAAACATACATATACTTCTTTTTTAATACATGTATATAATACATCGAAACACCCAGACCAAGACAAACATCCCTGGTCACGCACGAACCCGAGACCTTCGGCGTTGCAGTCGCTTACAGTCCCGCTTCGGCAACCGGTCATTACTATGTAATAAAAAAGTATGTATATTATTTGTAGGGTACACTATCCCATTGGTTGACATGGACAACTTGTGATATAAGAAGGGTTGGATTAGACTATGTTACTTCGTGTCAATTGGCGCTTACGTTAAGTCAATAAAGAGGTCCAGGTCTTGTTATAATATGTAATACCATGCTTGTCTATTTGTATTTTAAAATGAATCGGTAATAGCATGAAATGTTGCGTATTTATATAGCGCTCATAGCGTGATCTGGCTTGCCAATCGTAATAGGTTGGTAAAGTCCAGCACCGCTTGTACAGGTCACTACTTGGATGGGTGAACGCGTGTGGTTTTCATATGACCGCGTGTGCTTCTAAGGGCACGTAAAGCTGTCAGTCCTGGTTCTTATCTTAGAAAAAGAAAGGTTGGACCTATGTCGGAGATCTGTGGGTGGACTGATAACTCAGACACTACTGTTAGCCACATACTCACATGAAAAAGAATACGATGATGGTACTTAGCAAAAGTCACTAAAAGACAGTTACAGATTATTAATTACTGGTTTGTTTGAGATGTATTTAGCTTAGGCTACACTGACGAAACGTTAATTTTGGGAAAAAAAATCAAGAGCTTTATCACTCCAGGCCACAAAGCATTTACTATCTTTTTGCCACAAAAAGACCATACTTTTCAAAACGCACGCATCTTTCAATTTACTGAAGCGCACGTAAATTTAGAATTTATGCACCTGACGTAACTCTCCAAGGATCTCTATACAAGAGTATTTGTGTTCTTTTACGATTATCAATAAAATGTCTAGCGTTTCCATACATGATATGAAATGATATTTTTCGCGCGTGCAATTTCATCGGTAGCGCTGCATATTATTCAATATGCGAAGACGTTAAATTGAAAAAAGACATGCAGAGGCTGTCGGTAGATTGACGTATTTTGAAACGGAGTGTAAACCGATTTAGTCACGACATACCGACGGGTGCAGTTTGATAGCGTTAGGTTATTAACAATTTATTATGTACATAACTTCGAAAAAAGCGGCGATAGCCCAGTGGTATACGTAACGGACTGCCGAGACAAGGCCTCGGGTTCGATCCCCTGGGTCATCGGGCACACACCTGACTTTTTGAAGTTATGTGTGTATTAAAGGTTAACTATCGCTCGCTAAAGAATGTGCCCGAAAGATGGCAATAGGCTCACCCCCTATTACATTGGGACCGAAATATAACTGGCGAAGTGTGGGTGTAAAATACACCTTTGCCTACCCCTTCGGAGATAAATAGAACCTTAGACACTCTGTGTCTCTCCACTAGATTATTGCTGCCTACACAACGTAAAGCACAACAATTCATGAAAGTACTAAAGATGCTGCATAATGTTCATATAGATAGATAGATAGAAAATTCTTTATTGTACACTAGATACGATACAAATGCTACAAAACATGATACAATTCAATATAGGTATGTACAATAGGCGGTCTTATCGCTGAAAGCAATTTCTTCCAGGCAACCTTGGGATGGACTGGAAAAGATCAGAGAAAGAAAAACAGTGGTGTAGTCATAAAATTAAGTAAGAATAGATGTATAGATACACAAGTACATAAATACATCAAGACATAAATACATAAATACATAAACACATAAATACATAAATACATTAATACATAAATACTTAAAAACATAAATACATGTAATATACATATAGCCATATAAAATACGTAGTTACATCGAACTAAATAGAATATGAAAATTCAGTCACATAGCCAAGTAATGCCGTTTTCAGGCGTTTCTGAATATGCCAAGCGAGTTTGCTTGCCTAATTTCTATCGGCAACGCATTCCACAAGCGTACCGCTTGCACAGTAAAGGACTTGTCATAGAAATTTGTGGAATGTGTTGGCATCTGCAGCCTCAGATCCTTAGACGACCTCAGAAACTTTGCATGTGTGTCATGAAGGAACTTAAAACGTTCTTTGAGATACGAAGGGGTGTCCGGGTTGAATAGGATATTATACAGTAATGTAAGAATATGAGTATTCCTGCGAAGACGAATTGGGAGCCACTTGAGTTTGCTACGAAATTCTGATATGTGATCATATTTACGTAATCCAAATATGAATCTAATACAAAAGTTTTGGAGACGCTCAAGTTTTTCAAGTTGCTCCTGAGTAAGGTCAAGATAGCTGACATCAGCATAATCGAGTACTGGGAGAAGTAATGACTGTGCCAGCGCAATTTTAGTGGCCGTTGGGAGAAAATTCCGTAGCCTACGCAACGAGCCTGCTGACGCGAATAGTTTTCGACTAGTCTCCTGCATTTGATATCCTCCTGATTCCCCCAGGTTAAAGTTTTATCCATGCATAACCCCAAGTTTTTCACATGATCAGTAAGAGCTAATACGTTTCCGTCGAATTTAATCTCAGGTAGTATTGACCAATTTAACTTAGAGATCATTCTGGGACTGCCGATAAGAATTATTAGCGTTTTAGATGGATTAATCTTGAGCCCATACTTTTTACTCCACTCACAGATTTGTGCTACGTCCGAGTTTATAGCAGAAAATACATCTGCTACCGATTCTTGTGGTGCCTGCGAGTAAATTTGTAAGTCATCTGCGTAAAGGTGGTAGGACAAAATTAACCGTTGAGAGATAGAATTTATAAAAATTGCGAAGAGTAACGGAGATAAAACGCCACCCTGCGGAACACCAGCAGTCGTATTACACCAAGAAGAGTACGATTCCTCAACGCGTATTACTATGAAATTAACTATGAAACCAGTCAATCACTGTTGGAGATATGTTAATAGAGCGGAGTATGCCAAGCAGGATGTGAAAATCCACTGTGTTGAAAGCATTGCTAAAATCAAGTAGAGAAAGTAGCGTGAGCTTTCCACTATCCATACCCAGTCTAATCTCATCGGTAATATGTACCAGTGCTGTGGCAGTACTATGTCCAGGATGAAAACCTGATTGGAAGGTATTTAGGAGAGCGTTCTTAGTGAGGAATGTGGAAAGTTATTTATGTATCAGACGCTCAAGAACTTTGGATAGGAATGGCAATATAGATATAGGGCGGTAATCAGAGAAGGAAGATGGTTTCGGATTTTTTGGGAGAGGAATTATTTGCGCATCTTTCCACGCTGAGGGAGAGATACCAGTAGTTATAGAATGATTTAAAATATGGCACAGGATAGAAAGGATTTCATCAAGGATAGGGAGAATCATGTTTCGACTGATACAGTCACTACCAACAGCATTGGATGAGATTGAAGTTATGCTCTTTTGAACATCACAACAAGTAAATTGCTCGAACACAAAAGGAAAATATTTGGTAGCTGAGATTTTTGAAAGATCTAGTAAAGTGTTTGTTTTAGTAGTCCCGTCAAAATTGGACGAAGCTGTGAAATGTACGTTTAAAGAATTTATATCTTTGTCTTTGAGGAGGACTTCATCACGTGACTTGCCAACTCCCAGTTTTTTAAGAAATTTCCAGACTTTAGCCGGATCTCCGTTTTGAACAGAGATATGGATATGTTGGCGTTGTGCTTTCCTACACACCATGTTGCAAAGATTTCTTACATTAACATATTTCTCCAAGTTTATGGAAATTGGTCGTCGCTTGTATCTCGCTTTGGCTGCAGCTTTTTTGGACAATAAGTTTTTAATATCTTGTGTCAGCTAAGGCGCTGGTAAGAGTTTCAATTTTATAGGCCGTATTGGAGCATGTTTATCATAGAGCTGTATTATGTTCTCTGTAAATATATCTGCAGTTTATCGTCCACACAGTCTAAGTTAAGCAAAGGAGACCAATCAATTTTGCGGGCGTCTTCGCAGAGTAGCGAACGATCCATGTCACTGAAATTGCGCTGCATAATAACTCTCACCTTTGCTTTCGGGGTACGTATTCTATAAGAAAGATAGAGCAAGTCATGATAGGAGAAAGCATCAGCAGAGCATTGGCCGTGCCTGCAAACTAGACTTGGGGAAGAAACAAAGATGAGGTCGAGAAGAGAAGGAACAGAATTTGGAAAGTGATGTGTAGCACTAAGAGGAAGAAGAGTTAAATTATTAGATTCTAGAACGCGTTTAAGAGAAGACGAGCGTGTGTCCTGTTTTAAAATACAGGTATTGAAATCTCCCATTATGATTGTGTGACTGTTAGAAGGGATTTAGGATTCAAGAAGTTGGTCGAAAGATGAAAAGAAATTTATGCGTGTAGAAGGAGAGTAATAGACCCCTAGAAGGACTTTAGAATGGTTTAGTTCCACTTCTAAAAAGAGATGCTCGCCCATCGCCATGCTCGCTCGTCTGATGGCGGTGGCTGTGCTAAGATGCTTATTACACGAAAAGGTATTTGTTCACGAAGATATATAGCAACACCGCTACCAGCACGATCTGCCCGATCATTCCTGATTAGGTGGAAACCAGGTAGAGAGTAGGAAATAGATGAAAGGCATGGTTTAAGCCACGACTCCGAAATAAGAATAGCGTGTATGTTCTAACAGTCAAAATTTGTCAGCATATCGGAGAAATGAGCTGGAATACTTTGAGCATTTATATGGACTACATTGAATTTCTTTGGCACGTCAGAAAACTGAGCCTGCAGAGTTTCTGTGAGAGAGGGCAAGCTAGTGAAACTATCATTTAGGCTAGAAGCGCTAACAAAACTTTCATCATCGCTAGTGCAACTACACATAAATATGTAATATTAAAATAATATATAATATATATAACAAAAACACAAAAAAATAGAATAAAACAAAAAATAAATAATAAACCACGATCTTCAAGCCCAGCCGCCAGTTGCGTGTCTTGGGAAGAAGAAATAAAAGTGTTGAGAAAAGTGATACAAAACACCAAATTTACGACAGCATAAATAAAACTAAGAAATAAATAATCATACAAAGTAAAACAAATGTTCAGACCAGGTGAATTAACATTTTACACAAAAAGGAATAAAGTAAATGTATTTTAACATCATTTATGAAATAAAATAATAATGTTCAGAAATAAGAAGAAAGATTAAAAGCCACGTATTCAGATTGTTCGAAATATTTGAGAGGAAGGTTTGACAGTGACGTCAGTGACAGATGTCAGAGTGAAAAAAAATAATGTCTAAAAAAAGTTAGAAACAGTTATAAAATGATAATAGGAATGAAAAAGGTAGTAGAAAAGAAAAGTAAGGCAATTCACCTAAGCCTGCAAATATGTAAATAAATAATTTTAAACCTATTTCTGTGGTGCTGCTGCAGTCCGTCTCGACTTCGCTGCTGCATCTTCGTGGCAGGTTTCTCGGAGTCTAAACATTTGATGTTGTCGAGATCTCCCATGCCAAGAATCCGGTGTCGTTGTCCATCAGCGCCAAGAACGTAGACGGAGCTCTCCCTGGTCCAACACTTTGCCACGCCAAACCTCTCACGCGCTGCCATGAACATTGTGTGATGTGAACGAGTCAGAAACTCTGACACTGTTATGCCGGCTCCCTTAAGTTTGGTCTTTGCAAACCAGATGGTGTCTCGCAACGAAACACTATGCTGTTTGAAGAGTATGGGCCTGGGTTTCTTACTGGATTGCTGTCGGCCCATCCTGTGGCGTCACTTGATATCCGCTACAGTGAAGGAATCAACCTGAAGGCGCTGCTTGATGATGTTTGCAACCACCTGAGCTGTCTCCTCATTCCTCTGCTCTTCGACTCCATGTAGAAGAAGAATCCTCAGAGACTGCGCATCTCGGTATTGTCCACCTGCTGAGCAAGAGCTTGCAACTGTTGGGAGAACGACTTCATAGTTGTTAGTATGAAGTCTTTAAAAGCCTTAAACTCCTCCTGTAGGCCACCCGTACTTGAGGAAGATTTCTTTTGCAGATCTGCTTCAAATTTTGTCATCCTTTCCTCAAAGTATTGCTGGATATTGAGCATAGATGAGGGCGTGTCTATTGTATCTTTTTTTTTGGTGTCGCGTTGGAAAATCCTCATGGAGTCCCTTCGCCCTTGGGGGGAAGGACAAAGGGGACTGTCAGACTCATACTGACTAAAAACCAACCCGTATTCCTCTTGCACCCATGTGTCGGAGTGTAGGGTTTCACCGAAGCATTCCTCTCTACCCTCCAACGGGTATTGGCCCGCCAGATGGTCAGGCGGGCCCCGAACGAAACCCCCTTGGCGGCGGATGCAGGTGTTGAGCTCCACCGCCAAAACACCCAGCGGCCGCAGAGGATAGGGAGGACGGCAACGCAACACCGCATCTCCTCTTCCTCTGCGGCCCCACCGCGACGCAACGATGGTGCGTCCCCATTTGGTCGCGGGAGATAGGGCGCGCAGCAACGCAACACCAACACGCCTCTCCTCCCGCGACCGCACCCGACTGCGAGAGACAGACAGAAATGTCCCCCGCACCCGCACCTATGGACGCATCCTACGCAGGCCTCACGCAAGCCCACGTGGAGCGTCCCCTCCCGGGATCCCGCTCAGCTTCACCGTGGGAGAAAATCAAATCCACGGTTACTAAGCCCCCCCACCACTACAAGGTGGAGATCCCACGGGGGGGGGGGCGTGTCTATTGTACTAGTGTTTGTGATATTATATACTTCTGTTGTGTTTTATTGAAGATAACACTTTACTGGCAGGTACTTGGTATTAACTGCTAATTTTACTCATTAAATTTAATTAAACTGTATTAGTTATTAATTTTTTTTAATTCTAATAAATTATAAATATATATAAGATTAATAATACGGTATTAATTGAATGCCCTATTAGCGTCTGATCGGGCGCGTTATGACCCGCTAATAAAACAATTAAACTTGTCCGATAGCTGTAGGTCGGTATCCGTGTGGTGGCGGATTAAGAATACAAATTGTCACCACCCCACATCATCCCATGGGTGTCGTAAGAGCCGACAGAGGGAGCGTAATATGCAGGGAACAGCACTGTAAGAGAAGGAAAATTTGATACAAACCCTATACCAACCCGCTTGGCCAGCGTGGTATAGTAGGCCAATTCCTCCTTTCAAAGGAGAGGCCTAGTCCAGCAGTGGACTATTAAAGGCTGATGATGATAGCTGTAACGTTGTGGCTGTGTGTGACACGGTCTGATCGTACGATAGATATGAGCTTTAGTTGCTCATGCATTTTGTTAACGATTGCACATTTTACAGTGACTTTTTAAACTCATAAAACAGCACAATATGTTTGATGCAATTTAGATTAGTCCTGTTGTCCAGGATATATGTTTTGTTTTATTTTTTATATTTATTATAATTTTGGATTAATTTAAATCTAAGCTAAAGCTTTCCTATTCTTTCTCTTTAATAAAACTAAAATGAGGATATCGGTCAAATTATGATACCTATATGAAATCTAAATTATGTAAGTGGTTTTAGTAGCAAATCACATTTAGCCACTAATTTTTCTCAGAAAATTCCCAGTTCAATTCATTGAGGACACATCTAGCTGCCGAGCCTAAATCTTGCACCCAGCTCTGCATTCTTATACAGCAAAGAAGACACTTTTACCAAAGCACATTTAGTGGCACCTCCTACGCAAGTAACAAATTAACGCGCAATATCAAAGGTAGTCTTAATAATTACGCACCATTATCGACGCTGTATTATAGTTCTGTATAGGTATTCTCTAAAGGCCATATTGTGTTACATCTATTATATTAATTGTTAGTAGCTGTTTGATGCGGTTACACCCGCGCTATTTTTCGTATTGCGGCGCTACTATCTGATTAAGGGAGTTAATTTTTAAAGGATTTTTATATCCTGCGCTGTAACCCTATAAGGTAATAAACCTGGTAGCCTAAGATGACTTGTATGTAGCTCGTCAAACTACTCAATATTCCAGTAGTAGTACCATTCAAATCGGCCATACAATTTTAAAGATTACCTTGAATAACCAAAAAAACCGGCAGATAAACAGATAAAAAATTATAAAGTCTTATTTAGATTTTCGTATGATGTAAATAGTACAACTATTGCACCTAACACATGAAAAACATTGTCATTTTGAAATAACAGACAGTTGGTTTAATTTTATTTATATGTTTGCGTTCAATTCATTGAAGTTACGATAATGCTTCTAATTGACGATAGTGGCTTTATTTCATTTTCTAAAGCAATTTGTGGTCTGAGTCATTCGCGCAAGGAATTTGACGTGACGTAAAACAACGCGTAATAATTACATTATTTCACATTAACTTTGTGATCAAATTACGCGATGTGGTTTCGGTGCTAGTCTATATATTGAAGGGTAACATGTTTTGGTGTTTATTTTAATGAATTTATTTTGATAAAAAAAATATGAATATGATAAAATAAACGTTTATGAATAGCCAAAATGTGTCCAAAAAGGCACGCTTGGCTGTGCATAGAGGGGTGTTAGTACCTACTCTTATGTATGGTAGTGATAGTTGGGTATGGCAGAAGAGTCATGAAAGTAGAATAAATGCTGTGGAAATGAGAGCACTGAGAAGTATGTGTGGTGTTTCTCTGACTGACAGAGTAAAAAATTGTGTGATAAGAGAGTGTTGTGGGGTAAAAGAAGATGTAGTAACAACTATTGAGAAAGGTATGCTGAGATGGTTTGGACACATGGAGAGGATGGATGACGAAGGACTAACCAAGAAATTATTTAAGTCAAGTGTGAATGGGATAGGAGTAAGGGGAAGACCTAGACGGACATTCTCTGACCAGATTGGAGACATCCTAAAAAAAGGACAGGTTAGAAGTACCCTTAACCAAAGGGCATGCATGAGAAATTTGATGGGAATGAATGAAGCAAGAGAGATATGTCATGATCGTTGCAAATGGCGTTCCGTAGTCTCTGCCTACCCCTCCGGGAAACAGACGTGAGTCTATGTATGTATGTATGTATAAAATAAATTGTGGTACGCGTCAATGGAAAGAAATGCAGTCATGTTAACTGGTTAATTATTTTTCATGTGGGGATCAAACCCACACGAGAATTATTGATATTTCAAGCTCGGAAGTCTATTGCGTCTATTGATATACTATTTGTAGAAACTCTACGGTCAACATTAATAAAAAATAATCTTAGTCCAAAAGTATATTATCATTTTCGACGAAATCATAGACCAATACCGCAAAATTGTTATGAAAACGACGAAATAAACAAATTTTTGTCTGTGAAGGACTATCAAAAAATTCAAGATCTACTGTTTGTCGGCAAAATTAGATATGTATGTATATATGATTTTGTCTGGTAAAAACTATAACTAAATAACTTAGGAATTATAAAAAACGTTGAAAATGGGAATGTCCTTATTAACACATTCCAACGACTCACATATTATGGATGTCTTCGATATTTAAACTTATCTAAATTTCAGGTATCATTTGAATCACAAAATGAAGCTAACTTGTAGATAAATAATATGACTGAGAATGAAAATCATCTGACCAACAACTTAGTTCTTAAAGCTTATTTACATGTTTAGAGTTAAGCAAGTACTCAATGACATTCTGTCTCGGGACTCACATTTAACCTTAAATGTAAAGTAGCACAGACCGTCGAGTGAAATCAATAAGACCTTAGTATACCTACAACTAAATAATTAAATAAAAGTGCCATTCAGGTGTAGTATCAAAAATATCTTAGTACAGTAGCAGATAAGGACAGCTATCATTATCAAGCAGATCGTCAGCTACTTAGTCTTTTGTTAAATACAAACGGTCTAGTTTTATCCTTTCTCGTAAAAGTTAACTGAGGGTCACCATTGTGCTTCAGATGGGCTGCCAACTCGCCATACCGCTGGAAGTAGTAAGAACAGTATTAACTTTTAAACAACGACCGACTTTCAAAGACAAAGAGAAAATTCTGATAAGACTTGTATTTTTTTAAAGCGCCCGCCGTCATTCTATGGACACGTAGAGTTTTTGCGTTCGTCCGTCTGTCATGAGGATTTTCGGAAATGAACGATGCAGAAAACGGAAAATTTTATATGCGGTGTTCTATTATAAAAATTTGGAAGATCAATTTTTTATTCAATGTTTCAATGTAGAATTATGTTTTCTCCGCGGTACACATGTATTATTTTATGTTCGCAACTTTATGTTTTATTGCGCTCGGTGTGGGTATGTTTATAACCTAAAATATTACAGTTATAGTAGTATACCTAGCACATAATAAAAAAGGTGGTTTGCTCACTACATGATAAAATAAATATTTGAAGACAATTTCTGAAGTCTTTACCATTTTTAAATTGTGTGACAACTAATTTCTTGTGTAAGAGTGGCATAAAGTCACATACAAATTTTTGCAAAAGACTTTATGAAATCGATGCTGTCAGACATTTAAGCTGTTCAGTCACCTGTAAAGGCATCCAGGTAGGCTTGGCCTAGCCTCATTCAGTCTGGCATGAAAGGCTCGTTGCATGCTGGCGCCCACTGCCTTCTTGATCGTGTCAGACCATCTTGTAGGTGCCCTGCCTTGAGCACGTTTTCCATTTATTTGACCTAAGATTATCTGTTTCTCCATACAGTGTTTTGGAGACCGCATGATATGTCTGAAAAAGCTGAGGGCTCGATTTTGGCATATTGCAGAGAGCCTTATGGTAAGGTGCAGCTCTTTTAATATGGACTCGTTCTTTCTCATGGCAGTCCAAGTTATACGGAGTAATCTCCGCCAACACCACATCTCAAAAGCGTCAACCTTGCCACTATCACGGCTTTTCAGGCTCCACGTTTCGGCACCGTAAAGAAAAATCGAGAATACTAGAGCTCGTACCAAGCGCACTTTTGTTGAACGTCGAATACCTCTATTCTTCCAGATCTTGTCCAGGTTGACCATAGCCATACCAGCTCTACGCCGAATCTCATCAGTGCAGCCGCCATCACACGTTATCAAGGACCCCAAGGTACACAAACTCGCTGACTTTTTCATACCCATTGAGTCCGTCGGTTACTGGAAATACTTGTGCTCTGTCTACCACCATTATTTTTGTCTTTGAATGTTTGATCTTAAGACCGAGTTTAGCACTCTCTTCTTCAATTTTCTTCAGAAGGCTTGCCATTAAATGAAATGAAATGAAATGAAAATGTTTTATTTGCACCTCCACACAAACTTAAGAAACACTTAAAAAATAATAAACTTAACAATCAAATAAACTTAAACTAGAGGTACATACATACATACATATCGTCACGCCTTTTATCCCCGAAGGGGTAGGCAGAGGTGTATTTCTACACCCAATTTTCGCCAGATATACTTTAGTCCCACGTAATAAGGGGCGAGCCTATTGCCGTACCGGGCACATTTCCAGACTCCGTGCTGCTACTGAGAATTTCGTGACATAAAAACTCAATAACACTGCCCGACCCAGGAATCAAACCCGGGACCTCCCGATCCCACGCGCACATTTATGCCGCAAGACCAACGAGGCAGTCGTATAGGGTTTGATGTCGAGTTTTCCGTCTCTACCCCGTTATCCCTTAGTCGCCTCTTACGACACCCACGGGAAGATTGGGGGTGGTGACACTTGTATTCTATGCCGTCAACCACTAGAGGTATAAGTAGGTACATTATTAATGGTGGCGTTACGTGGAGGACAAATAAGGCGCTGCGTCAGCTATTGTTGCAGTATAAACTACAACGCTGGTATTCTCGCAGGCCGAGTAAATAAATAAATACACATAAATAATACACACATATATATATTTAATATATGATAAAGAACAATAAAATATATAGCAGTCTTAGTAATTAATATATAAACTACATCAATAGATATATATATGTATATATATATGTATATAATTGTTTTTAACATGTTTTATGTTAAATGTGTGGCCATCTCTGGCTTCGGAGATTTAAAACCGCCCGCGAACCTCCGACAATTCTTGTCCTGAAACAAGAACCGGTCCGAAACACGCCAGAGCTCTTCTTTTTTCTTATGTAAATGCCACACGCGGTCACCCATCCAAGTGGCAAACTGTGCAAGCGTTGCATAATCTTGCCGACCAATTATGAACTGCAAACTAAGTCACGTTATGAGCGCTACACGGTTAAGTTATAAGTACATTTTATTACTAAAATTATAAGAAACTTTTTCATAAAATATACCTAGTATAAAAGAAATGCAGTCGTGGCTACTTTCGCAGTATATGATATTCTTGTGGTATATGTCGGTATGTTGTATTCCATCTATGATGCTGCGTATGATAAGTCGTCGGCGTTGGTGTCGGTGTCGGCCGTCATGAAGATCTTTAACAATCGTTATGAGGAGTAAATGCCCTTCTATATACTGACGCTGGTCTAAGCCATAGAATCGCTATCTCTCTGGATTGCGGCGGTCAGATCAGATGGTAGTCGATCCATGGAAAATGTTGTATCCTGGCATATCGCGTTGGACTTAAACAAATTGTTTATAAAAAAATTTTTAAAGAAAGGTTTACCACAGAACACGAATAAATATGCAAGTTTGCAACAGGCGGATCTTCTACTTTCATTTAATAATTTGGATTACTTTGAGAGCCATGCCGACATTGAATTTAATTTCTTGTAAATGAAAACAGTCGCGACGCAATATGCAAATGAAGCTGGAGTTCACCGACTTCTAGCTCCCACATTTCCTTATAGAAAATTGTAATAATATTTCGCTTATAAATATTTACATACATAGACTTACGCCTGTTTCCCCGAAGGGGTAGGCAGAGGCATATTAAACGCCTACTTTTCGCCAGTGTTTTGATCCCACGTAATAGGTGGCGAGCCTATTGCCGCTTATCGGGATATTTTGAATGCCAGAGCCTCGTCTGTTGATCGGCAGGTGCACCACTTGCAGGTGAGGTTGGCTTGGGACTCTAAGTTCTTGGTGGGAACCCTAATATTTGTAATATCAGAATAATATAGTTGTTACCACCCAATGCTATCTTACGTTAAAACTTTGAACGCAAAATTATTGACAAAAACAAATCAATACAGAAATGTATAGCGAGTGTTGGGACAGCACCATTGAATATGAACGCATATGATTTCTGTCAATATTGAGAGTATTCTGACGAAAATCTATGTAAATAGAATTGTCTGCATGGACGTTTGTTCTTTCGACTTCACAGAATATAAGAAAAAGAAAATGGTATGAAGGCTAAAAGTCAAGCTTGACAGTTGCAGTGCGATTTTGATACTTATTTCCTACGCCATAAGAACGGTACATAGGTCAAAGTTTCTAGCTTGATAAGTAACCGTGTGTACATACAATTTTCTGCAGTGCAAAATGTGATAGCAGCCGATTAATGAAAGAAGTGATAAAAAGTAATGAGGGTTAGAAGCTGTCTCTTCCTGCCGAATGTAACATAGTAGGGACATTAATCATTATGTAGAGAATATTTATAAGGCAAAATTCATGTCACACATACATATACAACTTCAACTTTATCATTAGCCGTGCCTAAGTTGTCTGACCGCAACTCTCAAAATACTCTCAACTGAAATGCGACATCTCAACGTAGACACACCCTCATTAAGCTATAAATAAATTATCCAGGCATAGTTGAATACACTCTTACGAGGTCGAACAAAAACCCGGATCGATGAGCCAAATTTACGGTGCGTCTATCATTAAAATTGTGTTCACGCTGCGACCACGCGGGGCACTAATTTGTTGACAAAGCTCCGACACGGTAAATATTTTTAAGGACTGCCTACTTGACAGACGAGCTTCCCCTCTGATTAGGGTCACCATGCTTTCGGGATTTTCGTACGTGTTCGAATTGAAAGATCACTAGACTCACATTGATAGAATTTGTTAAACACGGCATCGGTATGCGTATGCGCTCATAGCGTGTCTTAGCTTGCGCTTCGTAATGGGCCGGCAGAGTTAACCCTCCCGCGCCAGGCGTAAAAATAAAAAAATGGCCGGTAGTGCCGGCTGCTTTAGCTCTTGATCGAGCAACAGCTGAAAGGCCTCATTATTTTACCTATATCTCAGTTAGTTTTAAACGTATCACAAAAATAATGACGGTTTTGGCATCAATGAAATATGTTATGAAAACTTATTATAGATATTTAATGTATACACATACCTTTTCTCTGCAGGTCGTTGAAATAAAACTTGAAAACACGAAAAAATCCTCTTCAATAAAACTCTTAACACACACTCACTCTCTCACAAATATTTCGCATTTTAGCAATTATTCACAGCACTTTATGTACCTTACTTAATAAATGATTGAATTTAATCAACATTTAATATCAACTTCACTTATATTTTTATAAATCAACAAAAGTTTAAACACATCATAGGAATACGAAACGGCCGCCATAATCGCGCGTGAAACTGTGCCGATTTAGATACACTTTCGTAAATATCAAAATCATATGTTATTATTTTACTAGAGGACGCCAGCTATGCAGTGCAGCATGCATGCACATTTTTTTTAGTTTATCTGTTTTGACCGATCCCGTGGGTATTCCGGGAAATCCCTTCTTAGTCCACCTCTACGGTCCCCAAGGAACATTCATGCCAAATTTCAGCTTCCTGCGCCCAATAGCTGTAGCTTGTCTGTCAGTCAGTCAGTAACGCAAGGATTTTATATATTAAGAAGATTATTGTTGAATCATTAGTTTGTGATAAATAAGAAAGGTTATGATTAATAGTACCGACTTTTAACTACCTAATCTTACAAAACTGAAATGCGATATTTTGAAAATCATTTTTCGTTATAATTTTTACGATGGTGATATCTTGAGTATATTTTATAGCAAACAAGATTAGTTTCCGAGTATAATGACATATAATACATTTTTTTTGGGGGGTAGGTGCCAAAAAGTCGACACGATCTTGCTATTTTGATAACTATAATTTAATTTAAATAATAGTTTTTTCTTAATTCTATCGCACTAAAATAGATTAAAGTTTCTAATTAACACCAGTACGTACTAGGATTGTGTTTATTACACTGAATAATTGAATGATAGTACTTTACCACCTGCCAGCACATCACCTGCACATATTTCACTTTAAATCACTATGTCACAATTGAACGACATTGAATCAGCACAGAAATGCCTGGAAGAAAGCTTTGTGAAACGGATGGCAGAACTTGAGGCACAGTTGCAATGTGGTAACTCCGCTAAGGATACTGTGGCGCGGGTTGCTGAGGAGTTTCGCACGTTCCGCGAGTTGGTGTTTAATATGTTGGGTTTGCTCCGGCAGCAAATTCAAGAATGTCACAGACAGCTGAATGTCGAGAAACCAGGCACAGACGTAAGTCCCTCCTTTTCTTAGGGGTACCCGAAGCGGATAAAGATGATTGTGCTGCAACTATTCAGGGCATTATCCAGTCCAGGCTTGGCCTTAAGAACATCTCCACTTCAGACTTAAGCAGCTGCCACAGACTCGGTGTGCTCAAAAACGATAGCAAGCGGCCGATACTCGTTCGCTTCACCACAGTTAATGCCAGATCTGCAGAGTGGCGAGCAAAAACTTAAGGGTTCCTCCATAGCAGTCAGGGAATTTCTTACGAAAACGCGACAAAGAGTATTTAGTAAAGCCAGGTTACACTTTGGGATCCGAACTTGCTGGACCCAGGACGGCTGCATAGTAATAAAAGCACCAGATGGAAGCCGTCACAAAGTAGTTGCCGAGGATTAAGTCAATGGGCTTATTAGGAAATATCCCAAAGCGTCGAGCAGCTCTTCAGCAGAGGCCAGGAGCGGAGTTGAGAACGCCGGTTCTACGGGAGCATCCGGGAATGGCAAGATTGGGCAACGTAAATAGTTTTTGGTTTCACGTTTTTCTATCTCCTTTATTTCTATGTATCTCGTTTTCGTGCATAATCAAAACTATATTTCTTTGTCTGTATTACGCTATTATCATGTTCACTTTACTTTTATCACACCCTCTTTGTTAAAAGTTTTGTTTACTTTGTTTGACATATGAATTGACAGTTCTATCAATAGCAAATAATGTCATCGTAACTTTATGACACAAAGTGACATGTAAAGGTTACGTTCAGAAACGCACATCACTTTTCTTTTAAAATGTGATAATGCGTTTAGTTCCTTGTCTTTTTTTAGTTTTTATTTCGTTTTGTTGCATAGTCTGTTATGTTATCGTTTATAGCTACATATTAGTAATCTGTGATCGTGTATGTGTGTCTGCTGGTGGGTGGAGCAGTGATAAAGCATTGCATCAGTTTCGTGTGCATTTTTTATTACTAGATAATAATTATTAATATATTTTAAATACTTTATTTATACATATATATTCATTTATATATATTGTATATTTATAATTATTTATATTCTACAGTTATTTTATGTTATCGGATGATGAAGATGATTCTTTTCTCTCTGCATGTGATTCCGCAAATTCATCTAATAATGACAGCTTCTGCTCTGTAACTGAGTCGGCTGGTGACTATGTCAAGCGGACGTTCAACCAACCGACAAAGAATTTGTTAAACGTATGTCACATCAATGCACAAAGTGTGCCCTGTCATTACAGTGATCTCTACGATACTTTCTGTGATGCAAACATTCATGCCGTTCTGATTTCAGAGAGTTGGCTGTAAGCTCATTTACTTTCTACTACCTACCCTCTCCCTAGCTTCATTCTTATCCGCAGTGATAGGGTGGACAGATGAGGAAGTGGGATGGCTATTTATCTCCGTAGCGCACTACCCTACAAAATTATTTTATCTTCCCCACCTATTTATTCTGCTTCAGTGGAGTACCTCTTCCTTGAGGTTTCAGTCAATGGAACCAAAGCCGTTCTTGGAGTTGTTTATTGTCCCCCCACTATAAATTACTTCTCCAGTATCGAATCGATTCTGGAATTGATAGGGTCGGAATATGTTCATCATATCATCATGGGAGATTTCAACACTGACCTCCTTTCCATCGATTCCTCTCGTCCCCAAAATCTCCTAAAATTGATTGAGTCTACCAATCTTCACACCCTTCCTCTTGGATCCACTCACCACAATATCGATGGTATTGATACCTGGTTAGACTTAATCATTACATCTGCTCCATCCCTGGTCCATTCCCACGGCCAATTCCCTGCTCCTGGTTTCTCCCATCATGATCTTTATCTTCCTCTCCTACAATCTCATACCACCTAAATCCCGTCCTAAGGTTCTCCACTTGCGTAGTTTTGGAAAAATGGATGTTGAGAAACTTCAAGAAGAGGCTTCCGTGCTTGATTGGAATCCACTGATAGCAGCCTCTACAGTTGAAGAAAAAGTTTCTGTTCTTAACAATATTGTGCTTAATCTCTATGACAAACATGCACACGTCAGGAAAGTTAAATTAAGAGGTCCTCTTGTTCCTTAGCTTACCAGAGGTGTTCAAATGGCCATGAGGCGTCGTGACAGAGCTATTCAGAGGGTTAAAAAAGAGCGTTCTGACGAAAAGTGGAGCCTGTACAAGACTGCAAGGAATCAGTATAATCAGATGATTCGCAACGCTAAACGCCGCTATATTTTCGGCAGTATAAACTCTCCTTCTCCAGCCAATATCTGGAAGTTCCTTGGAACTCTAGGTATTGGCAAACAGCAACTTACTATTAGCCGTTTGACGGTTGGTTTGGAGAATTTAAATATTAATTTCTCAACTACCTCTCAATTGGATAATCAAACCAGGTGTCAAACGGTGGCCTTTGTTGCTGCCCTCCCCAGCCCCAACATAGACCCATTTAATTTTTCTCCAGTTACTTCGGGTGAGGTCAAGAAGATAATCCTCTCCATTCTATCCAATGCAGTGGGCTACGACTCTCTTAGCCGCCGCATGATCATTCCGATCCTTGATCATCTCATCCTTCCCATTACCCACATTGTCAATTTCTCGTTGGCCAGTGGTTCCTTCCCGTCCTTCTGGCGTAAAGCCTTTGTAATCCCTCTGCCTAAGATCTCGAATCCTACACTACCCAATCATTTCCATCCTATCTCTATCCTTCCTTTCCTATCCGAAGTGATAGAAGCTTGTGTACATAAGCAGTTGTCTCGATTTGTTTACCTTAACAACCTACTCAGTCCATTTCAATCTGGATTTAGACCTGGACAAAGCACGACTTCCGCCCTCCTTAAAGTGACTGGCGATATTAGAGCCGGTATGGAGGACACTAAGGTCACTGTGCTGACCTTGGTCGACTTCTTGAACGCTTTCAATACCGTCAGTCACAATATCCTTCTATCTATCCTTTCCCATCTCTTGGTCTCACCTGTTGTACTGGACTGGTTCTCAAATTATCTTCAGGAACGTCAGTTTGCGTTGACGAGACTACGTCGAGTTGGCGTAACATCGGCTCTGGTGTTCCTCAAGGTGGCATTCTCTCTCCTTTACTCTTATCAATTTTTATTATCTTCGTAACTCCTAATCTTCGGTGTGCGTATCATCTCTATGCTGATGACTTGCAGTTGTAATCCAATAGCCATTGCTGACTTGAACAGAGATCTTGAGACGATGATAGATTGGTGCAATCGATTTGGTCTAGACATAAACCCAGCAAAATGCCAGGCCATTATTGTAGGCAGTCGCCGTTTAGTGCCTAAATTAGATTTAAAAACTCTGCCACCTGTAAAGTTCAACGGTCTTATCATCCCTTTCAACTCAGTCGTCAAAGACCTTGGAATGTACATAGATTCCACTCTCGATTGGCAGGCCCAGGTGTCTAATGATAGGTAGAAAGTAACAGGAACACTTAGAGCACTATATCGTCTAAAGAATTTCCTTCCCTCCAGGACTAAAACTATGCTTGTGCAGGCTTTAATATTTCCCCTAATCGACTATGGTGATATGTGCTATTATGACCTGAATGCAGAATATCTCAATAAATATGACCGACTTCTCAATAACTGCATTCAATTCATTTTTAATCTTCGTAAGTATGACCATGTCTCTACTTATCATTCAGAACTTAATTGGCTGCCTATTCGTCAACGCCGGTGCTTGCGTGCTCTCACTACTCTCTTCATGATTCTTAAGTCTTCCTCTCCTCCTTCTTATCTTTCTGAGTATTTCCAATTCCTATCATCTACAAATGAGAGAGACCTTCGTTCTTCGCAGAATCTTCTTCTTTCGTGCCCCAGTCATTCTTCTGGGTTTGTGAACTCTTCCTTTGTTGTACAGTCTAACCTACTCTGGAACGCGCTCCCTCTTGAAATCGGAGTGTCCACTAACCGCTTTGCATTCAAATTGAAAGTACGGGATCTCCTATTTAAAAGATTAAAGGAATCTGCACATCACTCTCATCCTTTATTATAAGTATGTATGTATTATATATTTATAATATGTATGATATTTATGTTTATGTGTATTTATTTGTTATAATATTTGCATTGAAGTGTATATATATGTAAATATATTTCCCATTTAAGTATTAAATTTACATTTTAGGTCGTTTTATGTTGATATTTGTTTCATTTACATTATAATTAAGAATATGACATCCTTTTAAAATCCGTTAATACACCTACCACATTTATCTCTGCACCACCTGTAGGTTGACAGGTAGAGAATGCCTCATGGCATTATGTACACCTTGTTTGTGTATAAAGTCATAAATAAATAAAATATAATACATATAGTAAAATTACGAGATTGCGACGCTACACGTTTTTCAATGAACTCTAACGCGCGCGAAGTCAAACTTGTGGCAAACAATTTTCAGTCGTTATTTTTGCAAAAAAGTCTATTAAAATGACAACCAATTACAATGCCGAATTAAAAAAAAATATTCATACGTTGCAATAGTGGGGCATAATTTTATTGGTGGAAAAATTTTAACGTTATTTCAAGTAGTGAAATATGGCGCTGTCGTTGCGCAACATACGTGTTTCCCGCAAGCGCTGGACGGAACAAATTTTCCTGGGACATACGTATGCCCCGCCGGCGTTCCAGAGGTTAAGTAACGCTTGCACAGGTTGGGATGGGTGACCGCGTGTAGCGTTTACGTCACAGTGGTGCCATGCTTCGGAGGACCCTCGAATCTGTCAGTCCCGGTTTTGTCACAGGATAAAAAGCGGTATAACATGTCAAAAGCCCTTTGGGCGGTCTGAAAACTCCGATGCCAGAGTTGCCCACACACTTACTTGTATATTTGTCTATAATTTAATTTTAATCTCGAATATATCAGCGCATCGCAGCAATCGTTAATAAGCTCCCATCCGTTCTAATTTAAAATGCACTAAGTCACTAAGATTAGATAACGCAATGAGTTCTTACTCATACTCTTTAATGGCGCTACGGCAAAAAGGCTATCTTTTTCAGAGGAATCGCATTTCTGTACTAATGATGAAGCTAACGAAAGGATGTAGGATATTCAAGTTTTTATCAAACACTTCAAATCATCAATGATATAGATAGGAGCAAAACACCGCAGTATAACAATGAAACTGCACTTTCACTCAATATCGAGCAGCTTAGGTGAGAGATTACCTACCTGCCATCGACATCAACATTGTCCCAGTATATAAAGTTCCGAGACGATTTTAGAGAAACTTGACCATGCAGGTATCCTGACGATGTTCTATTCACTAAACTATCGCTGCGTCCGATATCCTACAAAATAGAAAACAGCTTTGTCTTATCTACCTGTGAGAATAAATAGCCAGTTTATTCCTAAACTCCTTTCGTTTTGTACTTGATTTTCCAACTTCTAGTTGGTAACCCTACATGGGACGATCTTTTATTTGAAAGTTAAAATGACATTTGAAAGCGCCAATATTGATTTAATGTTCATACAAATACCTTAAAATTATCATTTATTGGCGAACATGCCAAACAGCTTACAGATGTGATCACTTATGTTATTCCCTTTTGTATTTCGATTTAAGTAGATAGGTACTTGGTACAATAATTTCATTTGTAATTTTGTATTTGCTTTCGACTTCACCTACTTCTAAGTATCATAAATGCAAGAGTTAGTATATATTATTGTATGTACAAATATCAATATGTTTGTTATAATTTCTCGCATTAAATACGGAACGGCTCTTGATGAAACTTTGCAGTAATAAAACTAGGTGTAGATACATCACAATATTATCACATGGACTAGGTTCATTTTTTGCGCTAAGCGACACACATACTATCAGGGCTGCGGAACTAAAATCCAGAACTAAAATTCCAATAGCTTTATGTCTTACTACAATATATTAAACATATTTAGCGCAGGCAAATCCCGCCATGAGCTACGACAATCGTTCGAAAATCCGGATTAGAAAACACGATGCATATGCCAAAAGATAGTCAACAACTCACAGATTTATTTTCCAGTTCAAAAACGTTAAATACACCAATAGATATCCTCTAGAAAGTATGGAATTTATGGATATACTAGAGGACGCCAGCAGCTACGCCTGCATTGGGGTGACGTCACGGACGTTAAGTCAGCCATAAGCTTTTCATAGTCTATTTGTGTTTATAAAATAAAAAACAGTTTAATTTATACCCATTTATTCGGCAAAACATTGGTTTCAGTGCAGTACATAACAACAACTGTTATACAACAGTAATGTGCAGTGGAAATTCTAAAAACTAACTAAAACTAAATACTAAATGAAAGTGACATTAATTCTACCCTAAATTAAAATAGTTATAGTGAAAATCTGGAAATACTAAAAAAACTTACAGTGCCTAGTGTTGAAAGTGTGCGGACTGCCAACCCTAGTATTTGCGTGGGCTGTCTGTCTCCTCGCGCCATAGGACACACTTGTAAACACCATAGATTTAAATATTGGTGAAAGCGACATCTATTGGTTTAGCCCTGTACTCATACAGCTGAGATAACACTGAGTGCTGAATAGGTTCTGGAATACCGCCATCTATTAGTCTACGCGCTAAATTAACAGAGATCGATATCGCTCAACATCTGAATAATTGTAACGATGCCGGGATTAAAGTGTGGTGCTTGTAGTAAGTTTATGACACCAGCAGATGGCGTTAAATGCAATAAATGCAACATTGTATACCATCGTCAGTGTGTGGCCTTGCCACAGACGGGTACTCCAGCTGCAACATGGTACTGTCCTGAGTGCAAAAGAAGGACAAAAGTTCTACCTCGGACTGAAGAAGTCTCGTCGATTAAGTCGCCGTCTATAAATGAAGCTGTCACGCAGGAGGCAGTCGCTGACATCGGACAGGAGCTGAGCCGCTTTCGAGACGAACTGCGTTCTGTAAGGGAAGAGTTCCAGGCTTTCCGAGCTGAGATGGCGGAACTGAGGACTCTTAGCGCTCGTGTTGACAGCCTGGAGAAGCGCGTTGAACTCCTGGAGCAGTCAAACAGTAGTCAAGCAAGGACGTGTTCGACAGAATTTGATGCGGTCGTAAAACAACTGAAGCTCGATCTCAATGAACGTGACCAACAACTCCTTGCCAACGATATTGAGATCACAAACATCCCAGAGAGCAACGGTGAAAGCCTTATTCACACTATGGGTCTCATAGCTACCAAACTGGGTGTAGCTATTGAGGACCGAGACATAGTGAGTATACATCGTGCTGGCGGGCGACATCTCAATGTGACTAACTCATCGGGTCCTACTGAAAGCCGTCCGCGTACCGTAGTCGTCCGACTTGTACGGAATGACATGCGGAACACCATATTGAGAGCGGCTCGAGTACGTCGTGGTGCTGACACATCTGGTCTGAATCTCCCCGGACAGCCAAAGAGATTTTACATCAAACGAGCGCCTTACCAAGCGAAACAGGGCGTTATTTCGTCAAGCGAGGGAAGCCGGGTTGCGTTGTGGGTGGAAGTTTGTCTGGACCAACAGAGGCCGAATATTTGCCCGGAAAACACCCGGCGACGACGTCTGCCCCATACGCTGCGAGGCTGACATTGTGTCCACGTTTGGCGCCGAAACTAGAACGCAAAATAAAACAAAATAATAGTTCGTATAATTTTTATTTGCAGATTCTTACTTACTATAATAACATACATATCTGGTTTTTGTTGAACATACGCATTATTAACATTATGATAAATGCCAAGAATATATTACTAAATAATTTCAGATTAGGTACATTATTATTTAATATCGTCATTCCAATTTTTATATTTTATTTTTCTGTGTGTATGAGCACTATGCTACTAAATTTTTTTTTTATGTACATTACATAATAATACTTTTTGGCGGTAGGTGCTAAAAAAGTGGACACATCTCGAATTTTTAAAAGCTTTTATTTAATTATTTTAAGTAAAATTCTCATCATTTACTAGCTTAATTTGAGTATTATAGTACACAATCAGACTGTACTCACGTTAGTAACTGTATTACATCACTGTATGTAAAACTAACTCTGCAAGTTATACCACCTGCCAGCACATCAAACACATCTCAAGTTTTCTACAAGGGAAGCACTTGAACACACAAACAACACAATAAAATGTCTGAGCTTGACAACATTAAGACTGCCCAGAACAACCTCGAGGAGATGTTCTCTAAAAGGATGGCGGAGCTTGAGGCGCAGCTTCACGGCGGGTCTGCGAAGGATACTGTCGCAAAAGTAGCAGAGGAGTTCCGCACTTTTAAGGAGCTTATGTACACCATGCTTGGGCTTCTGCGCAAGCAGGTAAATGAATGTACTCAGGCAATAGATGCCATGGAAACCAGGCACAGGCGGAAGGCCCTTATATTCCTTGGGGTGCCTGAAGTTGACAAGGAAGACTGTAAGGCGTCTCTAATGAAGGTTCTTCGCAAAATGGATCTTCCAGGTATCTCAGACGATAGCCTCACTGCATGCCATAGAATCGGTGTGTCCACTAAAGAACATCATCGGCCAGTCCTGGCTTGGTTTTCTGGAATGGACTTGAGGTCTGCAGTTTGGAGAGCCAAGACCAAACTGAAGGGCACATCTGTGACAGTCAAGGAGTTCCTGACAAGGTCCAGGCAGGCTATCTTCAGCAAAGCTCGCCAGCACTTCGGGATCCGTTCCTGTTGGACACAAGACGGTGTCATCATGGTGAAGGCGTCGGACGGCACTCGGCATAAGGTAACCACCCCGGACGGCCTGGACAGTCTGCTGCAGAAATATCCCAGGCAGGCAAGCGGTTCTGCGGGCAAGAGCGGCGTCGGGGCTGTTTTCTCTTCGAACACGACCTCTAAGCCGCGTAAATAAACAATCAGCTCACTACTACTCCTATTTCTAACTCTATTCCTTTCTATACTTTGCTTTTCCAATTTTATACTCAAGTCTCAATGTTTATATTTTATATTATAATGCAAGTTTCGTTTGTTTATTTCGCTAATCGATTTGTCATAATGTGAGGTACGTTTGACATTGACATTTTGACAGTTTGTAAGTGATGCGATTACGTTCGGAAATGTTGTTTTCTGTCTTTCTATTGTATAACGTTTTGTTATCATTTTAAATTTTTTTTTTTTTTTTTTGCTTCTGTTATTTTTGTTATTGTTTGTGTTTGCTGGCGGGTGGTGCAGAGAAGACAGTAACTCTTCAAATTATCGTGTATATTTATTATTTTATATAGTTCTATTGCTTATCTTATATATTAGTATTTGTTTTTATTTTTATATATTTTATTACATACATTTATATTTATAATGGACTTTGATACATATCTGTCGGCTAATGAGTCAGTATCCTCATCTGATAACGAGAGTTTCTGTTCTGCGGATGGAAGCCTGAGTGACTACCTGCAAAATGCATTTGCGCAACGAAGTCAGTCGTTGTTTAACGTTTGCCACATAAATGCGCAGAGTATACCGAGTCACTATAGTGATTTGTTGGAAGGGTTTTCCAACTGCAACGCTCATGCCATTCTGGTCTCTGAGAGTTGGCTTAAACCATCTCTTCCTTCCACCTCTTACTCTCTGCCGGGGTACGTTCTTATACGTAACGACCGAGTTGGCAGGAGAGGTGGCGGTGTCGCAATCTATCTCCGCAGTTCCTTTACGTATAAAATCTTGTCTTCTTCACTACTCACTTCTTCACCTGCGGAGTACTTATTTCTTGAGGTCGACGTCGGGGGGGCTAAAGCCGTCCTTGGCGTCGTCTATTGTCCCCCTTGTGTTGACTTTTTCTTCAGTCTCGAGCCGATTCTGGAATCTTTAGGGTCAGAGTACACACATCACATCATCATGGGCGATTTTAACACCGATCTCCTTTCCCAACATTCCAGTCGTTCCCGCAAATTACTCGACGTCGTTCAGTCAGCCAGTCTCCACATACTACCTTTGCAAGCAACTCACCACAATGTCAATGGCGAGGACACTTGGCTTGACTTAATCCTCACCTCTGATCCTTCCTTAGTCACATCCCATGGCCAACTTTCTGCACCTGGATTTTCCCGTCATGATCTCATTTTCCTTGCATACCGTCTAAAACCTCCTAAGTCCCCTCCCAAAGTTCTGCACAGGCGTTGTTTTGGCCGTATCGATGTGAATAAACTCAGTGAGGACGCTTCTGGGTTGAACTGGGACAGCATGTTATCTGCCTCAACGGTGGACGAAAAGGTTAACTACTTCAATGAGGCGGTTTGCGGTCTCTACGATGTACATGCTCCAGTAAGACGGGTGAAGATAAGGCGCCCTCCAGCACCCTGGATTACTACGGGTGTTCGGATGGCAATGCGCCGTAGAAACCGAGCATATCGGAGATACAAAAAGGACCGTAGTGAGGAAAACTGGGCACTTTTTAAGTCTGCAAGGAATCGGTGCAACCAGATGGTACGCAACGCTAAACGCCGACATATTCTCGATAATATCAGCTCTTCATCAGCAGCTAATATCTGGAAGTTCCTTGGAACTCTAGGTATTGGTAAACAGCGGCGTGTTGACTACCATGGGACTCTTAGTTTGGATGATATCAACAAACATTTCACCTCTACTGATTCGCTGGATCACCAAACTACGAGTCTCACTGTCAACTACTTAGCCGGGTTACCTCAACCCAAAATAGAATCTTTTTTCTTTTCTCCAGAGTCTCCGGCCGAGATCAAAAAGATAATCCTCTCCATAAGGTCTAATGCTGTGGGATGTGACAACATTAGTCGTCGTATGATTACAACAATCCTAGATCAGCTCCTGTCGGCAATATCCCACATCATAAACTTTTCACTTACCTCTGGTACCTTTCCTTCCTTGTGGCGCAAAGCCCACATAATTCCTCTACCCAAAATCCCCAATCCTACTCTTCCTCAACATTTCCGGCCTATCTCCATCTTACCCTTCCTATCCAAAGTGCTTGAGGCCTGTGTGAACAAACAATTGTCTCGTTTTGTCTACCACAATAACTTGTTAAGTCCACTTCAGTCAGGCTTCAGGCCTGGTCATAGCACTACCTCTGCCCTCCTCAAAGTGACTGGCGATATTCGAGCGGCTATGGAAAACACCGAACTCACTGTTTTAGTGTTGATCGATTTTTCAAATGCTTTCAATACCGTCAGTCACGATGTCCTTTTATCTATCCTCTCCCATCTCAAGGTCTCGGTTGGGGCCCTGGATTGGTTCTCAACTTATCTTCGAGGTCGTCAACAGTCTGTTCGCCTTGATGAGTCATCATCGGGGTGGTATGACATCACATCTGGCGTTCCTCAAGGCGGCATCCTCTCTCCTCTTTTATTTTCTATTTTCATTAATCTCCTAACTCAACATCTTCAATGCGCTTACCATTTGTATGCCGACGACTTGCAGATATACTCCCATGTAAGTGTGGAATGCGTAGCTGAGGCCATCGACAAAGTTAATAGGGATTTGTTGACAATAAAGACATGGTCTGACAAGTTTGGTCTCACTGTAAATCCTTGCAAGACTCAGGCTATAATAGTGGGTAGTCAACGAATTTTAAGCAGGCTGGACTTAACAACACTACCAGCCATCATTTTTAACGGCACTTTGGTCGATCTTTACCCTACAGTTAAAAATCTTGGGCTACACATGGATTCCAGGCTGAATTGGGAGGCTCAGGTGACACAGGTTAGTCAGAAGGTCACCGGCACATTGCGCGCTCTCTATCGCCTTAAAAACTTACTCCCTTCCAAGACTAAAACAATGCTTGTGCAAACTTTGATTTTCCCACTGATCGACTATGGTGATGTATGTTACTTTGACCTGAATGCAGATCTTCTCAATAAACTTGACCGTCTTCTGAATAACTGCATTCGATTCGTGTTTAACCTTCGTAAGTATGACCATGTGTCTACTTATCGTTCCCAACTAAAGTGGCTCCCTATACGTCAGCGCCGTAGTTTGCGTGCTCTCACTACTCTATACACTATTCTCACATCTCCTACTTCTCCTCAGTATATGACTCCTTACTTCCAATACTTATGTTCTAACCATGAACGCAATCTTCGCTCCTCCACTAATCTTCAACTCATGGTACCTTCTCACAGATCCGATTTTCTTCACTCTTCTTTCACCATTCAGTCTATTCTTCTATGGAATGCTCTACCTCCTGAGATCAGAATGGCCAAAACTAAATTCAAATTCAAGTCCAAAGTAAAGGAACTCTTGTTAGCTGAGTCCGCGAATGTATTCTAAGCCACTATCTTAACCAGGTATATGTTTATGTTTATATATGTATATTAACATGTATCATAATTATGTTTATGTATATATGTATATTATTTGTATATATTTTTGAATTTAATGTGTATGTATTACGTTTATGTATTTTTATTATAATATATATTTATGTAAGTATGTATAATTATTAGGACCAATAAATTTACCAATAATTCAATAATTAGTAACTTTTCGTAACCTACATCATATAATACACCTACTTCTATCTCTCTGCACCACTCTAAGGTAGACTGGTTGATAATGCCTATGGCATTAAGTCCGCCTATATACTTTGTGTATATGAAGAATAAATAAATAAATAAATAAATAAAAATAATAATTTCGTGTGTTATTTACAATTGCAATATTTACAACTGCATATCATGTATCAATGACGAAAAATAAATTGTTTAAGTTAGGTCTGTTCAATGCGGGCTCTCTTGCTACTGGACAAGATGAATTTATTTTGGCTATGCTTTACCACTCGGTGGATATAATGGCAATAAATGAGACATGGCTACGAGTGGGAGAGGAGGGTCGAGCTCCGGCTGTGCAGGGTTACCACCTTAAACATGTACCTCGTCCGCTGAGTGTACGTGGGGGACGTGGTGGGGGAGTAGCGTTTTATGTTAAGGATGGTGTACGTGTACGTGTATTGGCTCATCCGGAGGATGCACAGGTCGAACAATTATGGTTGAGCATAACATTAAATAAAAAGAAACTTCTTGTTGGCACCGCGTATCGGCCACCATGGCTAGATCTGACTTGTTTTATTGACTCCATGACAGCGAGCATTAGCGCCTTGGCCCCATACGACAATATTATACTACTAGGGGACTTTAATGTCAATATGTTAGATAAGCACACATCCAAATATAGGCAGCTGGTAGATTTTATAAATTATTGTGGTCTTGAGCAGATAGTGACCACGCCGACACATTTCACTCAGGAAAGCTGTTCACTTATAGATATCATTTGCACAGATGCCCGTCATAGAAATGTATGTGTGGATCATATTGTTGAGCTGGGCCATCACTCTTTTGTCAAATGTGAACTTACAATAAAAAAAGACAAACCCCAGTCAATAATAGTGAAATATAGACCACTCAAAAATATAGTTTTTGAGAACTTCGCTAGCGACCTGGATTCTATTCAATGGGACTATATATGTGGGGCAGAGAATGTCGATATTATGGTATCTGTGTTTACTCAATGTATTATACAGCTTTTTGACGCACACGCCCCTTTAATGGTTAGGGTTTTCCGTGGCCCTGCAACCCCGTGGATAACAGACACGATAAAATTAATGTTTGGCCTGCGTAATGACGCGCGTAATCGTTATCACGATTCTAAAATGGACAGCCACAAAAATTATTACCTCCAACTGAAATGTCAAGTCAAGGAATCCTTGCATGCCGAAAAAACAGCCTATTTTAATAAGCATATAAATAAAAAATACATGATCCCAAAAGCTTGTGGAATAATTTGAAGACACATATATATCAATCTAATCAGGGGACTACTTTGCCATGTCATTTACATGATCCAAATGCAATAAATACCGCTTTCCTGGACGTTCCTGGCAGTCCACATGTGTCAATTTCTCAATTAACCTTCTTTGAATTTCATAGTTACGGAAAATCAGGGTTCTCACTTAAAAGAGGTTATTTTGAAAATAATTAATGGTATTACTACAAACGCTCAGGGAATAGACGGGATCTCCATAGAGATGTTGAAGCTCACACTACCACAAAGTCTTTCTGCAATAACAGATATAATAAATACTTCCATCAATACCAATACGTTTCCTGAACTTTGGCGCTGTGCAAAGGTCTTGCCATTACCTAAAAATAACAGCCCTCGAACTTACAAAGACCTGCGTCCGATAAGCATATTGCCTTGCTTATCCAAAGTTCTGGAGCGGGTTGTATATTTACAAATGATGGAATATCTGGAAACAAGCAACATTCTCCCTGAATTACAGTCCGGTTTCAGACGGGGACGCGGTACGGCAACGGCTCTAGCGGATGTGGTAGGTAATATAATTGAAGCGCGGGACAGGGGGGAGGGTACTATTCTGACATTATTGGACTACTCCCGTGCTTTTGACGCCATAAATGTGCCACTGTTACTTTCAAAATTAAAATACTATGGTTTTAATGAAAGCGCAGTCAAATGGTTCCATGGATATTTGAATAACAGATCGCAGTACGTCGAGATTCAGAAGGAGGATGGTTCTTCAATATCATCCCCTCCCCAATCTGTATCCCGAGGAATTCCACAAGGTTCCATCCTTGGACCTTTGCTGTTCATCATCTATACTGCTGACATAACAAAATGTTTGACAGATTGCCAATACCATATGTACGCGGATGATCTACAACTGTATGTGTCATTTAAATCGGAAGACACCACTGCTATGGCTTTGAAGATCAATAAAGTTCTGAGGGAGGTGGTCAGATGGTCTGAGGATAATTCCCTGGTTTTAAATCCACTCAAGTCTAACTATATGATACTGGGCAGTAAAAAACAAATAAAAGACATTTTATTAGCTAAACCTGTTATAAAAGTTAAAGGGGTTGAAATATCAAGAGTGGATTCGGCATGCAACTTAGGCTTGATAATAGACCCGGAACTTCACTTTGAAGCGTATGTTAGTAATGTTGCAAAAAATTGTTTTTATAGGTTAAAGTTACTTTATAGGTTTAGAAGTTATTTAAGTGTTGCATTGCGGGAGAGGTTAGTAGACAGCCTGGTACTAGCAAAATTTAACTATATGGATGTTGTGTATGGTCCATGTCTACTGTCTAGAACCACCCGATTGATACAACGGGTTCAAAATGCTTGTGCCAGGTTCTGTTTCGATATCCCACGTCGTAGCCATGTCACACCATACATAAATCAAGCCAATATTTTAAAAATGGCGGGGCGACGACAGCTTCACCTGGCTACGCTATTATTTGGAGTTGTAAACACACAAAAACCGATGTACCTGTTTAATAAATTAAGTTGGAGACAGGACCACTATTCGTACTCCACTCGTTCCACTTCCAATCCGCTCACAATGCCAAAGTATAAAACAACAGCATTTCGGGGCTGTTTCAAATATGCCGCCACGCGTTGCTGGAACGATTTACCTCCCCCATTGAGATCACTAAAAACAAAAACAAGTTTTAAATCTCACTTTAAAAAAATATCTTTTATCAAATCAATAAGTTATAATAAACATAAAAAACACAGTGTTACTTACGTAATGGTTGTGATCTGCGGACGAGGTAGGTATGTCGACGTTTGGGCGTCACGAGGCGGCTATTCGATAAATTATTATTATTTATCAGCATTGTATCAATTAGGCCTGATGGTTGGAAGTGTGACGAATTTTATTGATGCAACAGTTTGTGGTTGATGGATGTGGAACTGATAACACTAATATAGGTACTTCTTTTATAAATAACAAACTGTCCCTTTGTACTTTGTAAACAATGATTACATAAGCGCACCGCGCGCGAGCTAATGCGGTGGCTGTATGCCACCTATATGCGACGCGCAACGCGCCATCCTGCGGACCGGTCGCCCACGACCGCGCCGCTGCATAAACATTATGCGTTGAAAATAAAATCCATGGATTCGATGTGATACATGCGCCGACTTAATTACGAAGTAATTGAGTCGGCGTATGTATTATGTTATTATATTTTAATATATTGTTTTTAATACTTTTTTATACTGTTTTTGTGTAATAATAATTCTTTTGTTGCCTAGATACACATGAGTATATAGGTACTACTCATGTGCTAGAATGTACCTATGTATATTTTATTTTTAAGTTTTTCTTTTATGTTTTTCATTAATTATTGTGCTGTTTAACGTCCGTGCGGCATTTAAGGTGCACACAGAATAACAGCGTTGTATTGTGGACACTACCACAATGCAACAATATAGCTGAGTGTGCACCTATCTGTCACAGAATACTGTTATGCCTTGTGATGTCTTATCTTATATACTTACCTATGTTATACCTTTCCAGTGTCTGTGACAAATAAACAGTTTTTCTTTCTTCTTCTTTCTATTATTTTAAATTTACCCGTTTTAGCCGATCCCGTGAGAATTTTGGGAAATCCCGTCTTAGTGCACTCCTACGGTCCCCAAGGAACATACATGCCAAATTTCAGCTTCCTGCGCCCAATAGTTTCGGCTGTAGCGTGTCTGTCAGTCAGTCAGTAACGCAAGGATTTTATATATTAAGAAGATAATTTGGCCGCCACGGCCCGAGGGAATCTGCGGGTGGTCCAACAATTACTGTTTATTGATATTGTAAATATGTATCGGCTCATGCATGCGTAATTGGCTGATAGGTAGAATTGGATAAAAATAAATATTATATTAATTAATAGTCAAATATGTTGAAAATGTCATAAATAAATATGCCTTGCCTGGTTATAATTTGCCTGTTGAAATTAAATCGGGTCGCCTCTCCGGCCAGTGCCAACACAGATCATAGAGATATTCTGAATTCTTCCCAACACGGGAGAACGGGTGTATTGTTAACAATTTAATATGTGCGCGTCTTGTGTTTTAACCCAATGATATATGCATGCCGATTCTAATATTGCCATTAGTATATTATGTCTGCCTCTCTAATAATTTCGATTTCTCAGGAGACTTTACAAACATCAACCCACGTAGATTATAGAACACTCAGACTCGAAACAAAAATTCGTGACTCGTGATGGTCGTGATGTCATCCCATGTGGGGATCGAACCTACGACGCTTTGACCGTAATAAACTGTAAAATTTCCGTTTAAACAATGATTCTACCGTTCAGTAAATTATTGGATTTATTCCTTATTTGTACAGGGCTTTTTATAAGTCGTGCAATTATGAACTGTATAAACTACACCCACTCCGACCCTTGCAAATTCGAAATAAATCTGTCATTGCTCCCCATACCTACTTATAAGTGCAAAATCAACCAACAATCAACAAGTGGACAAATAATTAAAACCTGACCATATTTTAAACCTACGTGAAAATTAGTACCCGAACAGTACCTTATTACAAGCTATGAAAAACTAAAGATATCAATGTAAAGGCCAGGAAAATTGAACTCCCGGTCCATGGCGGTTGGTAATTGGCTGCGAACAGTGGCCATCCACCAAATGACCTGATTAATGAGTGTTGGTGAGTAGATAAATGAATAGTCGCTAACTGAACGAACTTGCGAAGATTTGATTTGTTATTATGGACTTATTGCTCGCCGAGGATCATATGATGAAAGTAAGTGGGTGATATTAATGACTATCCTTGTGACCTCATTTCCTTGTTCTGTTTTGTTTTGTCATTCTGTTCTTATATATATATTATAGTTTTTATAGACTCACGCCTGTATACCCCGAATGGGTAGGCAGAGGTGTAATACTACACCCACATTTCGCCATGAATTTTTAGGTCCCATGTAAATGGGGGCGAGCCTATTCTCGTTACCGGGTACATCACCAGACTCCGGGCTGCTACTGAGTATTCGGAATCGAACCCGGGAACTCCGATCAGCAGTCGCATACGCTATCCACTGGACCACGGAAGCAGTATTTAATAACAAATCAGCAATAATGTCAGTCTCAATTATATTTTTATAAAGCTCAAGTTCATCGTTCAGGCTTTAGGAATTTATCCAAAACGACGTGATCGTAGTGTTGGTTTGATAGTCATAGCATTATATTTTATCATCTAAAAATAAACACCTATTTACTATAGGTATCACCGACAGCCCGCTGTGCAGGGCCTGTATGGCAGCAGACGAGACGGCAGCCCACCTGCTCCTCGACTGCCCTGAGGTCGCACAGTACAGGCAGCAGTACCTGACGAGATACAGCACCCTGAGGGAGGCAGTGGGCCACATCAAGAGTCTGCTGGCCTTCCTCGAAGAGCTGGGGTGGCTCGAATGAAGACACCATTCCCACCCGCACGCAAAATACGCGCCAAGACGTGGAGTTGCGGAAACAGCCCGTGCAATCAAGTATCAAGTATCAAGTATATTTTATCATCGAGAAAATCTTCAAAATAGTTGACAAAGACGCGTCTTATAACAACATGGTCTTAGTATAATCAAAATTGCTCGAAATGTTTTTGACTTCTGCATCTCGAAGAGTAAATTACTCGTAATAATTTAAAGTGAGCAACTTTCGAATTATTACATGTAAGAGAAAAGTTATGCTATGCCTTCTCAATGGCGATATTTTTGTGTCATAATTTTATAAGTCATGTAGTCAAGTGATACCCACATTTCTCTTATCTTAATCCATGTTTAAGTTAAGTATGATATATCTAAGGTTCAACTGTACCGCACATGTAAAACGTTCCATTTTGAGAAATAATAGCAAACTTTACTTGAAGACAAACCGATCTTGCATAAATTTAACTTATTTATCTGCATATTAATGTGTCTGTCTGGCTATACCATTTAATATTAGAAAAATAAAGAGCTTACAAATTAGACGACCTAATTTTGGGCTTACTTCTATAGACTCATTTATGAGTACTCATTATTTTGTCTCTAGTTTTGCTACAGAGTGAATGGAATGGATATATTTTTTCTAACGACAACCCAGCCTACTAGACGGCAAACGTAAGGTGAACACTTTCTGACAACACGTTAGACTCATACGTCTTACATAAGACTAATCCCAACAACACTAGTTATGAATTATGACGTACCGCAAATTTGAACCGGCCAATTAGAATGCATTTTGTAGCCCCCTTCGCCTCGCATACCGCAACGCTATGACAGAATTGTTTGTTTGTAGAAATGAAAACATTAGGTGTCTAGTAGGCTGGGTTGTCGTTGATTTTTTCTGAGTCCTTCAATATCCCTACTTCTGACTGAATTTGTTGCGGTTATACTTTACTCACTACGTAGTTTTGTTTTATTCCATTTTCCGGTGGTTATTTATGTCGAACCCAGTATGTTACTGAGAAATTATTAACGACAATAATAAAAGTCTATCGGATTTGAGCTCAATCATTATACTTACGTTTTTATACTATACAAAAAAAAATATTCAAATTGAACGTTAAAAACCAAATTCTACGGATACACAAAAAATACCTCATGTTTTTATGACCGACTAAATAAAGTTTCATGCAACCGGGTGATATTCGTATCTACATAAAAAGCTTACCGCGCAGGAAATGATATGTACGGTACCTCCTAGGCATAACATAATATAATGAAAAGGCAGTCAAATTATGAACTCCTACAAGAATAAGCAGTCCAAAAACTAATGAAATGACTACTTGTGCAACTTAAATACTCCTTGTTCAAACTATCCAGTATGCACCGTGCAGTGGTCCGAAGCCGCAGTAGACGTGGCCTACCAAGTTATGTAGGACAAGTTAACGAATAATGTATATTATTCGTTAACTTGTCCTACATAACTGTGAACACGAGTTTCACTCAGTGTTCTCGACGTACGAGTATGTATATTTTAATCAGCTGTAGAATGGAACGTGTTTTCGGTCAATTGCGTTTTGGTTGCACTTGTGGCGTTTTTTTTTACTTCTAGAGCTATTAATTTATTCGTTGTCACAATATAGTAAGCAATCAATAAAGGCCACACCTACCTACTTATGGCCAGGGCCTAATTTTCCAAGTACTTCTACAGGTACTTGGAAAATAAGGCTATATTGCTAGGTATATCTACCTACGTGTTTATTTAGTAAAATTATGTTTTACCGTGTGGTGACGGATTAAGAATACGGACGGTCACCACCCCATATCATCCCGTGGGTGTCGTAAGAGCCGACAGAGGGAGCATATTATGCAGAGAAACGCACTGTAAGAGAAGGAAAACTTGATACAAACCCTATACCAACCCGTTTGGCCAGCGTGGTATAGTAGGCCAATTCCTCCTTTCAAAGGAGAGGCCTAGTCCAGCAGTGGACTGTTAAAGGCTGATGATGATGATGATGATGTTTTACTAGCCGTGCCTCTCGGCTTAGGTACCCGCACCTCATCCATTTACCTAAGCGTCGCGCGTTGTCGTTTTATTCCATCGCTCGCCAGTGCTATTATATCCTTTTTGCCTTATTTATATTTTTTAGCTCTCTAGAGCCGAATTTATATTCTTACGTAACCTTATAACCCCTATGAATGAAGCTTTGGTTAAATAGGAAAGTATTTTTTGACTTCTAGATCATGATTGGCGTAGTGGTTGGCGTAGTGGTTGGCGTAGTGGTTTAAGCGGTCGCCTCGCCGCTTGGTACTGCCCCGCGTGTCGTGGGTTCGGTTCCCACACGAGACAACACTTTGGGTGATCTTCAAATTGTTGTCTCGAGTCTGGGTGTTCATTGTGTCCGTTGGTTGTATGTTTGTAAAGTCCCCCGCGACACAGGAATTTCTTCATAGTGTGGGAGCCGTCTTTTAAAAAGAAAAGAGAAATTTCAAACCAACTCTTCAGATTTATATCTAATATTAGTTTACATTTGATCATTATTAACCGCTTGACCGCTAGCGCCAATTCGCCGAATTAACTTGACCGCTCACGTTCTAAACAAAATGTCGCGCCGCCGCTCGCCAGATGGGCACGCTAACATAAACATTTATTGTTGATAAGTCGGTAACATGAGTAAGTTGAAGTGATGTTTTTCTTCAACCTTATAAATGACTCTTTCAAGTCGTATGAATTCTTTGTTCATATTTACTTTCTAATTTATTATACTTAGCAGCGAACATTGACTATCGTTGAAAAAAACACTTTGTGTATTTTAAACAGGATTATTTTAAAAAGTAAATCGATGACATACATATTTTATGAGTTTTAACTGTAGAGGGATTCTATCTACACCGTATTAAATAAAAAAAAACATGTATCATAGTATAAAAATATTTAATTACACGCATACGATAAGCACGTAATTACTTAGCAGCGAACATTGACTATCGTTGAAAAAAAACACTTTGTGTATTTTAAACAGGATTATTTTAAAAAGTTAATCGATGACATACATATTTTATGAGTTTTAACTGTAGAGGAATTCTATCTACACCGAATTAAATAAAAAAAAACATGTATCATAGTATAAAAATATTTAATTACACGCATACGATAAGCATGTAATCACGGAGCGCGCGAAACAAAGAGTGGCATTTGACATTATTTTTTCGTTCCGGGTTAACGATTTTAAGACTCGCTTCGTATTTTTAGCAGGAAAAAATGTTCAATGATTTGAATAGAATAGAGAAAAATAATTTAAAACATTACGTAATAGAAAGAAACAGTAAATTCAGACCGAGTATAGCGCTGTAACCAAAAAGGGAAAATAGTCACTTGTGCGCGGTCTACGGCATTTCTAAAGAGGGAGAATAGTCACTTGTGCGCGGTCAAGCGGCTAAGGCCCTCTTGGGCAACAATTTGCTATTCAATAATCTCTCAATGTATATTAAATGTTTAGCGGTACGCATTGACATATACGTAACGTATTTACGTGATTAAAATCAAATAAAGTATGTTATGCAATTCACTAAACCTGGGTCAATAGTTTTAATTGGCCTTTTTGTTTCGAGTATTTCGGGACTTTTGCAAACGCCATGTCAACGGAAGTATTTTGAGTACTCGAAAGAACATTTAAACTAAATATTCATGACTTCTATCATTACCTACCTATGACATGTTGTTTTATCAACGACCTTCGTTGATACAGTTCTGCTCTGTAGGACATCAACTGGGTACTTTATATGGTACCGTGGGAAATCGCTTTCCCTACTACAAGTTGCGCCTAATAAAATCTGCTTGAAGTTCTCCTGTTGTGATGGATCATCTTGTTTTGCTAATTGTTGGGCACAACAGCAGTCCAAAGGATAATAACTCTTTTATTATAAAACTATTCTTTGAATTGTACAACAGCACTCCCCAAAGGGTCACCTTGTACCTTAATCTCGTGTAATTGTCAATATTTACCAGAGGAGAGTCGCGTGACCTCCATGATTTAATTAGTCGGGACACAGGTAGCCTAATATTAGCCTAATCGAATTAAGATCCGTCGGAAGGTATTTACTTACGACTATGTACGATTGTGTAGGTGTATATGTGTTAGTAGTTTAATGTTCGTTGTACGGGATTAAATGGCGTCCGATTACTTCAAACTATTTGGTTGCATTTAGATTTACGTACGACTGGCTTCATATTCAATTTTATTTGGTTTGCAGCACCAGATTGAAATTATTTCAAAACCCTCAGTTTGAGCTTTGGTGTCTAAATACACTATGCCGAACTTATGCGACCGAAATTCCGTTGCGGAACTTCGGTCGCGTATAGTGTGTACTCTACTACTAGAAAAGTTGCCGCCGAACTTACGCAGTTACGCCCGACCGAAGTTACGCTGTACGCTTTAACGCAACGTAATTTCGGTATAGTGTGTCGTCAGTAATACAGATAGCATAGCTGGCGTAATCATGCCGAACTTCGGTTGCGTAAGTTCAGCATAGTGTGTTTAGACACTTAGAAGGAAGAATAGATTCGACAAAATATGTGGTTATCGACAAGATGACCGCCAATTACTACCCTCTGCAACCCAAATAACTAGCGATAACTAATGACTTGACCAGATTCAGGGTACAAAGTATTGACTCCACTGTTTCGACTGTCAAAGACCTTTATGAGAGTCAGAACCGGCGACTATAACTATGCTCTCCAAGACACAATGCAAGTATAAATTACCAATACAACGCTGGTACACTTTTTATATCAAGAACTATCTTCCTTTCAAGCATACGATGGAGGCTAATTATTAAAATGTTATTTACGTTTTGATCATTCGGCATCGAACTGACGAAGGTGTGAAGTCAATAACCTTAACGATTAATATATCATGGTAGTGGACTCCCATCTCGGATATTGAAGAGAAATATCCCAACATAAATAATAAAAGCCCTTTTTATTTTTTCATTGGCGTTTATTTTTTAATGTGGCTCCAGGGCTAGTGGTCTCTGCCGGCATCAATACAAATGCAATTAAATAGCAGGAGGCTGAACAATTAATTACTGTGTATCACTGACTGTTTACATTTTAATTAAAATACTTATTTACCTTTTCGTTTGAGATTCGATTGATCAATTAATTTTATAATCTATATGAAGCTTAATCTAATCTTAATGTCTTAGTAGTATATGTACAAAAAACCGTAAAAAGAAATAAAAAATTGAAAATATTTACAAGGTTTAGGCGTCGTAAAATGCCTCCGCATCAATGTCATCGGGTAACGTGCCCAGAAATGAAATGCTGCCAAGCATTGCCACGCTGGATGGCAATGCTGATTCTCTGAGCAAAGATTAAACCAGCCTTCTGGTCACGTGAGACGTCGATTAACCGCTTAGAAATTTCCCGGAATAGTGAACGAGCGCTCGAAGCCCATGAGCCTAGCGTTTCCACCCCAAACGGCTCAAACACGTAATTACTCACTAAATTACTGTATTTGCGCCGTTTGAGGGTTTCCGCAGTTGCAGCAGCAACGCCAGCATGGCTTCCCGTGCTTGGAACATGTGATGCCGCGAGGGTGTCTACGCAGGTTGCGTCCCACACCAAAGCCCTACCCATTTTCCAAGGCAACAATGACATACCATCAGGTCTCTTACCGTCGTTGCGTACCAAAGAATTTGGTTCAAGTACAGCTGATACGCCAGACGCGACAAGAGCACGACGAATTATGTCATTCAGATGGGCGTGACGGAGAATTCTACCAGCGCTTCTGCTGCAAGATAGCCCATGGTGTCCGAGGCTATCAAACTCTTCTCCACAATGACATCGATGTGGTGAAACACACGGAGCACCTAAACGAAGACAAGTGGCGACTCGGAACGTCTTATCGTCTAACATGGTTCCAGTGTTGGACGATGGTAGTGCCTGAAGCCACAGACCCGATTCCCATTCTCCCACAGCCAGCAAGTGAGCACGCTCTGCAACATTAAAAGATGCATCTAAAAGACTTTTCCTTACAATGTCACAAAGCGGCGCGTCACACTGTGTTTGGGAGAGTAGGTTGGTAGGCAAATCAGTGCTTGGACAAACCATTTTTCAGGCGTTTACAGCTTCGGTTTTGCACAGCACTTCTGAATTAGTGATGAGTAGGTGATAAAATTTTCCTAGTTAACTTTTCCGTGCTGTGAACCGAAGACAGAAACGCCGGTAAACTGACACTAGAAATTTTGCGTACACCGAGCCCACCCAGACGTATAGGCAATGACGTTTGTAGCCAGGCTCGGTCGTCCAAGTCCACATTTATATTCTCTTTAAAGTAATTTGGATAATTTTGTCGACTTGTTCTAAAAGTGCATATTTTTCCAAAGTTGGGAAGATCTTAAGGCATGTGTGAATTTTGGGACGAAAAGATAATATTGAATAATAGTATAAGCCGAGTGAATATTAATTTTAAATAGGCGATCTGAAACTTCACAGAAATTTTGCATCTTTTCCTTTAAGAAAGAATCGAAAGATTCTTCAAATATTGGAGAAACTAGGAGGCGAACAGATGTCTTATCAATAATTTTGATGTTTGATGCCAAATTATTAAATTTAGATAGTATCGAAAGGCTTTTTGTAGAGTCTGTTGTATTTATAAACAGCTCACATTTACTAGAATTTAGTTTCAAGCCAATAGATGCGAATTTATTTTAAGAAGAGCTAAATCTTGTAATACACGATCTGGATCCCTTCCTAGGGTCCCGTCCTCTAAAAACCATACATTAAATTTAGAATTTACGTTCCGAATAATGGGGTGTATTGCTAAACTAAAAATGACTGGTCCAAGAGGATCACTTGTTGACACCCAACTGCTGATTCTAATAGCTTATCCTGATATTATAATTTTTTGGGGTACCTGTAACATCAATCAATTATATCGTGGGTATAATGGAAGAACTAAATAACTCAGATTTTGGCCAAATTGACCTTTTACCATTTTCGTGAACCCCAAAATGTGCCGCATCTTTTGGTCTAACAAACATTCTTATATCTTAACCCAGTCCAAAAATAAAGCCATTTTTCTGTTTCAATTATAGAAATAGATAAGTATAAATGAACATAAAATGTTAGTAGAAAAAATGACTAACTCTATAAAAAAATGAACAACTGTGACTTCTGATCACTTGAGTATGAAATAAATTAGCTAAATTGAGTTATTTAGTTCTTCCGCGCACGAAAATATTGTAATGAAACTAGTCAAGTTGAAGAAAAACTAAACAACATGAGTTATTTAATTCGGCCATTAATGAGCATTCATTCGGTTTTTAAATAAGTATTTTTATTTATTTCTTCTTCGAGAAAATGTAAATTTATAAGAGATTTCAATCAAATAAATGTCAATAGGTGAAGTTATTTAATATTTCTATTTATAGTATACGCACGTAAGCAAAGTTATCGTGCAATTCAGTAATACAAATTAGCGCGAAATAATGTAAACCTATAGACCAACCAATCGCAAAGTGTGCTCCGCGGAGCGCCAGGGCTCCACGAAGCATCTCTAGAGGCTCCACGAAAATTTTGCTCCAATAAAAATAAAATTACTTAAATATAACTAAATCACTAGGTAGCAGAATACAGCAAAATGATCGATTTAGATTCTAAACTCACTGCAATTTAAAGTAGTAGTACGTGCAATATGCTATGTTTTTACCGGTGTTTTATTACAATCGGATAGTTATATTATAAACAGATATACTATAATTAGACATGTTATGTTCCTAAGGTTGGAAGCGATAGCCTAGTAGAGATATCAACAGACTGCGTCCGGTGCAGGCTAGGTTTCTTAAAGGCTTTAGTACCGTGGGCCTAATCCATACAGAGCATGATTTTCATAGGTTATTTAGAAATCCGAAGAGTAAACCCGGCCGCTGTGGCTGGCTTTTGTGGATTCCGAAAATGCCTCCAGCCCCATTGGAACTTGTTCCAATGGGGCTGGATGGTATGGATTTGGCCCACGGTACTAAAGCCTTTAAGAAACCTAGCCTGCACCGGTGGCTGGAAGACATCAAATCTTGATGTCAGAAAAAAGTAGGGAGGGGTGTCCACACCGCCCAGTCTTAAAGAGCTGCTCTCTGAGGCACGAGGCAAGCCATAATTAACAATTGAAACACTTTACTTCGAAAATTTACTGCCTAGAATTCTGACCCGAGCCCTGTGAAAGGCAGTCTGTTGATATCTCTACTAGGCTATCGCTTCCAACCTTAGGAACATAACATGTCTAATTATAGTATATCTGTTTATAATATAACTATCCGATTGTAATAAAACACCGGTAAAAACATAGCATATTGCACGTACTACTACTTTAAATTGCAGTGAGTTTAGAATCTAAATCGATCATTTTGCTGTATTCTGCTACCTAGTGATTTAGTTATATTTAAGTAATTTTATTTTTATTGGAGCAAAATTTTCGTGGAGCCTCTAGAGATGCTTCGTGGAGCCCTGGCGCTCCGCGGAGCACACTTTGCGATTGGTTGGTCTATAGGTTTACATTATTTCGCGCTAATTTGTATTACTGAATTGCACGATAACTTTGCTTACGTGCGTATACTATAAATAGAAATATTAAATAACTTCACCTATTGACATTTATTTGATTGAAATCTCTTATAAATTTACATTTTCTCGAAGAAGAAATAAATAAAAATACTTATTTAAAAACCGAATGAATGCTCATTAATGGCCGAATTAAATAACTCATGTTGTTTAGTTTTTCTTCAACTTGACTAGTTTCATTACAATATTTTCGTGCGCGGAAGAACTAAATAACTGGTTAAAGCAGTAGAAGTACACTCTAGACAGCATTGTCCTGCAATGCACTGCCTACACTACATGTATGTCAGAGGGCTATGAAAAGGACAATGGATAAAGGATAGTAGGATTTCGCTGATGGATAATTTCCAGAACGAGATTATCCGGCAGAAGACCAAAGAAACTGACATAGATCAGAGTTATAGCAAATTGAATGGGGGAACTTATGGCCAGTCGTTTAAAAAGCAGGTTCTTAAACTAAGGCCACGCCTCAGCAAGCTTAGTGTTGGCCACCAGAATGGGTCTTGTGGCATACCCTGGGGACGCCCACTTCTAGGAGTGATAGGCTGATGAAATGAGCTAAATGAGAAGAAGTAGTTAATATAGTTGTTTGACCATTATATGCCGCCTTCCTATTATGAAAGCCTAAAGGTGAGAAAATACGTAGCGAGATAGCGAGCAAGGCGTGACGTGGCAAACCGATACTCCGAAAATGTAGACAGACGTTGTAATTATTACACCCACATGTGGCCATATCATGCATTTTTAGGTCCTTCGTAAAAAGGGAGTCTATTGACGTTGCCGGACACATTGCCGGATTTCGTTCTACTACTGAGAATTCAGAAAAATCTGTTACCTACATTCTTGCCTAACCCGGGCATCGAACCCAAGACCTCTCGATCAACAGACGTATAGGTTATTTACTGTGCCATGGAGGCAATCGGCGACAAAATAAATATAAAATATAAGAAGATTTATGTCAGTAATATAGTCTTTTCTACAAATGTGGACCTTTTTGCTCAACTTCTTCCTTCAATTTGTCTAGTAATTAAGCATAGTATGCTGCGGTAATAGTTATCCCTTTCAATCTTTCTCCATGAACATCTCAAAAAGCAGTCAGCATCACTTTCCCAGCAGAAAAAACGGCCTTTGTCCTTTGGAGTCGGTTCCTCCTTAGCAATTTACTGTTTGGAATGTATTATTTATTTGGGCGTATAATGGTGTATCCACGTTTCATCTACAGTCTTTATTTGGACCAAAACTTGGATTAATTAGGCCTTAACTACGCAAACAAAGCTTTAAAAAAATGTTCATTCGACGGGTCAACGCGGTTTTGGTCTTAACGTGAGCGAACGCAGCACCCATCGCGCTGGGAGCTTGCTCAAGCTAAAATCTTCATTTAATATGTAACTAATTCATTTGTTGGTCATTTTCATACCCTCTGCTATATCTCTTACTCAATTCAGCGGTTGGCTAGCACCATTTGGTGAAATTTTGCGAGGTTATCTTCTGTGGTTGCAGTGTTTGGACATCCCGGACCTTAGCTCGCTAGCTCTTACGACCAGGTTTAAATTCAGCTGCCCAAAATTTCATTGTAGTAAATTATGGAGCAGTGAGGCAGCAATAGCCTAGTGGAGGAACTAATAGTTGTACATGCAGGGGTATCGGGTTCGAATCCACGACACGCACCAATGACTTTTCAAAGTTAAGTGCGTATTAAATTGTTAATTATCGCTTGCGCCGTGCCTCGGAGCACGTTTAACTGTCGGTCCTGGCTATCTAGAAGATCTTTGACAGTCGTTACGGGAATTCCGTACCCTCAAATAAACTGATACAGGTCTAAACCATAGAATATCGCTATCCCTTTGGGTTGCGAAGATCAAACGGTTGTCGCTCTGTGGAAAAGTTGATATTGTGTCATACCTGATTAGATCAATAAGCGGACCTCGGGCTCTAAAACGTGTAAGTCTTGGATGCAACCGAGATAAGGCTAGCGCGATCATGATGGAGCAGAGAGTCCCCATAAACAAAGTTTTAATCAAACTTGAATGGCCTCGGCGTAGTGCCTTTTAAAAACAAGAATTGAATGCCAGCTCGATACAACATTTCCCATTTTCACAAAACACACTCACATCGATTTAATCGTATGGCTGTCAAATAGAAACTACTGCTACAAAATAGCTGAAATGTTGGTGGTTAACTGCCACAAGACGTTAAATTTCATCCACAACACTTTTTTTGACGAATGCTGCTTCCTTCAGGTTTAGGTCGGAAAGTTTTCAGACCATCCTAGTATGTTTTAATGCAAAGGCAAGTTATTATTGTTTTAGTTGATTTTTGAAGATTTATAATAAGTCATTTAGTTGATTTTATTACATAATTATAATATTTTGTTGTCATACCTAATTCTGTTAATTTTTTATATTGTAATATTACGTCTATTTTGTTATATATACAATGTTACTACTTCCAATCCAGGTTTATATTTCATGTGAGATCAATAATCAGTGATAAAATTTAACAAATAAACTTTCACTAAGAATGCTTAACTTTCGTGTTTAAATATTTATTTAGGTTCAAAACTCAATAAGTGTACTTAGTTGACCCAAATTCATGTATTCACATTCATTTTATGTGAGGAATAACTGAATAACTACATTATAGAATTAGCTAACTACGGTAAGTTTGCAATAGCTTGGTGTGGCAAAATTGGATAACTTGGTTTTTTATTTTTAATATTTTTTTGGTTCATGATAAAAGCTAGTTTTATCAAACATAGAATCGACAGCAAACATGCTTAAAGCATATAAAATCACCGACGGTAAAATTATTCTCCATTTCTTAATGATGTAAAAAAAAGTGTCAAAAAAACAGTAAATCGCGATTATCTCGAAACTTGAAATTTTGAGTTATTTAGTTCTTCCATTATACCCACGATATTTAATTATCATGTCGTGGCGACTGGTAAGTAAAACAACACTCAGCAAGTATATTATGTAACAGTAAAACATGTTTGTAAACCGTGTATAAGTGTATGTTTTGTAAGTTGTCCTAAATAAATAAATAAATAAAATATTACATTGCGGCGTTGGTTTATGAACATTGTTGGTATATCACAATGTGTAAAATTGGCGTAAACAATATTATACCAACGACAAATACCAAATTATTAAGGTCATTTTCATGCGACGCAATAAATAATGGTTCTAACTTTAGTATTCAGCAAAGCTGTCAGTATTAGTAGTTTTTATAGTGGAGTAATGAATCAGTAATTTATTATGAGATCATAATTAATTACTGATTTATTAAGGCTAACGAAGGACCCTGTAATAAATTATCCCCTTGAGAAATGAATTCTTGTGTTTTAAAGTACACTCTGCTGATTTAATCATCATCATCAGCCCTTTAAACTGTCCCACTACTGGGCACCGGCATCTTCTCACTATTACAAGGGTAAGGCCATAGTCCACCACGCTGGCCAAGTGCGGGTTGGCAGACTTCACATGTCTTTCGAGAACATTATGGAGAACTCTCAGACATGCAGGTTTCCTCACGATATTTTCATTTACCGATTAACAAGCGATAATTAACAATTTAATACGCACTCAATTCCAAAAAGCAGGTTCTTCTTTATCTAAGCGGGACCGAAATACCACGCACTAAGTTTTTTGAAGATTCTCATAGAAGATGACAAGCTTTTTATAAGGTAAACTTTACTTGTGTTCTAGACCACATCTTTAAGCGACACACAGCATCCCACATAAGGAACGCCATAACACTTCACACATAATTACCTAGTTCACCAAGTAATCGGGTTAAATATTATGGGAGTGCCAATTAGCAGCTGCTTGAGTTACATTAATTATCTAGTAATGGCGAATCTAATTAAAACATTATATGAGTTATCTTCGTTAGCGATTGAGACACTTGTCGAGATTGTCTAGCGTCAAATATTTTGGAATTATAATAACAATATTTGAAACTAGGCATTTATGAATAATTAAGAGGCATAGGTTTGTGTAGTATTTTAATTATTAAGCTTATTTTCTACAGACATATCCTGTCCTATCCTGTAAATCGTATTTCTCACAAACAGCACCCATATTAGGAATGACTTGATCTTGTTTGGTAACTTTACAGTAATTCAATTAACGGACATTAAGTACAGTTAGGCTTTAAACAACAAATTGTAGATCACAAGAAGTATTTTCTGTGGGGATCATAACTATAACACTTGACGCAATGCTTCGGCATTGCGTCAAGTGTTATAGATAGTGTTATAGTTAGTCAGTAGTCAGTAGGACGATCGATTTATAAACTATTTTATCTGTGTATACGCGATCCACAGCTATATGTAGTAAAAACATTCGCGATTGCTTTATAATATAAGTTCCTAAAACAAACCGAACCAAGTTAAAACAGGGTCTGCTTAATAAATGAGAGGAACATAACGCTTCATTCCTACAACAGTTTTATTTCTCTCAAAGGTTCATTTGTCGTGAATTAATCAATTGAAGCTAGGCTCATTAATAAGTGTAATAATTTCGGAATGATTATAATTTGTCTATGTCAGAAATATTCATCTGTGCATATGAACTTGTGACTTCTTGTAGTAGGTATAATGCTGTTACGGCTAACGTAACGCTATATATTTTAAGCTTCATTATAAATAAAATGGTACACTCTTGAGTATTTCCATGTTATGTGACATTCTGCTGAAGAGTATATACAGCACAACAAAAAGTTTAGTTTAAAGAAGCATATACATTTAATGAGAAGTTCCAAGGAACACTTGATGGAGCTTTCGTAGAAAAAGACCACGGTGAGTGGGCTGTTATTTGTAACGTTTGTTCCCTTCAATGTAATTTAATGGGTCTTAATCACGTTAGCTAATTTGTTTAAGGTATAAATACCTCTTTATTTGCACGCGTTTTTGCTGGTTTACTTACGCCGTGGTCGCTTATGAACTGATTCATTTCAATGTGGGTAAAATGTCTATTCTGGATAACAGTGTTTTGTTTGGCAAAGTGTTACTCTAAAGCGCTCCTGGATTAGTAAAATCACATTGCAAGGCGTGAAAATGTCAACCGTGTTGCTTAAAATTCAGTTCACAAAAGATTTATATAGTAGCGTGGTTCGTTGTCCGGTAAATAAATACTTAAATGCTCAAATATATCCATAAGAGTCCTAGAATACTTCGGTCACATTGCAAGGAAATACAGTGCTAAACACATCGTGACCAGCAAAGTAGATGGGCATCAACCTCTTGGACGCAGTCCAATATGTTGGACTGATCAGATCAACTCCGCTCTTGGCTCCACAGTACAGAATGTCCTTCATACCGATAGACACAGAAACATTTGGCGAAAGACCATATGTAAGAAAATGATGCGGAAAACAGATCACAACCCTCAATACTCATGTATACGACGCAAAGAGGAGGATAATTATTAACTAAAATGCAAAACTGACGTCTGTCTATCACATATCAGAAACATTAAACTGAAATTTGCCAAATCTATAAATTCATAAAACTTCACTGAGGTTTACACTCAAACCTCCTTATTGTCTTCGTAACCAAACATTTACCCTGACCAAATCCTAGAAAAATAAACTAACCCTAACTAACCAATTGTAATAACTGAGGTAATAACTGTATTACAAATGGCGTTAGTTTTGTCTGTACCTAGTGAGGTACAGATAAAAATAAAGACCATTTTCCTCCTGTCAGTGATCTTTTAAGTTAATTACAAACTTGTTCGCGTTGAAAACAGAAGAGAGCTGTATAGAATGGAAACTCGATAAAACTCCTCTGCAACACTTCACTTTTATTTATAAGTTTTAAAGTAGGTAGTTTTTATTTTTACATGCTTTATTCAGTTGTATCTGTTAAAGTTGGATGTCTGTTTAAAGAGTTAGTCTTTGAAGAAGACTGCAAGTATTTTGTTTTCCCTGTTACATTGCTAATGATGTCAAGTGTGGATCGCATCTTATAAGTTTATTTTTACGTTAGTGCATATAATTACATGTCCGGCAAACTGATTTTTTTTCAGAAAAACATTTGTTCAAAACAGCGCGCGATAATACCCAATCACCATCATGTAGGTTTACATTAAAAGTACTGAGAATAATTTGTACATAGACTAACGCAAACATTGTATGCATTTAAGAAAATTATTGATTTGATGAATGCTATCCCGGACTTGGCCAGCGTGGTGGATTATGGCCTTACCCTTCTCATAGTGAGAAGAGACCCGTGCCCAGCAGTGGGACAGTATAAAGGGCTGATGATGAATGAATGAATTGATTTGATAATAGAGATACATATTTTAATATAATTGACATAAATATTATAGCAGTAGATACGACTATGACTGTGTGTGGCTTTGTAGACAGTAAAAAATCATGACAACAATGAATTTCACTAGATATTTAAAACAGCAGCCGTTTCTTTTATACATAGGTAAATTACATTTTTAATTTAAGATCAAATTTTAAATTCAGGTGAATACATTCTTAATTTAAAATCAACAGTTGCAAACAAATTGAACTGCCTATAAACCGTTAAACTAATTTTATATCAATGTAAACGTAACCATTTCATAAGCTTATGAAAATATTTAATAGATATTACTTTATTGACATCGTAAAGCCCTGTTGCACGAATGTAAAAGCGGGAAATCACGCGTCTTCATCGTGATGACAGAACACGAAGTAACGGACTTACGATAAAGCTCACCGTAGATAGATGTATTGGCGGCGCAGCGACTAATTTAATAACTTAAAAAACGCAGTGCCTACTCTAATCCATAAAGCGCCTTCCCATGTGGCGGACTGGCTTTTAAAATATTTGACTTACGGATTCCAAAAACGCCTATATATACTCGAAAAAAATATTTATGGACCACACAAAGTGTTGAGAATCAAACTCTCAACACGATACAACCTCTAACCCATCCGTACAGTCAATCAGGATATGGCCAAAATTAGCACTGCGAGCTAAAATAACTATTGTCCCGTCACAGTCGTCATCGTCACAAAATTACCTAAATAAATTTTTACAGATTGAAGACGTTAATACAAGCGTTTAAGGTTGAATTTAATTTCTTTCAACATAAATCATTGCCGCACTTGCCGGCACTCCATCAGTCTGCGCTGATCTTAATCCGTTCAAATTTTAAAGCAATTTGTTTTATTCACTTATCGACATTACTCAATAATTAAATCGGGCATGATCGATGTCAATGTTGGATTAACTTTGGACGTTCTGTATAAATATTATTCGTTGGTTTGTTAATACCCAGATTTATTGTCGATTAATTGTTTTATTTAGACACAATATTTTGTTGTTTGTGATAGCGGCGGCTTGACAAAGATTTTTAACATAATTTTTATTTTATTTAATAGCGATTGAGTTTGTTACTTTGCTGTAATGGGTTTAGTTGTATGTAATGCACAGAAATACAAAAACTGTTCAAGGCACGTAAAGCATTTTTTAAGCTTAATTTAATGCGGAAGATATTTTTTTCAATATTTCGTACCTAACGTTTCGTTTTCAAAACTACAATATTAAACTACATTTCGTTCTTTCTTAAGTCACGAGTAGATTTAACGGTGATTAAATCGGCAAACAGTAGTTTAAATATTTTTTTTTAATAATTGTAATTAAGATAAAATGTTGTATCGATATCGTTTTGATATTTTTCGTAATTCCGTAGTCCCCAAAACAGCGATAACCAAATGTTTAGGCTATTATTAATAATTATAATATATGTAAAATATACTACATATCTAACTGGAACTTATCGGAAGCTAGCAAAACTATCCGAAAGGCTTCCCAGTGCTATATATTATATCAGGTAATAGACTCAGGTATTTTATATCCTTTGCACTTGTGTGCGCGTGTGTTTCAATATTATTAAGTCTCCCAAAAATTTAATTTTCGGCCGGGGTCCCCGTAGAAATGGGGTTAAATGGTTTTGCATTTATTAAATGCGGTAAGCCACAAAAACAGCATTTAAATCATTTGGTCAGCAAACAAAGATTTTGTTTGCAATAAGAAAAAATCAGGCAACAATCCTTGTTCCGTAAATAATCTTGATAATGGTCAAACATTAAATCATAAATAGGCAGCTTACAATAACATCAGTTTGCATGATAAACATTCAGTCTGCAATATAACAACTTGATCAGCAAGATTTCATGATTAATCAGCAGAGAAAAAGTTTAAAGTACCTTCTTAAAATATTATTATCAACAGCTAGTGCTTAGGTTTGGGTGCGACGAACTAAATAAATAGGTTATGTTAGGTTCTCTTTTGACCCTTACCCCAAAAATAGGAGACGAAGCAGGGCTCCTTCAACTTAGTTTATTAAACATAACACTTATCGTCTACTTACCTACAACATGCTACTTACCTGCAGTAAAATTACACGATATAGACTCGTTACATAAACATAGTATTAGCACGGTAATATAATCTTAGTAAAAGCCGTATGTGTAATATACTTATCGAGGGGATAAGTATATTACAATTGCAAGAGTTGTTAAAAAAATCAATACATATACATACATGCTATGGCGTTTTCTGATTGGGTGTTCCACAATACTTTAATTTGCCCTGGAATTTCACTACTGTCAAATCTCACAAAGCTTGTAAACGCCGCCCAAGTGAGTGGCTGCTCAAATACGCAAACTTTTATAATAATTGAATTGACAAAATTATTATTTTTAGACAAATAATAATTAATTAATATGTTGGACTATGTTTTAAACATTCTGAATTAACATATGTTTTACACATATTAAACGCATGCGATCATTCATTCATGCCAATCAAACGTAAAAACAACTTAACTATATTCCCAATGCCATTTTATAATTATGTTTCAATATATTTTGTGTAATCGTTTTATAATTTGCATCTAAGTAGCTCATAAAATTGATTAATGATACAGCTAATTAATTTGAATAAATTAATGAATTATACTGCAATTCTTATGTAATTGTCGGTAGCGTGTTTAAATTCGTATAGAAGCACTCCTATTGAATCAAAATGTTAGTGAGATTTACGTCCAGCAGTGGACTGCGAAAGGCTGTATTATGGCTTACGTCTCTTCCAATCTGCCTTTTTTGGTCATAGAAACCAAACAGAAAGCTAAATTTCATTGAAATGTTGGGTATGCAAGGTATGCAAACTTTGAAGAATAGCATACCTTGGCGCTTTATTTAAAAAAAATTAATATATAAAACTTAGGTTGGAAATTAAATTAGCCGACCGTGTATTCAATCTTTGTATTTATTTATTCTGTCTCAGTACCGTCCTCGTTACTTTTCTATGATTAGAGGTTAAGGTTAGTGGACGAAATCTGAAAGAAGAAATTGAAAATAGGTCCAAACGAAGCAATTAATCAGACTAAGACCCTTGCGGTGTCCTTTAAATTGCCACTGCGGTATGAACCAATCTTCTTGACATAATTATGCTGCCAGAACTGGACATTTAGTCTACGATCCCAAATAAACCAAAAATACCTGTGTGATGTGTCCATAAAGTAAATGCAAATGCACCCAGATTTGAGGCATACACTGAATACGGAAAAATGCAAAGCCCATTATTTCTGGTTAAGAAATGAAATACGTTTTCCAAGTGATTTATGGTTTAAGTAAGTTATGTATGGGCTTTTGCGTAAACTAATTAACACCTGTTAAGCATGTGCTCGTGTGATAACTTATGACGGTCATACTTTATACCAGATTAATATGGAGTAATCTGAGTGAATAGTTTAAGCTTATTTTGTATTTTTGTGACAGCGTCATTGATGTCAGATCGCGTAACAAGGCAACAGACTCATCACATTACTAGTCCTGATTAGACAGAGTCTGATAAGTGGAAGTGTATACGGCAATGTAGATCTCTCAGCACAGTATAAGGCACCGCAACACAGTCTAACGCCGCCTTTCCATGGTGCAAGGCTCACCTTTGAATTAGCCAACTGTCGGTGTTAACGCATGGCTACCAAAAACCTCATTTGTATCTTCTGTGCAATCCTGCGTCTGGATTAGTGTCGAAGTTGAATATGAAAATATGGGTCTGGCTAAAGCTATAAAGACCAGATACATAATTGTTTTCAAGAGAAATATGAAAACAATTTCGGATACATATTTACAAGTACACTTTTTATCTGTTACCTCACCGACGCGAACTAATTTAATAATATCTATCATGGACACTTCAGTAAGACGTGTGGTTGACGGCATAGAATACAAGTGTCACCACCCCCTATCTTCCCGTGGGTGTCGTAAGAGGCGAATAAGGGATAACACGATGCAAATACCATCTTTGCGTAGAGACGGAAAACTCGACATCAAACCCTATACGACTGCCTCGTTGGTCTGGCGGGATAAATGTGCGCGTGGGATCGGGAGGTCCCGGGTTCGATTCCTGGGTCGGGCAGTGTTATTGGGTTTTCTGTCACGGAATTCTCAGTAGCAGCACGGAGTCTGGAAATGTGCCCGGTACGGCAATAGGCTCGCCCCTTATTACGTGGGACTAAAGTATATCTGGCGAAAAGTGGGTGTAGTAATACACCTCTTCCTACCCCTTCGGGGCTAAAAGGCGTGACGTTATGTAGGTATGTATGTATCTATGTACTTCAGTAAAATTATTGTCAAATACATAAGTGTGCTCTAGATTAGAAGGTATAAAAATATGTTCTTTGTGTCATATTAACAATAACATTAATATAATCAGTCTTCCTCTCTCTCCTAAAATGCCTCTTATGCCGCGCCCAACATGGTCCATGATTGATATATGCATATGGTATATAAGAGTACCACCTAAGTAAGACAGACATAATTGAATTTCTTATATGTAACATGATAATAAATATTTTACGTTAAAATAGTTGTGATAGCTTATAGACTTTACGGTTTAATTTTAATGGTATAGCGGTTACTTAATAAAAAAGAAAAATCGCCTTCAAATCTCATCGTCATCCTTTTAGGGTTATCACAGTTGAAACCCGGGGTTCGCTTACTAGTCCTGACCAGATTTGACTTAATTAGCTTTTCCACAGAGCGACTGCCTGGCTGACGTCTCGGACTGAACCAACTTCCAATCTGTTTTTAACTGAAGAGGAAAAAAAATCACAACAACAATTATAAGGTCGGTGCCGACCAGCAGCACGCTCACACACATTTTAATTAATTTCTTTCATTCTCATCATGCACGAACTCTCCTTTTTTAAAATTGGTTAAAAATACTTAAATAACAGTTTAACCTCTTTAATCCTATAATACGATCTTCAAAGTCCCGAAATCCATCGCACCCAGATAAGACATCACTACCACGTAAACACGCAAAACTTCGCAATATTAAGTCCCTTACAGACTGACCCATTAATAAATGAAACCCAACCTGCAGTACAAGATATCTGTCGGTATACTCTTATCAATGGGCAGTATCTTGACCGAACCCACTCGCCCTCAAAACCAAATACTGTATAATTATAATGTAGGCCCTTCTGCGAGGGCAGCCATAATCGCTTATTAAAAAATAATTATGACTGTGCTTCCAGACGTAATCCGTCGAGTGTGTGATCTTTCAACCAAAAGTATGATCGTATTTTTATTGGAGTTTGTTTTACTCGAAGTGCTTATTACTTCCTGTAGATACTCGTAGGAATATCGATCCAGTTTAAGTTGACCTCTGAGTGATACAGGCTAACATACCAATAAAGAGTCTAACTGTTGTGTTCGAAAATAATTGATTTCATAAATACTAGGAGGCCATCCCAAATCGTCTTAAATAATTTATATTGTTTATACAACAAATTAAACAGGAATTCTTATGTACTCTAATCTTCTCATGTCCCAAGAACAGACAGAGGCCAAATGGAACATAATACATGGTCCTAATAATTGTACCTTCTGGAAAGTATTTTTACAATTTCAACTCACGTATAAAATAAAATTGGGCTAGATGTCCGCAGCAACGCCCGCACATTTTATTTTTATTTAACGGTTCTGCCCGATCCCGAGAGCATTTCGAAAAATCCCTTCATAGTGCACTCCTTCGATCTCTAGAAGATCTAAGATCTCTAAAGCTGACATTTTTTATGTATGTTATACACTTACCACATTTCAACTTCTTGCGCCCAGTAGTTTCAGCTGTGTCAGTCAGTCAGTAACGCAAGAGTGTTATATACCTCACATACAGATAAATCCATGTGAGAGAGATAAAGCGTAATAAATCGAGACTTTCAAACCGTAATCATAATACCCAAAGCCTGATCAGCAACCAGACCACGATTTGTATAACCGCTTATTGGATTTTTTTACGAAAATTACCCAACAGACAGACTCAATTACACATACATCGAATATTAAGTAATTAATTTCAATATTTATCAAACTAAATTAGTATAATTGGGTAAGTGAACACGCCACGGTTGTAAAAGACCAAATTTAATATGGTATTATTTAATTTTTTATTAATGGTAATAGTAAATTCTTCCGTGGTAACCTCTCCTACTGACGGGATGTAATACATCAATCATATTCTCATTTTATTACACATATTTATAACTAAACGGTAATTTGGAAATGAAAACACAAGGTACTGACAGTAAATCATATTTATTAAATTATAGAATACTTGATTTAGTAGAAGAAAACCTGTTGCTATAGCCCTTCGGTATGATTGGAGAAATTGATTTTACTGTAATATCTTTTTGAATATCGCTATCCCTTTGGGTTGCGGAGGTCAGCCCGGCAGTCATTCTGTGGAAAAGCTAATATTCAGTCTAATTCGGTTAGACTAGTAAGCGGACCCTGGGTTGCAACGGGGATATCGTTAGAACGTTGAGGATGATCAGTTTGAATTCAGAGACCAGAAGACAGATGGGAATCATTCTATAGAAAATATTCTAGAAAACTGGTTCTTCTATTTTGGTTTCGCGGTGGTAATTGAGTTGAATTGTGGAGAGATAACGTGCATATCCCGAAAGCACGCACTAAAAACCACGAATGTGTACGACTTTCTTAAGTGGTCGGGTCACATTAATCTACATCAGTGTGTCAGCAAGCGCGACCGTGCCGGAATCTCGTTATACTTGCAAGCGAGATAATACCTGGAAGACATACGGTGACGATGGCCTATATCCAGCATTGGACTATGGTAGGCTGATGATGATGATGATGATGACGATACGATGAACTTTTGTTTGACGGGAATCTGGATAACAAGTCCTACGGTAGTAGGTTATTGACAGAAATAAAACGGATTGAAATCGGATAAACCTATTTCGAAGCGAATGGTAGGTAGGTACGAAGTCATTCTCTCATCACTTTAGTTAAAAATTCTTCGAGTTACAAGTCACCTCAAAAAAGGTGGATTTAGTGGGATCGGCTTAGTGCGAGTGTTTGTTGTTACACAAGACCCAAAGCTTACACTTACTACTTAATTCAACGACTCTGGGATAAAAATTGGTTGCCTGTAAAGTCGGTATACGGGCCAAAGTTTTACGTGACAACGACTTTGAGTGGTAAAATAATTTTAATGTGAATATTCATTCGTATAGTAGGAAGAAGGATGAAAGACGCGTGCCTTTCACTTTTTATGTCTGTCTCTCTCGCTCTTAGGCGGGACGCGTGCCTCTCACTCGCTCTCATTGTGAGCGCATAACGTGAGCGGAGCGTAACGCAGTTTCTTGAAGTGTCACCCGGCAAACCAATTTATAAGACGTTGTCACGTCAAAAAGTTATACGTACACCTTAAAATACGGTACGTAGGTATCTATTTATTTTCGCATGCTGGTAATGTTAACAATTCGTTTTTATCCTCGGAAGTATGCGATTCAATCAAAGAAGAGTTATTATCTCAATCAAATAGTATGTACATAGTAACACCGTACCCCAGCAAGGCAGCGATAGTCTAGTGCATTCGAATCCACGGCGCGCTCCACGAACTTTTCGAAAAAAATATGCGTATTAATGTTTGTACCTACACTCCCCAAGAAATATGATAATATGTATGCGCTAAACAGCTTCTTGCACCCAGTTTCACAGTACTTTCGACGGTGCATTGGTTGCCAGTCTGTCAGTAATCGAAAAGGTTTAAAGGTTTATATTGATGCGCCCCCAGTAGTTGCGACTGTGCGAATATTAATTTAAAACTTGCACTCCAAGGTACACTTATGCGGACCCATTCTGTATGTTCCTACTGTAACCCTCGCGTGACCACACCGAGCTTTAACTGCAATTCTTTATCACAAAATATTTAATTACAAGAACTGACTGGAAGATTTGATTCAGTCTTCGTTTATGTATATTGCCCAACTGATTCGGACGTTCAGTAATTGTTGCGGTTTCCAGAGCGCTGGGAGAATCGGTGCTTTTACCAAAACGCATTATCAAAACAATGGAGTTTCAAATTCAATTATTAAAACTTTAATACGATTCCTTCTGATCTGAATGAAAGGAAAACAGAGTGTTAGATACTTTTGCGACGTAACTTGTAAGTAAATCGGATTACATGGATCGACTTGACGGCACTCGTTCATACGAGCACAATCTTTCAATTATTATTCTGTCGTATTTTATCCAGAATTCACTAAAGAATTGTTCGAGCTACAGTTTACCGTATTTGTCATGGTTACGTTATTGAATCTTTCAAACTGAAACTGAATCGTTTTATGTTTGTGCATGGTGCAATATTTTTGTGAAATATAAGATAGGTAAAATTTCGACCTTCTTGAAAAAAACTATTGCAAGTACTGTTCTTTGTTGTTGTTTGAATATGAGCAGCATGATAAATACATTTTGGCATTATTAAAAAAACAAGGACTAAAACCACATGACATAATTTTAAATAACTTTACATTCCCATTACAAAGCCCAAAACAAATAAGCAACACGTTGTAAAACAATTTCGCCACTAAATTGCTGTCAATTCTCTCCGGATAAATTTGGTAACGGGGCAATGTTGTGCTATTGATGAGGTTACATAGCGAGTATCGCAACGGTGCCGGCTGTTGCATACGTAAATGAGATAATAATGTGATCAATCTTCGTATCAAGCAGGGTAATCATGGAAGATTAGACCAGTGGCGGCGCGCACTTGAAATTTGTCGATGCTGAGTAAGCACGTAAAAATTTTGAGAAGGCAAGCGGTTAAACCACTACACCAACCGTACACTCTATTAACTTGTCTTTATCTTTTATCTGGGAAAGTTGCAACTCGCAAGGAGTGAGTTGTAAGGTGTTGGCTTCATCCGATAAGCTACAAGGTACCGAAGGTACTTTCCCTTTATTTTAACATTTTCGCCAAAATTACATTTTCAGATTTTTCTTTAATCCAGTATAATGTAGATAAACAAGCTATCTAAATCTCAATTAACTTGACAAACTTGCGTGCCTTCAAAACTGCCTGCGATTCATATTTGGAGTGCATCTCAAATTGTACGGTCAGGCAAGAAAGTTGTCTACCAGTTTTCGATTCAGTCATCGAAGTAACGGTAAGGTTGGCTGAAGAATAGTCAGAATATTGTTTCAAAAGAAATATACCTTGTTATTGAATGACGTGCAAATAAAATTACCGACCGAACCGCCATTATGGGCTATTTAACATGGATTTATGGATATAGCGGCTTAAGTGTCCTATCATCACACTAGTATTTGTGCTAGGCTCGTATCGAACCCATGAACTGTGGCTCAGCTTTGAATGCTTCATCTTATAATTAGTATACTTGGTAGTCCATTGGCAAGGTATCGCCTTATAATTATTTTGGTTCGCCACGAAGAAAATATTAAATACAATACTCAGCATAAAAAACCTTATTTAGATGGAAAAGAAAGCCATCTTTACGAGTAATAACTTCGAATAAGACGGTGACTCATCATTTTTAGGGTTCCGTAGTAAACTACAAGGGGATTCCTTGTTTAAGGTTTCGTAATGAGTGACTCATGTCCATCCGTCGGTCTGTCGGTTTACGAGGAAACTATAAACACTGGCGAGCTGAAATTTGGCATGATTATAAATTGTGTTCATTTTTTTTGTCGTGTTGGAAAATCCTCATGGAGTCCCCCGGGGGAAGGGCGAAGGGGACTGTCAGACTCTTACTGACTAAAAACCAACCCGTGTTCGAGGTCCAAGCTATGTTTTATAGTGACATTTATAATTAACTCTCAAAAATTATAACGGATGAGCCTGAAGTAGTACAAAATAATGTCTATCGAAGAACACAAATAATAACAGTAGTGTAATAAACCGTTACAGGTAAACACCATATCCAAATGTTACAATAAGTGCGTAGCTTTACTAATGAAATAGGAATAACTTATTTAGCTTTGAATGCAAGCGATAAAATCAATATTGTGATAAACCTTTTTAGCCTTAAGACACTACATAAGGGCTACTACGGAACCGTAGGTACGTAGCCCAAAATACACTTGGCTGGTTCTTATCATAATTATCATCTTGGGCCTAATAATCATTCCAAGGCTCGTATTAAAAGCATATTAATAAACAAGATGAGGGTAAAGCACACAATTTAGATTTGAAGAAGCTCACGCTTAGTCATAATTAATTTTATTTACAATAAGTGATCATAAGTGCCGATACTTAGGTATTTAATTACAGACTCTATAATGATGAAGTTACGTTATAATTATGTATGTGTGAGGTTTGTCACAGGGTTGACTGTGGCTGATATCGATATTGTAGAAGACATATTAAATTTATTGTTTGCTATTTGTTGTCAGTAGTAAAATATAAATATGGTAGAGGACGCCCGCAGTTACAAACGCACTTTTTTTTTAATTTAACCCTTTCTTCTCTATCCTGTCGGAATTTCAGCAAGTCCTTTCTTAGTGTTACAGTCCCCAAAAAACACACATGCCAATTAATTTTAGCTTCTTGTCCCCAATAGTTTTGACTGTGAGTTGCCTGTCAGTCAGTTAACGCAAGAATATTATACATAAAGATAAGAATATAAAAACAATGTCATTGTTCTTATTCTTAAGAATATGCAGAGTAATCAAATCGATTGTTTTATTTGTATTGCGTGTTTATAATTTGTACATAAATCTCGATGTTTATACCGGTAATAATTATACACACTCTATGAAAATGAAAACTCAGTTTATGAGATACATAGGTCCTTGACAGAAGAGGGCCAAATGAACGAATTGATTGGACTGAAATTATCATAATATAAATATTGAATTGGTTTAGACAACTGCTAATTTATTTTAGAGGTACTGACTCAATATAAAGACTGTCAAATATCTTCAAGTTAGGCGGAATCGACGGCTTGACGTGCCCTCCCAGGCAAGTGGCAAGCAATAAGTAACGATTTAATACGCACTTAACTCAGAAAAGTCTGTGGTGCACGCCGTGAATTTGAACGCGATACCCTCTACGTGGCAGTCTGTTGTTGTCTATTTATAAGGTATAATTGATAGACATACTTATTCTCAATTTCATTATTTTTTCGTGATTTTGAACAATGTGAAATACATTTCGCAAAACGCACCATTTTAACCGACTTCAAAAAAAAAAAAGGATGAGGTTCTCAATTCGGCCAGTATATTTTTTTTCGATGTATGTACACCGATTTCGCCGAGGTTTCTGAACCGATTTACGTGATTATTTTTTTGTTTGATGCGGAATAGTTTCGAATTGATCCCATAAAAATTTGATTCATGCAGGCTTAGTAGTTTTTATTTTATGAGTATTTTTTTATTTACTTTCACCTATTCCGATGTCTGAAATATATATAATGCCCGCTGTACACATTAGAGTAGTAGCCCAATGTGTAGAGAGCTACTTGGCGCTATGTTGGCTTAATTGGTGTAGTTGGCGCCGATGTTGGCCGGCCAACGGAATAGTGTCGGTTTTTGTGCACACATCAAAGGATCTTAACGCGCTCCGCCAACAGCGTTCACACGTTGGTGCCTTTTTCATTTAGTTCTCGCTCTTCAGCAGATACAGTACTGTTGCGCATGATTGATATTTACGTTCCCAAGTTCCTATAACGATGGCGGCGGCGTAGGGCAGCAATGAGATTTTACAATTTATAGAAATTGTACCGAAATTGAACAATAATATATATAATTTTATGTTGTTTTTTTGACGTGGCAACGTCTTATAAATTGGTTTGCCGGGTGACACTTCAAGAAACTGCGTTACGCTCCGCTCACGTTATGCGCTCACAATGAGAGCGAGTGAGAGGCACGCGTCCCGCCTAAGAGCGAGAGAGACAGACATAAAAAATGAAAGGCACGCGTCTTTCATCCTTCTTCCTACTATACGAATGAATATTCACATTAAAATTATTTTACCACTCAAAGTCGTTGTCACGTAAAACTTTCGCCCGTATACCGACTTTACAGGCAACCAATTTTTATTAATTTTTATTTTTATAAAATTAAAAACGAAGTAAGTTGAAAAACATATTTTTATTAGGTACCAGGAGTAAGTATGATAGATAAAGTGCGTAACAGTGTGATACGGGAAAAGTGTGGTCTAAAAGAAGATGTAGTGACAAAGATTGAAAAAGGAATGTTGCATTGGTTTGGACATTTGGAACATTTGGAACGGATGGATGAAAGAAGAAATACGAAAAGAGTGTATCGTGCGAGAATAAATGGAAATGTCGGTAGGGGACGCCCTAGGCGGACGTACGCCGACCAAATAGGTGACGTACTAAAAAAGGGCCAAATTAAAAGTACCCATGACCGACGCGCATGCATGATGAGGTTAATGAATGTCGAGGAAGCGAAAGAGGTATGTTTGAACCGAAGCATGTGGCGTTTTATAGTCTCTGCCTACCCCAATGGGAGACAGGCGTGACGATATAGATAGATAGATAGATATTAGGTACCACATTGTTATCTTCTAGACTTGGTAGTTGGGGTAGGTTATTTAACCAAAATTCCTATTATTAATAATAAGCTACCTATTTTATATTTCAGTTTAATGAAGCGTGGAGCTGAATAGCGGATAAAATTGAATATTAATTGTATCCGCCATACGGTCCCACGCCACTATCAATGAAATGAAAAAGAAAAAAATAATCATAAATGACAACATTTAAAATGCATCACATTCTATTTAAATTCAAATTTATTTATTATTTGTGAACACAGGGTACAATGATCTTATAATTATACATATAATTAGTCCAGCCCATGTTCCGCCAAAAGGCATACAAAATAGTGCTGCTATAATCAAAATTAAATTAATAGTAAAAGAAAACTACTTTAGTACACATGTACGCGCACGTAATAATTAAACGTACTGTATAAATAAATAGCCGTGGCTGCAAGTGCTTCTCCGTCCATCTTTGTCAATGCAGAATGATCCGTCAGCCAATTTGTAAATAGCAATCTTGGCGTCGTATCATGTTGGCCCATCATGCTGGGCCAGCTAGTTGGGCCAATGTGTACAGGGGCTTTAACATTGTGACTGCCGTTGTCATGTCAAACTGTCATCACCATGGTCATCAAGGACTACTGACGTGTCAGTAGTCCTTGATGTAGAAGGACTACTGACAATTACTATATACTAACTTACAATAGACGTAATAACTAGTTGACAATACAACAATACACTAAAAAGTATTAAATAATAGTAACTACGCTAAAAACAACCGACTTTAAAAACGAAAAAGTGTAAAATAATAATGATTTAATATTAATTAAATACTACCTATCATTTATATGTGCTATTTACTAATTGGTTTGAAGTCGGTGCCAAATCAAATTTCAATATCCTTTAAATTAAAGAAGGCATTTCATAATTCACATGAATTCACATTCTGTTGAATACATTGTCGTATATATTTTTTTTATTATTCTTCGTGTTAACTGAAGCTGCTTATAATATTAAGATCAAATTGCTCTTTATTAGGTTTATTTATGCATCTTTATCTTTATAGTAGTCATTTCATAGTATTAATTTGCTCGTATTCATTTAATTGATTAAACTATTATTATTTGTTTAAGGCTGGGCAAAGACTTCAAACCTATTAGTAAATGGCACATATAAATAATCTACCTATTATTTATATGTGCCATTTACTAAATTTTTAATTAATATTAAATCTTTATTATTTTACACTTTTTCGTTTTTGAAGTCGATTGTTTTTAACGTAGTTATTTTCGTCACATTTTCTCTATGAATACTGGACACTGTGAGAAAAATAAAGTCGTGTAATATTGGTAATTTCGTAGTATAAACATTACCATCATAATAACACTGTGCTATGAAATGTGCATTTCACACAATTTTGCATTCCACGATGTATAAAACTGGGTCTATTATATCACTACATTTTAGGACACGAGAGTTCACTATATACGAAATAATACTAGCCACAAAATATTTGGACGGTTCATTGAAATAAATGTTTACGTTAAAAATTAATTTTATATTTTTATGTCATGTAAAGTAATATCACGCATAAGTTCCGGTTTATATGTGATGCAAGTTGCAGGTGTCAACTCGGTATGACATGAGACCCGGGAAAATTAGCTGAGTGAAATAGACGCCTCTTTTACATACGGACCTGACATGTGTATAAATAATAATTATAGAGTAGAATATATTATATAGACATAGTCTTAATATAAAGAACAATGGTCACTTTGGCCTTTAGCACGTCTGATAATGAGTCCTATACCAAAAAAAAGTACATATTTTTATTATTTTGATCAAAGCAAATACACATTTTTAGGACTTGGGAGAAAGAAATAATGTATTTACAGTTTATTTTTTAAACTGTACCCCTAAACAAAAATAAAATGTTATGAACGCAGTCATAACCTTATTGTCAAAATATGCGTTTCATTATACGATGTGATAAATAAGAATTATTTATGATATTAATATAATAATAAATATTTTTTTTATGAAAAATCTAAGATTTGACGTGAATGACAATGACGTGAAATGGAACGAATACGCCATTTCTGTATCTGTCACTGTTATACCCGGTACATCAACGTCAATCGTTCCTCGCTTGCTGTGAATCGAGTGTTTAAGTTTGTTTGTTAGAAGAACATGTTTTTCTACACACATATATTAGGTACCAGAATTGTTTAATTTACATATTTTTACGAATAAACTTAATAAAAACACAATTTAGTTCATAACTCCAAACATACTTTATAAAGAATAAAAAGGTATTCCCAAGTTTTTAAAATTCATATCTATACTAAAGTTAAATAAAGTAACATAAAAATATTGATAAATAACTCCACAGCAATAGACGTGAAAAAAAAATTCTGGTCCACCTTTGTATGGGAACCGACCATTGTTCTTTGTGTAGTTGGTCATACAATAACAATCAATTTCATGTTTTTGACTCTAACAATTATGTTAGTAAAGCTTTACATTTGACGCAAGATACTTGTTATCTGAATTCATATTATAAAAGACAACTAGCTGAGTCGCTAGCATTTTGTATTGACATTTCAGCCAAGAATTTGGCTAATAAACGTGTTGCCCCTATACAGCAACAAAATGACATTTATAATGATTCAGCCAATATTTTGGCTACACAGTCTGACATTTCTATTAATTTAAATTAAATAATTCGACAATAGAGAATACCTCTTGCAATGCCACTTTCATTAATAATGGGCTGGTATGTACAAACAAGCCCAATTCAACTAATAATACATTTAGAAATTCGCAAGTATTAAAACTGGTACACCAAAATATACAAGGTATGTCAAATAAAAATTTAGAAGTCGAGTTGTTCATGAACGGTGAATACATTGATATTTTGTGTAAAACAGAACATTGGCTTAAAGCTCACCAGTTCATGTTCAATTTTAATAACCATCTAGTTGGTAGTTCGTTCAGCAGACAAAATGCAATACATGGTGGATCGTTGATTTTAGTTAACAAGCTGCTTAAATTTAAGAATCGTAGTGACATTGTTAGTTTCTCTGTTGAACGGACAGTTGAAATAGCCTGTGTGGAGTTGGACCAACTTGTTGTGTTGAGTGTGTATAGGCCACCATCATCCTTCTATGATAACTTTGAAAGTGTCATGGATGATGTGTTACGGAAGCTATGCCAACAAAATAAATCTATAATAGTAGGTGGTGATTTTAATATTAATTTACTAGAAGATTCCCTGAATTGCCAAAAAATTAAGAATTTGTTCAAGTCATATAATCTTGCATGCTTATTTTTGGAACCCACCAGGATAACTTCCACGACATCTACTTGTATAGACAATATATTTACAGACATTGTACCAGTTAGAAAGCAAATAATTAACAAATTAGCATCAGATCATTGTGGACAGTCTATAACATTTGCTATGCAGTCTAAAAAAGTAGGTAGAAAGGAATTGAGTGTGGTGCCAAAAACTTTGCGTCGTCTGGAGGGACTTAAGGATAAACTCACAAGTACACTACCATATTTATGCTATGATAACGATCCTAATAAGTTGTACAATTCTTTCTTTGACATGTACTGTACTATATTCAATTATATCTTTGTCCCTAAGAGGATCTCAGTTGCTGGTACTACATCCTTCAGTGAATAGGCAACCACTGGAATTTATAAAAGTAGAAACAAGCTTTACGAATTATATGAACAGAAAGTAATTAGTAAAAATGATGAACAATTTTGTCAATATGTAAGAAATTATTCTAAGTTATAGAAATTATTCTAGTTATTTAAAAAGATTTGTCGTGAAGCTAAGACACTTTATTTAAAATCAAAAATTAAAAACAGTGACAATAAAATAAAAGCAACGTGGGATATTATAAACAATGAGACTGGAAGGGTCAAGATTAAAAGTAACGATTACACTCTTCAATTAAATAAAAATATATTAAAATCAGATTTTGAGGTTGCCACAGCATTTGAAAATTTCTTCACAGACATTCCAGTCTCAACCACTAAATCCCTCAACTCGTCCCCTAATTACGCCGAATCTCTATTGAAACAAAATGTCAATAGGTGTAACATTGAATTTAGTTTTAGTTATGTCACTGACAGAGATATTGTAAAAACTTTTAATACCCTTAATGTGAAGAAGACTAGTGATCTTTGGGGCAATTCTGTTGTGATTACGAAATCCATAATCAACACAGTAGCTCCTGAACTGGCAATGATTTTCAATAGATGCATTGACTGTGGTGTGTTTCCTGATCAAATGAAAAGTAGTAAAGTAATTCCGTTATTTAAATCAGGTAGCACATCTGACCCCACAAATTATAGGCCAATATCTGTGCTAAAAATAATTCTAGGTCAGCTTCAAATTCATTTTAATAACAATAAGCTGTTACATGAAAAACAATTTGGTTTTACTAGGGGTCGCTCAACTACCGATGCTGGAGTTGAGCTTTTAGATAGTATTTTTGATGCCTGAGAGGAATCGCATGATGCTCTGGGAGTCTTTTGTGACTTATTTAAGGCTTTTGATTGCGTTTTTCATGAAACATTGATCAGGAAATTACATTACTATGGAGTTAAGAACACTGCTTTGGATCTCCTAACATCATATTTGAGTAATAGGATACAGAGAGTTGAGGTAAATGGAAAAATTTCTATGGGTTCAGTGGTCACAATGGGAGTGCCGCAAGGTTCAATTCTTGGTCCATTCCTTTTCCTTGTATATATTAATGATTTACCATACATTATGCAAAATAATGAAGAGATAGTGTTATTTGCTGATGATACATCACTTATTTTTAAACTTAGACGACAACAATCAAATAATGACAATGTAAATAACGCTCTCTCTAAAGTAGTTCAATGGTTCATTGCTAACAATTTACTGTTAAATGAAAAAAAAACAAAATGTATACGATTTTCAAGAACGAATGTAAAACAAGTTAAGCCTAACATATGTTTGAATGGAGAAGAGTTGGATCTTATAGATAACACAGTATTCTTAGGCATAACCTTAGATTCTAAGCTACAGTGGGGCCCACATATAGGTCAGTTGTCGAATAGACTTAGCTCTGCAGCGTACGCGGTTTATAAAATTCGTCAGTTAACTGATATAGATACGGCTAGATTAGTATATTTTAGTTATTTCCACAGCATAATGTCATATGGCATTTTATTATGGGGCAACGCAGCTGACATTCAAACTGTGTTTGTACTGCAGAAGCAGGCTATTCGTGCAATCTACAGTCTTGGTTTAAGGCATTCACTGAGGGAAAAATTTAAAGAAATTAAGATAATGACTGTCGCATCTCAATACATTTATGAGAACTTGTTATATGTCAGGAAAAATATAAATATGTTTTCCAAATTCAGGGACATTCATAAATTAAACACAAGAAATAAAAAGAAACTTGTTCTACCTTCAACTAGACTACAAAAAATAAGTAACTCATACAAGTGTCAAAGCATACGTTTTTACAACAAAATTCCAGGCAATATTCAGGAACTAAGTATTAATAAATTCAAAGTATTTATTAAACAGAGCTTGTGTTCAAAAGCTTATTACACAGTTAAAGATTATTTAGCAGACAAAAATGCCTGGAATTGAGTTTAAAAATTATGAATTTTGACATTTTGAAATTAGTGACATGATATTTTTATTTACATTCGTAATACTTATATTTTTACATTTTGACATTTTTAATTTGACATTTGTAAATTTATTTATTTTGTTTTAACATTGTTTGATTTGACTTTGTTATTTTATTTATTTTCTTTTGACATTTAAAATTACTTAAGTAATATATTATTATTCCTAAATTGACATTCAATAATTTTCTGACATTTTAAATATATGACATTTTAAATTTTTATTATTTTTTAAAATTACTTAAGTAATATATTATTATTCCTAAATTGACATTCAATAATATTTTCTGACATTTTAAATATATGACATTTTATTGTTTAAATTTTATTATTTTTACATATTGTTTGCAACATGTATTTTATTATGTATTAGCATGTAAAGTTGTGAATATGATGTGGGTATTATTAAACATATAAACAAATAGTTGTGGCAACCTGTCTGATGGCTTAGGCTGACATGCTTATGCATACACCTTCTGATGGCGTGGAGGCATAGTGATACAGATCGTGCTGGCCCCCTCAATCAAGGTTGAGCCGTACGATTGCTGTTGAATGCGGGCCATCAGTGGGCCGAGTCAGTCAAAAGCGTCAGATGATTTCCTGCATTGTACTTGCATATTAAACCCTTTTTTTGTCTGGACTTTAAAAGATGAAGAAAAGACTAAAGAAATTGAAGTGACAAAAAAAAACAATGACTCTGAGTTTGTTTCGGCCTTTCTTCTCAGGAAGTCATTTAACTAGGAAAAGCCGGTATCATCTAGAATAGGGTTTTGACATGTATAAGTGTTGTAAACAACCGAAATGCAGAAATAAACATGTCTTTATGTCTTTGTGTCTTTAGAGTATAAGTAAATAATTGCATGTAGTTTGAATTATTACGGCTACAGAAGTAATATGTAGCTGTACTCAGATATAAGGACAGGCCAGTTTAGACGTCAAAACAGTATCCTAGGATCTTTTATATTACATTTTGCTCTATTTCTGGTACAAATATTTCTTAAATCAATGTTCAGTTTCAAAAACTTTATAGGAAACAATATTGAGAAAAAACGCAGCCTTAGTCTCCTGTGACCCATGCCTTATCGTAAAAATAAGATGGTACAACTTATTCCTATCCTTCCCGCTATCCCAAATTAAGTAAAAAAAAGAATTAAACGAATTTTCTAAAACTATTCACAGTGACCTTTTTCGTACACACATTTTTTCTAATGCTCCCTTAACATATTTATTTCCAAGTTGGTCGCACATACATTCCCATTTGCCCAGACCCTATTAAAGGAGCACATCGAACCACGGAGTCATCTCAATTTGTGGTCTTATTTATTTTTACGGTGTGGATCCTCCTTCTAATGAATATAATTATATAGCTAGCATAATATCCTTGGTATGGATTCTCATAATAATACTGGATAATCTTTAAGAGTTTGTTGGTATGGAAACGATGTCCAATGTAAGGTGAGCTCTAGATCTGTAGACATATAATCTGACCAGAGCTCAAGTCATTTGACGGTTTATGAAATGATATTTGGTTTTTGTGGTCCGAATAGATCACAAGAATTACGTTGTTGGTCTTATTTATCCACAAAGGTTCGAACGAGGAGGTCATTCATCCAGCAGCCAATCATACCTACATGAAGACGTCATACATAAAATAGGACAAGTCTCTATATTGTTGTGTATGTTTCTATTCCAAGAATGCAATGCTTATTTTGCGATACTTACCAACTAAATAATTACTATTTTGGACGTATGAACTAAAATCATTGCTCGACTTTAGATCTATACATTTCATTAAATTAAGTCCCGTTTTCATCATTCCTGTCCGTATTAACGCATTAAACTCATAAACTACCGAAGTGATTTTGTACGTTTTCCACGAATTAAATAAAATTCACTTCATTACATCATTATTACATCAATTGTCTTAGCCATACGGATTAAAAACACTTTACTACTCTGTTTGTAAAACAATGTTTTATTTATTGATATTTGGTTTAGTAACATTGATAAGTGTTATAAGGTTCAAACAATAAATAATAATTGTAGTTAAATGAATTACGACGAGTGGGCGTCCAACGATCTTCGTAACGCAATTTCAGAAATTTACAGTTTGTATATTTCCGAAATTGTTTGGATAACATTTAATTACAACCTATCTACTTCCTTACAATTAATTAAAAGTTGATTATTAGAAATACTGTCTTAAATATAATTTGGAGTTTATATTTAAATCTGCTTGATCTACTTAATTTGTCTAACCAGAAGTAGGTTTTAATCTGCAATGTATTAGATCGTAAGATTGTGTTGCCTTTTTTAATATAATATAGACTTAAATATAATTAACATAAATGTAGTTAGTATGTTATGGAGAGCGCTGACTGATCTTTGTGGATACCGATTGGGCAGTAATATTGAATATGTGTGTGAAAAATTTGAAATAATTTAAGCGTTTCTTTGTCAAAGTATGTAATATCGTGTAGCAGCTACTCGTCGACCAAATTAAATAAATAAATACTCTTTTATTATGTGAGGGCGGCAGACAAGGTCCGGCCTGCCTGATAATAAACGGCTAACCGTAACCTTTGCCTGGTTCTAACAGAGATAATTCACACGTTGTCAATCCAAGATTAGATAATCCAAGAATCCCCCACGCACCTGAAAATACTGCTACGTAAATCATTCTGAGGGGGTAGTAGGTACTACAGTGATAGAGGCGGCCTGTTATTGGTGTACTAAAAGGCTGGCCCTATCGGTTTATCGGTCTAAACAAAAATCATTTACGTAACTAGTTTTTCACAAAGATTACAAATATCCAAGGTATTTCTTTACAAATAATAATTGTGAGGCAGTCATGTGACTCAGCTGGTCATATATGTAATTGCACGATGGATCTCACTTGCATCTAAATTTAAAAGACTCCACACCATACAAAAGTAATTAATATCAAACTACATCGCTAGTTTTAATATCACTTATATATTCCTACTGTGAACACACATTAATTTATATTTACGATTGTGAAATACCCTTCACATTAGAAGATAGTTGTTTTATAACATGTTGTTAATGTCATACTCATATTTTAATAGTCTCAACAGCGCTGTAAAAGGAATTTTGCATGAAAAGTGATAACTACCTTTTTTCAATTTATATAATTACGGAATCACGGTAAAATTGAAATACAAGCTTGATTACATTCGGCCTCTTTACTTTTATTACTAATGAACCTAATGTCGTAAAAAATATTTTTCTCTTATATATAGTTTAGTAAAATAAATCTAATGCGACTTAAGTCTTATAATGCTTTTACACCAAATTTGAGGGCGTGAACGAACCCCCCTTGGGATTTTCACCTTGTCATGGTGGGAGGGCTCAGTAATCGTGGTTAGGTCACCCACGATGAAGCTAAGCGAGATCCCGGGAGTGGACGTTCCGCGTGGGCTTGACGGAGGCCTGCGCAGGATACGTCCAAAGGTGCGGATGCGAGGAACAGTTCTTCTGTCCCTCGCAGTCGGGCGCGGTCGCGGGAGGAGAGGCGTGTCGGTGTTGCGTTGCCGCGCGCCCTATCTTCCGCGACCAAATGGGGGCGCACCATCGTTGGGTCGCGGTGGAGCCGCAGAGGAAGAGGAGATGCGGTGTTGCGTTGCCGTCCTCCCTATCCTTTGCGGCCGCTGGGTGTTTTGGTGGCGGATCCCAATACCTTCATCCGCCGCCAAGGGGGTTTTGTTCGGGGCCCGCCTGACCATCTGGCGGGCCAATACCCGTCGGGGGGTAGCGAGGAATGCTTCGGTGAAACCCTCCGACACATGGGTACATGAGGAACACGGGTTGGTTTTTAGTCAGTAAGAGTCTGACAGTCCCCTTCGCCCTTCCCCCAGGGCGGAGGGACTCCATGAGGATTTTCCAACCCGACACCAAAAAAAAAAATAATAAAAGGCGTGAACGAAGCCGGCTTTTGATAATATTGTAATCATGGTAGAATCTTGCAGTTGCGGATATAGCTAAGTTAATTTTTAAATTAAATTAGATGCACGCCTGCTGTGCTATTTGAGTCCTTACTTAAAGTAATTACTTCATTTACGCTCGTCTTGAATTAAGTTTTCGACGATATTATTTAGGCGTTGGTTTATTAGATGACAAAATTTCTTAGGCTAAAAGGAAAATAAGTGATGGAACGAGTTTCTAAAGATATTTAGCACATCAGCATTCGGAAGCAGAAAATTGGATGGTGTAATTAAGTTAATACAATATGTCAACATCAAAACATTACTACTCAAGAAAAATATAAACATGAATAGTTGAAAATCATCATAAGTATTATACCACCTCACTTCTGAAATGTTTATTGCTTTCTTTTATGTTTATTTTTTGATGGTCGATGATGCTAATCTACGATTTGGTAACGCGAAATGATGAGTATATAAAATCGTTCATTGATCAAATTTGCTGTAGTATACAATTTAACCATCACATTCACTATCAATTCTTAGAGAAACACCTTACACAAGATTGAAACCATAGCCTCATTATCATTTTTTTTCTATTAGCCTAAATTAGCAATTAAGGGAGTAGTACACACTTACCAAATACATACATACATACATATTTGGAGAATGATGTATGGTAGGTATAATAATATTCTTGACTCCAGGATACAGAATAATTTATTCGTATTACATCGCTGTTTATATACAAAATTTCCAAATAATCATAGCCAATCTAAACACAGATAAATAAAATGTAAAAATGTTTAAAACAATTAACCAACAAATTTAGAGCACAATCGGCCAATAATATTCGAGTTTAGTTTACGCAAGTAATCCGCCAGGTGGTTCATACGTCGCGCGAGCGTTTTCCCGCGTACTTATACTGGTGGCATAAGCGCGGCGGTTCATTTGCCGGGTGGCTATCAGACAACGAGGTCACACGGTCACACGTCAGCTGGCTCGGCTAGCGTCGACGTAATAATATTTGAAGAGCGAAGATTACTTGGAGTCGTCGTCAGCGTGTGTATCTGCGAATTGGCAAGAGAACTCTTCTTGTTTCTATTTAACGTTGCAAAAGTCTATAAAACTGTTCTTTTCAGAACAACAACAAAAGTCCTTGAACAGTCCTTGTCAGGACTATTATCACTGTTTCTATTTAAACACTTAGGTCCTTTTCAGGGCTGCCGGCTGTGTGTATCTATGTTTCTATTTACATATCACAAAAGTCACTGTAGGGACTGCTAGGTATAGGATAGCTACAGATACATATCGTCACGCCTTTTATCCCCGAAGGGGTAGGCAGAGGTGTATTTCTACACCCACTTTGCGCCAGATATACTTTAGTCCCACGTAATAAGGGGCGAGCCTTTTGCCGTACCGGGCACATTTCCAGACTCCGTGCTGCTACTGAGAATTTCGTGACAGAAAAACCCAGTAACACTGCCCGACCCAGGAATCGAACCCGGGACCACCCGATCCCACGCGCACATTTATGCCGCGAGACCAACGAGATAAATAAAGAAATATAATGTTTTTATTCGATTTGAAAATATACTCAATATTCATTATTTTAAACAGAAGTGAGTTATATAGACATAACCAGTCCGTAGATAACGGCCCTCTGTTATTAAGATAAGAGTTATTGGAAGCGGTTCTCAGTAAGACCGCTATCTGTAATATAAGACATCCTTTGTTATTATATTTTAGCTGTAAGCTTTTTATTAATTAATAAATCAGTCTTAGTCTGCTCTTCAAGCCGAACACACCTAGTGTTTTCTTTTTAAAAACCCTTCGGCCACCGCCCACAACCTAACTAGTGTCTACAAATATTTCTTCACCTACAACACTAACTAAATATAAAGCGACCCTCTTAAACAATTACTATAAAGCTTAATTAAAACAATCTAAATCAACAGTTACGTCTCAAAACCTAAAGAAAAAATAAAATGAAACACGAAACTCATAAAGTTATCTACAAGTTTATTTGTCTAGACACCGACAACTTTATACTTAAGTACCGCGCTATCTAACAGATAAAACCCTATTCTATATCAATTAAGAAGCCAGTGAGTTGGGCCAAATTAAAATGAATTCTGTAAAGATATGGCTTATTGCAGTGTTCAATAGAGGAGTGTACTTATAATTCAGAACAGTATAACGCAATGTGTGATAGCACCATCACCTACGGCGTGTGTATGGGAAACGAATCGTAGTACAACATTCTAATGCTATTATTCGACGACCGACAGTTATTTCAGATAGAGCTATTAAGTTTAAGATGAATGCTGGCGTTTACCATGCTTTTGGATTTTTGAAGGATAGTGTTGTAATTTGGAGAAGGTTTTTAGTACATACATAATTATGTTTGGCTTAGGTCGGCACGGATGTTGATTGTTGAAAGCTCACTAAAAAAGGACGATTTTCGCGGAGGCATGCTGAATTGTCTGCATATTGCTGCTGCGTTGGGATACATCAAATGTAACATAATGCTAGCCGATAAATCTCATATTATTGAGTTATTAGCGACTTTTACATTTTCGGACTGCGCATTATGGGGCTTTACGCATTGGAGAAGAGAGTCTTTCCTGCATTACAATTGAGGCCATTTTATTTTAATTTAATACTCCATAGCTATATAGCAAGACCACACATGATCTTCACACAAGCTGTCTACCGTCAGATCTACCTTTATGAAAACGTTACCCATCCAAAACAATTTGAATCTAATCCCGTGACCCTAAAGTTCAGAATCACGTGTACAACATATTAAAATTTACAAGAATGATCGGCGTAAATCCAAGTTAATACTCAATGGTAATCGGAAAGCGATAAAGCTACTGGTGGACTCGTAAAACAGCACTTTCAGTTGAATACAGGGTTCTAATTAAAGTTTCCCTGACTTTACTACCGCCAGGACATTTGTGATAGTTGACACTTAATTTCCAACTTGTGTTGTTACCTACATCATTAACGCCTTTAAGCTCTCTGACACATGGACGGGGCGGTCAGTCATTTTGAATATTATGTGGTGTTCGAGTGACGTTTTGCGGTAGTGAACGCCAGTTTGAATGGCGTTTGATGTATTCTATGACGTTGATATGTCTGGGCTGATGTCTTTAGTGATTTAATAATTAAAACTAATATTTGTATGTGGTAATGTCTGCGACTATTAATGCGAATTTAATAATTTAAAAGAAGCAGCAAGTACCAAAAAAAACAGACTTGCAAAAGAAGTAGTGACTTCGATTCTTGTTGAAAACTTTGTTAGCTTGACCGCATACTTATAGGTAACTATTTACAGTTTTGTCCAATTTTTAAAAAAATATATCAATGGTTTTAATTTAGAAGTGTGAAATTTACCGATGACTCTTATCAAAATATGAACCAGTGTTAACCATTTAAAATCGTCCAATTGTACTTACATGCTATGATCTAATCGTTTGGTTAAGACGTGACCTATTTTAATTACAATTATTCTCAATTAAAACAAATCGCTTTTAGGTGCGTGAAGCGGTTAACAACGATTAACACATCTGTATACTTAGAATTCTTGCGTTACGGACTGACTGACAGACATCCTACAGCCAAAACTATTGGGCGAATAAATCTGAAATTTGACATGAACTCATATGTTCCTTGGGAACCAAAGGGGATTTTCCGGAATTCCCACGGGATCTAACAGAAATAGTTATATTAAAGAAAGTATACGGGTGTAGCTTCGGGAATCCTCTAGTAAACGTATAAATGAAAAGTTTATTGAAAAATAGAGGTAATAATATCTAACAGCTCCTGCTCTAAATCATGAAATATCGCTATCACTTTGGGATGCGGCGGTCAGACGGCTGTCGCTGTGCGGTAAAGCGAATATTAAGTCAAACCTAATCTGGTTTCGTATCCTAGGTTTCAAGGTTGAAGTCGTGGAGGCTGGAATAACGCTATAATGGTGATGGAGAGTATCTAGAATCGTGTTAAAAACTTTGTCCTTTTTAATAGAATAAATTATAGAGACAGAAGCAACGAACGATAAGAAGAATTTATACATCATAAAGCATTTGTCCTATCTGGTCTACTGGCACTGAGACGAAAGCGGCTAAGAATCACCATGATATTACTAAATAGCGCACAGAAGAACAATAATCATGACAAAAAAATAGGTCTTGTGCTACACGCATACTGATATAACATACGGAAATTGGAATAATCATGCTTTTTTGCTAATTACATGCCTTGATAGCCCAGACTCTTCAGCCAGAGCTCTTCAACGCCTGTATTCTGCTTAGTGGCCACGACCAGGGACCTAGTCCGAGTTGGCAATCGCCTTGAGTCGATCGTCGATGGGAACAATTTCTATACATTTTCAGATGCGCCCTGTAGCGGTCTCTACTTTTACTATCTACTAGGGACGATTTAAAAAAAAAGTATTGAATTTATTCCTATGAATCCCTGTGCAAACATAATTCGAAAAAATAGTAATTATTTACTAAAGCGCCTAATGCCTCTTCGTATTTACCATGGCTTAACTTTGTTCCTGCGGTAAATAACTCTCAATTAAAGTTTAGTTCTGTTCACAACAATCTGCTTAACCATATAATCGGTACCCTCATCGGTAGAGAGATTTTATTGGCGATAATGAACACTTATGCGATCATTAACCGCCTCCAGCTATCTGAGTTACGGCTAAGAACCAGTAATCACTCAATAAACGCCAAGTATTTGTCGACGATCGACAATGTTTGCGAGAAATTACATAATAATACTATAACATGATGTAATTAAATTGATGCAGCGTTTTTTAGCGCAACGTTCTGCGTTTTCATATTGTGTTCGCAAAACCAAAGAATATTGTATATCTTAAATCATTACCACTCTATGACAATTGGCAATGGGCAATCTCTTCCAGACAACTTTAGGGTGGACAGGTATATAATATATTGTGTTAATGTGGTGGATTATTAAAATAAACATAAAATCTTATTGCGTCCTTCATTATTGCGTAAAAAAATAATTATAAATTTTAAATCACAAAGATCAATTAACACACAAAGAATACCCAACCTATTGTATATGTGGTTTTAGCATTCAGCAATTTATTTATTTGTTTAATTTTGCTCTACAAAAATGTGGCACACACCGTACACATCCAGAATTAATGCCCCATGCTCTCTCTACTAGTCCGCCAAGGATGCTACAGAGAAAATTAAGCAGCATTTGAGATTTTTTTATAAAATAATATTTCATTCTAGAAAAATATTTTCATTCAGCTCCCAACGCATTTTAGTGTCAAGAACAACCACAACTACAGCACCAACTGTGAGCCAGATTTGTAAAGAAACGACTATTATGGTTGACAATTCTAAGCTGACGCAAGACAATATCCAGGCATATGTCAATCAATTAGCAGAACATAAATGTCTCCGGACGGACTAATTGTTCAAAGTGCATCGCCCCAGAGAACATCCATCAACTGTCGATGAAGACTATCAGAACCAAATTAGAAAGAAAGACTCTGTGAAAACGATTTTTCGATGAAGGGACAATTTGCCTTTTCATGTCCCCGTAACAGAATGTTTTGTTTATTATTAGTATACTCGTCTACAGGAACTTAATCAATACCAACTAGAAGATTTTGTGTCGTTGTCTAAAAACTTCAATAACGTTACAATATTTATAGTTACAAAACCATTTCTCATGTCCATTTAAGTGGTAAGCAATCTAGATTAGTTTCTGACTAAAAATATATGTCTTTTGGTATATTTATAACATACCTTTGCTTCAAGTATGGGTACCGGATAATGGCAACAATAGGCTAGTTGACAAAAAAGAAATTATAAGTTCGTCCTTTCGATTATTCAAAAATAAGCGATACGTATTTTGTTATTTGTAAATTAAACCAAAAATGACCAAGATATAGCTCATTAAAGTCACGTATAACGTCACGCCGTGCTGCATTTTTTCGCACTAAATGACGTCACACGTAACTTTAATGGGCTATATCTTTGTTATTTTTTATTAAATCGAAAAAAGAAAAAATACCTGTCCAATACTGTTTTATAATCTAACATACGGACTAAATAAAATGTAATTATTTTGACCCTGGAAACTACCCTATTGAAGGTACATGTTACTTACTCCGGCCGTCTATATAAATTTAACTAATTTTTCTAGTGGATTCAAATTACATTTTAAGTGTTAATAATACCTGAGATTCTAATAGTGCTTTATAATATTTTCAGTTCATATAATACAAAGATATATAGACTTTGAATCTCCATATTGCCTTTACCATAAGTGCCCTAGCTTCAATTCTTTAGCCAATTTAGTGACGCCTGCCTACAACAGACGGAGTTAACAGATTAGCCAGACATTTGGGTATCAATGCAGAACATGAAAAGGAAACATTTTTATATTTCAAATTGCGACTGCGGGCAGATTTGACGGAGCACTATTCAACATGTCATAAAAATATAGTACTGCGGCGCTGCTACGATAGTATACGAAGGTAAAGGCACAAAATACGGGACTGGTCGACCACTGCCTAATAAGATAAGCACTCAAAGAGTCCTGAGTCTTTTCAAAGGCTAGTCTTTTTGGAAAAGGTTATCCATTCCCAGTTTTATCTGGATAACGAACAACCCTAAACCCAACGAGGTCTGAACTCAATACCAGATTAATTTAGCATCAAAATGAAGTATTAAATTAGTAAACAAAGTTCAAGCAAATAATCAAACTGACTCAGCTTTGTACTTCGGAATCGTTCTTGGAGTTTATTCATCAACTCCCTAATTTCGCTATAATGAACATTCGATTCGTTGAACTGACAGGTACGCAAGTTCTACGGATTTAACACATTGACTGCTGGAAACGTATATGGTGTGTCCCAAGTGTCGGATCCTGCGATGCGGCAGCCCACAATAGTCGTGTTTAGGGAAAAAATATACAATCGTGCTGCCGAAACACGCGACGCGTGAATCATACCCATACTACACATGTGCTGAGGACCACTCATGTGTGTTTTTTTGTAAAGCAACTAGTGTGCGTGTTTCCGCACGGTGTGTGTCTTAGCCTACGGTAGGTTACCATGACTTATCGAGTCCATACCCAACTACTATAAGGATGATATTTTATCTCAGATCTTTTATTTAACAATATTTAATATCATGGTATAACCCAGATATCCTAGAGTTCCAAGACCATAATAGTTACCTGAGTTTTACAAAGCTACGTACAAGAAACAAAAGGCAGCGCAGAGCGCTTCACTTTTTTAATAGGTACTTATATGTAACAACGGACGCCGATGGAATATTTTCAAGTTTCAATCATTTTCCACGATTTTTGAGTGAAAACAAAGCACTTCGGCGCCTTTTTTATTGCGTGCCTAAGGGCGGTTTCAGATTAGCGTATTTTTCTGCGCGTATACGGTCGTTTCAGCATACGCGCTTACACGCGCGCTACATTACGCGCTTCAAAAAACCAGACTCACGTAAACGGGCGTGTTCGCTCGAAATGGTAGTGCCGTCTTGTCAGTGTCAACATGGATTCTGACGGCTCGTGGTTATACGAGCTTAGAAGCGCGTCCACGCTCGTACGAGTAGCGCGTGTGCCAAAAGGCGCGCCTATACGCGCCTATATGCACTTCCAAAAACAAGCTTATACGCGCGTATAAAACGCTAATCTGAAACCGCTCTAAGCCTAAAGAATATAATTTAATATAACTAGTCTCGTCCGCTCGGCAAACGCAGACACTCAGAAAACTTATTAGGTTATGTTAGGTTCTCTTGTGACCATAAACCCAAAAATAGGAGCCCTGCGAAGCAGAGCTACTTCAAGTTGATTGATTATTCAGTTATTTGTTTGTTATGTACAGGTAAAATTTTAATGCTCCTCTAATTAAAGGATTATTTTAAATAGTACAGATTTGTAACGGTCAATAAACAAGTGTTTGTTATGAAATATTTTAGTGAGTATGTTTTTTGATTCAATTAGTATGTTCAGTTGAACAAAGAAATATTTTTTTGTAGAAATCAGAGATAAATTATTAAGGAAGTATTAAATATTTCTCTTATATATTTAGTAGGTTAAATCGGTAGACATACTGAAAGTTGGCAGAACTGTCAACGCATAAATATTGGCGCTCGGAAATAATGAATATGTTTATGTTCAGAACGAAACTAAATAAATACTTTTAAAATTTCTTGACTTGCACATAAACTTATAATGAGAAGCTATATAGCGTTTTTATTTTGGAAATTGATTTTTAATATATTGGTATGCGATAGACATAATATTGAAATACAAATCCCAATGTATTTACGGGACTTTACGGAAGTCATTGCATTTATTCATTAAGTTGGCAGTCATTTCGGAGTTGCAAAATCTTTTATTGTAGAAAGAGAAAAGTTAGAGAAATTATTTAACATTTTAAATACGAAATACATTGGTCTGATAAATGTAAGTTTTAATCATGATCGATAAATTAAAGCACAAATAACGCCATCTAACTCATCTATGAATATGTATGTTTCCTGTCAGTAAAATTATATACGTCTTTCTCGTTTCATTTATCTTAAACTCCATCAATTCATTTACGTTAAGCTCACGTGTCGCGTGTCGCGTCAGTACATGCACGCGCTCGACCGGCACGCGCGTTGCGTGCCTTTCGCACGAGAGGCTGGGCACGCTCTGCGGGTGCGGACTCACGCCGGATATGCGTATTGGCCGCATAGCATAAGGCCGTCTACGAATCTTAGGCCAGCAGTCAATGTGTTTTGACGCTAATCGACTTATCACATTTCATGAACGTGAACGCATTATTTGAATAATAATAATAATTTATTTCACTTTAATCGATTTTAAACTTTCGCGATTTGTATACATCATACAATATCATACAATATTGTATGATTTCACTTTAAGGTTAACAATTTGATGACAATTGCTAAAATCAATTTCAGTGTACATAGCTAATATATTATATCTTTGACATCTGTACTAATGGGAAACATTGTATCACAGATGCCAGCGCCTTCCATTAATTGATCAAAATTAAATAATGATGGTGTAGTTAGGAACTATAGTTATAAAGATAACAATAATGAAATAATTAAAATACTAAAATTGTAAAATTTAAACATGCTAGAATATTGTATTTTCTTGATGTAAATGTGTGAATGTGAGTGTGGGAGTGTATGGTTGTACTAGTGTGAATGTAAATGTTTGTGTATATGAGTGTGTGTAATGTCAACTATGAATTACGTTTCAGGAGATCCTCCGTCTGCCGATAATCCAAACTCAACAGCCAGCTCTGCAGGGCCGATTTGCATTTGTTTTTTGTAAGTGGATAGATATAGACACTCTTGTTGACGCAATTATATAGGCGATTAGCAATAACTCCAGAACTACGACCAGCGAGAGCAGATCTATGGCGCTCTATGTCACAAATACGGTCCTTTCTACGTTTGTCTATTGGTCCTTTAGGGGATAGAGGCATGCTTGCGCAATACAATTTGCCGCACGAAAAGCTGTCTCACGGTCAACAGCAAACATTCTTTATATAATGCTGTTGTAGAATATCTACGAGGTTTGCCTGAGATTACTTTGAGAATAACTCTTTGCGCTCTTTCTACCTTTAGCATATATGTAGCACATGCACCGCCCCAGACTGGAATGCAGTAGGTTAGGATTGACTCAGCTAACGAAAAATAAAACAATTTTAGTGTTTCTGCATCTGCCGAGGATCTAAGTTTTTTCAATATAAATATGAGTGTATGTGAAGTCATATTCTCAACATTTTGTCCCAGCGAAGGTGAGCGTCAATATGGAAGCCGAGATATTTCACAGCTGACGTTCGCTCAAGAACACTGTAGCTACAATTTGCACCTACAGCGTTACATGTGTGCGCCTTTAACTGCAGACTATTAGATGGCTGGCCAGAATAAGAAAGAGAAAAAGCTAAGTATTTTGTTTTTGGAATGTTCACTGTCAGGAGATTGGTGGTAAGCCATGCCATGACTGTAGACAGTGCTTTCTCAGCTAGCAGGAAGGCAAGATCCCAAGTCTTTGCACTTACGATCAAAGCCGTGTCGTCCGCATACGTCACAATTTTTCAGCTTTCTAGTTGTAACAGACACAGGTCATTGATATAAATAAGAAAGAGCGTTGGGCCAATTACGCTCCTCTGAGGAACACCATAAGAAATAGCCTGCACATCACTGGTGTACCCGCTAATCTTCACACTTTGAGAGCGTTCACTAAGGTAACTTCGGAATAAATTAAGGGCGTTACCTCTTATTCCTATTGATTCCAACTTGTCTATAAGAAGGGGCACGGAGATGGCATCAAATGCCCTTGAAACATCTAAAATTATAGCTATTATTATAGCCTTACCTTCGAGTCAGTTAAGTTTACTACTGTGTCGGTTAAGTTCAAAACAGCGTCTTCTGTTGACTTTCCTTTAGTGAAGCCATATTGGTTTTGAGCAATTACATTAAAATGGTTAAGGTATCCAATTAGTTGCATCATTTATAATTTTTTCGAATATTTTAGACACCGTAGTTAATACCGAAATTGGACGATAATTTGCAACTTGGTTTCTGTCGCCTGCCTTATACACAGGATGAATCAAAGCCTTTTTGAAAACGGTGGGGAATACCCCCGAGTTTAAAGACAAATAAAATATATATTTAAGGGGAGTTATAATATATTGGCGTACAGATTTTAGAAGAGGTTTTTTTTATAATATAGGAAGGCAAACGAACAAGCGGGTCACCTGATGGTAAGTAATCACCGCCGCCCATAGACACCTGCAATGCCCGAAGGATCACAAGTGCGTTGCTTACCTTTTAAAAAGGAATATGCTCGCTTCTTGAAGATTCCAATTTCGAACTGGTTTGGAAATACCGCTGCAGGTAGCTGGTTCCACAGTTTGGCCGTACGAGGCAGGAAATGGCGTGTGAATCGTACGGTAGAAGAACGCCTCTCATCAAGGTGGTGAGGGTGGAAATTTAGTTTGTGGCGAGTTGTACGGTGGTGAAATTCTGCAGCGGGTATCAGACCAAACAACTCCTCAGAACACTTCCCAAGATATATACGATATAGAACGCAGAGAGACGCAACATCTCTACGCAGGTCAAGATGGTCGAGCCGGTTTGTAAGGACCGTGTCATCGATGACTCAAGCCGCTCGATGTTGGATGCGGTCAAATGGAAGCAGTTGGTATTGTGGTGCCCCGGCCCAAAGATGGCAGCGGTACTCCATGTGGGGCCTAACTTAAGCTTTGTAAAGCAAGAGACGCTGCACCGATGTGAAGCATCTTCTTGCTTTATTAAGGACACCCAGTTTTTTGGAAGCTAGTTTAGCCTTATCCTCCAGATGACCGAGAAATTGGACGTCTCGCGTTATCTCGACTCCGAGAATCCCTATGACCGGCTTAATATCAAGGGAAGTGCTCTGAAATATTGGAGATTCGACAAAGGGGGTCTTTTTTGCGGTAAACGCGCAAACCTGTGTCTTTTTGGGGTTAAAAGTGACCAGATTACGATGACCCCAATCGGAGACCAGGTCGAGTGTGGTTTCCGTTAAAGACACAAATTTGTTCCGACACTCAATGACTTGTGCCTGAGACATTTTAGCACTACCGGGGTACAGTGCTTCTACGGTGCTATTATCTGCATAGCAATGTATGTCACTGGTTTGTAACATATCATTGATATGCAGAAGAAACAGTGTTGGCGATAGTACACAGCCCTGAGGGACACCAGCATTCACAGAGCAGGTCATATATATAAACAGGACGGTTTATTGCACGTTCAGTTCAGTTCAGCAGTAGTTCTCTCAAGAAATCCGAAGCAACAAGCCGATCCTGATCAAGACTGAATTAAATCAACCCACCATCAAGCCAAGCGTTTCATTCCTATGATTTTATGTTATATGATTTTACCTGTTCCATTGTTATACATATTAGAAATAGGTTTACTAGTAAAACATCATGCTGAATAGTTTTTAAAATTTGATGATACATAACTGCCATCTATTAAATTGGAATTATTTAGAAGAAATGCATACTGTATGGCAATTAAAATATATAACCATATTCCGCTAAGTATCAAAATGTTACCTATATCCCAATTTAAAAAACAACTTTTTAATATACTATTAAATAAAACTTATAATAGTGTCAAGGAATATCTAGAAGATAAGGCCCTAGGCAACTAATATTATCACCGATGCATATTAGTAAAATGTTATTTTGCTTCATGTGCCACTCATTGTTATGTTTCTAATATATTTGTTCTTTATATTCCCATGTAGTACTCGTTTACTGCACTCAATTCGCACGCCCCAAGGGGCAGAATATGCTGTAACCAACCATTTATAAACACCTGTTAATGTACCATTTTCTTGCGAATAAATGAATTATTATTATTATTCGTAAGTGTCTCTGTTACGCGGCTATTCTTCTAACATTTAGTGTTAAAAGAATAACCGGACTTTTGGGAGGCTTACACGGGGATATGGATCCAAGGCGCAGAGGCCCGTAGAGAGCTTTAATCTAAAATGGGATGGGACGCATGCAGCGGAGCCTCCACAACTGCACTACTAAGAACAGCTATGGACTAGCCGCAGCATATGTAAGACTATTGTAATATGTGGAGCCTTATTTAATTGGTTTATGGGATTGGGTGTTTGATGGACTTGTAATTTTTATGGATGAAAAATGGCACCTGCCAGTAATACTCTAATAGTATCCGTCCGGATGGCAGGTGGTGACTCGCCAACTCACTGGATGGGCCCTCTCTTAACAGCCGCCCAAAGCAAACAAACTCTGCCATAGAGGCAGCCAGAGGGAAACACCGGTGCGAGTGGCTAGGGGTGTTGAGCGGTGCGGCACCGGTTTCACCATCGCGGGTCTCGTGGCAACGGAGAATCGGAGCGGGTTTCCCCGTAGTTACGCCCTTGAGAATGACACATCCACCCCCGAGCTGGTAGCTCTTGCGGATCCCTCTGGCCGGCCGACCAAGGCAAGCCAGTGTTGAGAGTCCTGCGGGTGCTCTTGGAAATCCACTCCGACCAGCCAGTAAAGGCAAGCTGGAGACGAGACCCTGACCGACTCTCTCAAAACATTCGGGACCGCAGTGTCGCCACACACATTCAGCTCGCCACAAAGCTGCCCTGCGGTTGTAAGGTTTATTTTCATCTTGTAATACATTTTTTGTTTATATTACTCGATGAAGGTGATGTTTGAAAGCTGTTATTATTATTATTACACCATTTTACGTGGAGAGCATGAAAACGGTGGCTCTCATTAGGTTAGCAGTACCCTAATTAAGCATCGCCTAATTAAGGGGTGCATAGGTCCCATCAAGATCTTAGGGCCCAAGCCAACCTCACCTGCAAGTGGTGCACCTGCCGATCAACGGACGAGGCTCTGGCAAACAAAATATCCCGATAAGCGGCAATAGGCTCGCTACCTATTAGGTGGGATCAAAACACTGGCGAAAAGTGGGCGTTTAATATGCCTCTGCCTACCCCTTCGGGGAAACAGGCGTGAGTTTATGTATGTATGTATAATTAAGCATCATAAACCAACAACATTTTTATATACGTATTTAGACATACAAAATTAAAATCATGAAAATTTACGATATTTATTTATTTATTTTATTTCTTTATGCACAAAAGAAGAGTACATAGGCGGACTTAATGCCTTATGGCATTATCTACCAGTCAACCTGGGTGGTGGAGAGATAAGTATGGTAGGTGCATTTAACAAAATTAACATAGTGTAGAAATGTTTTTAAAGTAAAAGGGAATTATACAATAATATAAGAGTACCTGAGTACGTAAAAACAAATGAAGTGATATAGAGTGAGCGAAACAATTGTATAAATAAAGTAAATAAAAAATTTTATTACATAAGAGTACATAACAAATATACATACACATATGTACATAAATACTAATAAATATGTGTATAAACATATACAATATACAAATACATATAATTTTAATATATATATAAATAGATATATACATATATAAATATAATATACTATATTTGATGAGAATGATGGGTTAATTCCTTCAATTTGTTGAAGAGAAGCTCTCGTACTTTCATTTTAAATGCATAACGGTTGGTGGACATTCTGACTTCAGGAGGGAGCCTATTCCAAAGCAGTACAGCTTGTACTATGAAAGAAGAGTTAACGAAAACAGACGAATTTGTGGGACACGCAAGAAGTAAATTATGCGAGGAACGAAGGGCTCTATCATGAGTAGAAGAAAGATATTGAAAGTATTTGGTTAAGTAATCAGGGGGAGAAGAAGAATAAAGAAAAGAAAAGAGTGTAGTAAGAGCACGCAAACTACGGCGCTGACGGATAGGTAACCATTTTAATTCGGAACGAAAAGTAGATACATGATCATACTTACGAAGATTGTATATGAATCGAATGCAGTTATTTAGAAGCCGGTCATACTTGTTGAGATATTCTGCATTCAGGTCATAATAACACACATCACCATAGTCGATTAAGGGAAATATTAAGGTCTGCACAAGCATGGTCTTAGTTTTGGGCGGCAGGAAATTCTTGAGACGATATAAAGCCCGAAGGATACCGGTGAGTCTCTGACTTACGTCGGTAACCTGTGGCTTCCAGTCGAGAGTGGCATCTATATACAGTCCCAGGTCTTTGACGACTGGGCTGAATGGAATAATTAACCCATTGAATGTGACTGGCGGTAGGGATGTTAGGTTTAATCTGTTTGTCATGCGCTGACTGCCTACTATTATAGCCTGACATTTAGCTGGGTTAACGTCAAGGCCGAAATTATTGCACCAAGCCAGGATGGTGTTCAGGTCTCTGTTCACATCAGCTATCGCTAATGTCACGTCCTCCACTCTTGCCTGGGAATATAACTGCAAGTCGTCGGCGTAAAGATGATACGAACATCGAAGTTTAGGGGTCAAGAAGTTGATAAAAATAGAAGATAGTAAAGGAGAGAGTATGCCACCTTGAGGAACGCCAGAGCTAAGGTTACGCCAACTTGATGAGGTTTCATCAATGCGGACAGCCTGCTGACGTCCCTGAAGATACGTTGAGAACCAGTCCAGCAAACCAGGTGTGATCATGAGATAGGAAAGGATTGATAGAAGGATATCGTGACTGACGGTATTAAAGGCGTTCGAAAAGTCAACTAAGGCCAACACTGTGACCTTAGTCTCCTCCATGCCCACCCCAATATCGCCAGTCACTTTAAGGAGAGCGGTAGAAGTGCTATGTCCAGGTCTGAAGCCAGATTGGTATGGACTTAGAAGCTTGTTTTGGTGTATAAAGTTGGACAGCTGCTTATTGACACAAGCCTCTAGCACTTTGGCTAAAAATGGTAAAATGGAGATAGGTCGAAAATGACTAGGGAGTGTAGGATTCGGAATTTTTGGCAATGGGATAACAAAGGCTTTGCGCCACAAGGAGGGAAAGGTACCGTTGTCAATGGAAAAATTAAAGATGTGGGATAAAGGAAGGATGAGGTGATCAAGGATAAGGGTGATCATACGACGGCTTATGCCATCATATCCCACCGCGTTGGACTTTATGGAAAGGATAGTTTTCTTGACCTCACCTGGAGTGACTGGCGAAAAATTGAAGGGAGTTACGTCGGGCCAAGCTAGAACAGCCAATTGATCAACAGTGCGACGTCTGGTTTGAAGATCCAACTAGGCAGTAGAGGAGAAATGTTGGTTTAGATCGTCCAAGCCAACCGGCATCTGAGAATCAATGTGACGTTGTTTGCCAATACCTAGGGTCCCGAGGAACTTCCAGATATTGGCAGAGGAAGAAGAATTTATGTTTTCTAGAATATGGCGGCGTTTGGCGTTGCGTACCATCTGATTACACCGATTCCTTGCAGCTTTGAAAAGGGTCCAGTTTTCGTCGGTCCGATCCTTTCTGAATAGCCGGAATGCTCGATCCCTGCGCCTCATTGCCATTTGTACGCCTCTAGTAAGCCATGGAGCAGGGGGGCGTTTTAATTTAACCTTCCTGATAGGGGCATGTTTGTTATAAAGGTTCAGAACAGTATTATTGAAAATCTCCACCTTATCGTCTACGTCGTGTAAAACTGATTGCAGTTTAGTTCCGAAGCATCCTTTTCCAAGCTGTCGCGATCTATACGTCCAAAACAACGCCTGTGCAGAACCTTAGGACGGGGTTTAGGGGGTTTAAGGTTATAAGAAAGGAAGATGAGATCATGGTGAGAAAAACCGGGAGCAGGGAATTGGCCATGAGAACGGATCAAGGATGGGTCAGAGGTAATAATTAAGTCTAGCCAAGTGTCTACACCTTCAGTGTTGTGGTGAGTGGCGCCAAGAGGAAGGATATGTAGACTGGCAGACTCAATTATTTTTAGGAGTCGAAGGGAACGTGGTGAAGTGGCGGCAAGAAGGTCGGTATTAAAATCGCCCATGATGATATGATGTGCATATTCCGACCCTAAAGATTCCAGAATCGATTCGAGACTGGAGAAGTAGTAGATGGTTGGAGGGCAATAAATCACTCCAAGGAGTATTTTGGCTCCATTGACTGAAACCTCGAGGAAAAGATACTCTGCTGAAGCAGTATAATTAGGTGGTGAAGACAAGATAATTTTGAAAGAAAATGAGCTACGTAGGTATATAGCCACACCACCCCCTCTCCGGTCCACCCTGTCGTTACGAATCAGAACGAAACCAGGAAGAGAGTAGGTGGTGAAAGGAAGATGAGGTTTCAGCCCGCTCTCTGAAATCAGAATGGCATGAACGTTAGCATTACTGAAAGTATCATACAGGTCGCTGTAGTGACAAGGTACGCTCTGCGCATTGATATGACACGCATTTAATAAGTTTTTGGTAGGTTGGTCGAATGTACGCTTGACAAAGTCTCCAAGCGTCTCAGTGAATGAGCAAAAACTGTCATTGTTTGAGGAACAAGCGGAATCGTTAGCGGAGTGAAACGAATCACCATCGGATAACATAGAATAAATATACCTAATATACTTAATATAAATATAATATATAATAAACTAATATTTAAATATACTATGCAGGAATATAATACGGTATGTACTTTTTAGAAAAGGGCAAGCACGCGTATATATGCAATGCCTTATCGCTACACCACCCGCCAGCAGACACATACACAAAATAGTACTAATGTTTAAGAAAAATAAAATGACTATAAACTAAACACAAACTTAAAATAAAAAAGTGAAATACATATTTCCGAACGCCACTCTAATGTCAAAAGTAAGTTGACATTGACAACTTTGACAACTCGTAATGAGCATAGGTAATGAGAAAGTTGAGAAACGTAAACAAAACATTTTACAAGAAGAGGGTATGATAAAAAGATTAAATAACTAGTATAACAAAGATACTGTGGCGTAAACTTAAAAGAAACAGATTCAGCGTTAAATAAAAAGTATGGAAAAGAGAAATATATAAGGAAATACATAAAGAGAAGGCTATTTACGCGGAATGTTCTTTGCGGCGTTTGTAGTAGCTCCAGAGGGTGCTGTATTCCCGTCACCGTCCTTGGTCCCCGATGAAGTGGTGCTTGCTTTGGGATATTTTTGCATCAGCCCGCTTAGCTCAACGTCGGCAACTATCTTGTGGCGGCTTCCATCCGGCGCCTTTATTATAATATTGCCATCCTGGGTCCAGCAAGTTTTGATGCCAAAATGTGATCGGGCCTTGCCAAATACGGCTTGTCTTGCTTTGGTCAGGAATTCTCATAACGACACCGATGTTCCCTTGAGAGCTGTTTTGGCGCGCCATACAGAAGACCTGATGTCCACTTTAGTGAACCGAACAAGTACGGGCCGCTTACTGTACTTCTTGGAAGCACCAATACGGTGGCAACTGCTCAGATCAGCGGCAGCTATATCATTCAGCTGAAGCTTATTGCGTACCAAATCCAGGATGGTTGCAACACAATTCTCCCCTTCAGCTTCTGGCACACCCAAGAAGAGGAGGTCCTTACGTCGATGCCTTGTTTTCATGACGTCAAGCTGCTTGTGGCATTCCTGGATCTGTTGACGGAGTAAGCCGAGCATGTTGAAGACTAACTCGCGGAAAGTTCTAAACTCTTCAGCAACACGCGCTACAGTGTCCTTAGCAGAACCCCCGCTGTTTAACTGAGCTTCAAGAGCTGCCATCCTTTTTGTAAAGGTCTCCTCTAGACTCCTCTGTGCAGACTCTATGTCTTGTAATTGTGACATGATGGATGATGGATTTATTTTCTTTGTGTGATGTGATATGTGCAGGTGCTTATCTGGCAGGTGGTAAGTTCTACACTTATTAATGAAGTGTCATCAACACAATTCCATAAGTGCTATGCTAAACGGAACTGTTATACACTATTTTATTAAAATACAATTAGGAAATACTGGTAATTTAAAATAAATTCTATTTTTAAAATCTCAAAGACGTGTTCACTTTTTCGTCACCTACCGCCGAAAAACGTAACGTTCGTTTACTTGAAGTTTTATATTATGTTCGTATACTAGTATACGACTGTATACTTGTAGTCGTATACTCGTAGTCGTATACTACGAGTATACGGACGTTACAATATCGTAAATTTTCAAACTATTTTTCATTGGGATATTTTTAACAGCGTATCAAAAATTTTATGTAACACACTAAAGTGAGTTACGCAAAAAAACTTTATTATTTCACTAAAATACTGACTTGCACACTAAAATACTATTTGTACACCAAATATGATGATCTTTTTACAAAATATCATATGATATGAAAAGTTTCGTCCGCTCGGGAAACTTATCCACTCAGAAAACTTAATAGGTTATGTTAGGTTCTCTTGTGACCCTGCTCCCAAAAATAGGAGCCCTGCGAAGTAGCAGGGCTCCGTCAACTTAGTTTAATGGTGCAATTAGTTGTGCAAGTAGTTTGACTAACAGTTAAATACAACCCTTTTTCATTTAACATTCTGGACGTCAAATGATACATAGTGTCAAACTTGTAACGAAATTTTATTGTGGCTAAGCGTATGCTGAGACTCGGGTGACGCCACGCAGGGTAGATCCGATTATTTAACACCTGAACATACTGACAGCTGCGTATGCTGCGGCTCAGGTGCAATGTGGACATGCGTCTGTTCTGCTCTGGCAGAAGCTGACTACCTGTATCTGCATCAACTGCATATCTACGTAAAAGCATACGCTTAGCCTCAAACGTCCATATCTGTAATCATTTGCAAGTTTTACAGGTATTTAGATACATACGAGTATACGGACGTGGCAATATCGTAAAAGTTACAAACTATTAATCATTTGACATCTTGGACGTCAAATGACAGATATTTTGAAACTTCTAAGACATTATAACGTCCGTATATTTATTTATTTATTTATTTAGGAAAGCTTACAGACTAATAACAACACATTTAATTAAATAAAAAAGAAGTTGCTAATTACAAGCTACCACATATAAATGCAATGTAACAAAGATTAATTACATCAATTACTGTTGTAAGTATACCTACTTGCTCAATCATACAATAAATACAATTTTGCAGCCATGTTCCGCCATAAAAAAGTAACTAAAAATGAGATTCATAATACACAAGTTAGTATAATTATATTCTTAGCGAAACCCCTCTCTCCAACGTCCGGAACGAGCCACGCGCTATAAAAGATAGCGCGCGCCTAGCAACGGGTTCGGATTCGCCTCGCCGCCGCCGCCGAAGAAGGACCTCTCACCGCAAGCAAGCACCTGCAAGCAAATCAAGAGCTCCAGTTTCGGAAGCGCTGCACGGACCGCGACGCTGTTTGTTACGTGCAGTACATACGATTCTCGTATGTGCTGTACGGAGCAAACACTTCATCTGATCACCCAGCGAAACACAGTCGCCGAGCGGTCGCAGCCGTAGCGCGACCTAACAATGTCGTCGCGCCGCAATAGCCCTTCTCAGGGCTCACGCGACGAAGACGACGAGGACGAGGACTTTACACCGGTGTCCAAACCGACACCGCGCTCACCATCACACCGTCACCATACCCACCACACACCAAGTGACCGCCATACTAGTACCATCTCTGCTACCATAGGCCATCATAGTAACCAAAGGCCATCTACTAGTAACCAAAAGTCGAGTAGCCAATCACATTGTGACCTCCGGCAGGCTGACTCCGCTGTCGCCGCCTCCGCGTCCGCCGCCCCCCCCGCGCCCCGGGGCACCCCCCGCGCACACCCGCCCGCCTGCGGGTCGTCCGAGTGCGCGCAGCGCCGCCGTGATGCAGGCGCCCGCGAACCCGCTGCCGCGACCGAGCGCCGCCGCGCGAGACCGGGCCCCCGCGACCCGCGCCGCCCCCCGCGCACACCCGCCGCGGCCCGCGCCGGCGTCGAGTGGCTCGTCCGTCGCGAGCTCTCCGCCGCGCGTCGCCACCGCGCGCGACTACGTCGCCGAGTCGCCGCGCATCGCTGCGAAGGACTCTCCCGCGCCGCGCTCCGCCTGCTCATCCAGGAGTGGATCAGAGCTGTCGTTGGCATCGGCAGACTCCAACCTGAGCGCGGCCGAAAACCCGAAAGCGGACCTGGTGCTACACATAAAGCGCCGCCGACACACAATGTGTATGTCAGCGAACATCCAGCGGGCTCAGTCGTTGCCCTCAGTGGCAATGGAAGTCGACCAGCAAGCCGCCCGCCCATCACCATACAGACGCAGAAGGAGCCCCGATGAGGAGGACGAAGAGGAGGAAGCCAAGAGGCACCGGGCCGACTTACTTAACCAGGCACCGCTACCACAGCGCGACCCCCGCCTCCACCGCCCGCCGCCCGCAGCGCCCTCTACTGGCGCTTCAGGGAATCACTCACCGCGCGCGTACACGGATGTTGTCCGCTCGCCGCCCGCTCCCCGCGCGACCGCCGCCGCGCCCGCCGCCGCCGCCGCGCGCCCCGCCGCCGCCGCCGCGCGCCCCGCCGCCGCCGCCGCGCGCTCCGCTGCCGCGCCCGCCACGACCGCCGCGCGCCCCGATGCCGCGCCTGGCGCCGCGCCTGCCGCGACCGCCGCCGCCGCCGCCAGCAAGCCGCGCTACCCTCCGGTGATCGTGGAACACTTCCCGAACTGGGCACACCACCTGAGGGAGTTGAAAAACCAATTGGGAAGAGCCGCCAACGCCCGCCCCTTTGGAAAGGGCATAAGATTTACACCAAGAGAGGAGGAAGAGTACCGCTTGATACAGCGGTACCTCACAGAGTTAGAGAAGACGGAGAAGCTCTCTTGGTTTTGTTACTCCCTTCCAGCGGAGCGCAGCCTGAAGGTGGCCATTAGAGGCCTCCCATATAACACGACGCCGGAGGAGGTAGAAGAGGAGCTCCGCGAGCTGGGGTATGAGCCCGAATACGTACGCAACATTCGGGCCCGCCGCGACAGACCGGGGTGCATCCTCCTAGCTATTATAAAGCGCACAAAGGACGTCACACCGGGGATCTACGAAGTCACAGAGATGCTCGGCATCCCCGGTGTCAAAATAGAAAACTGGCGCGGGAAGAGGAAGCCGGCCCAATGTCATCGGTGCCAAAAGTTCCGGCACTCGAGTCACCAATGCCACCGACCTCTGGCTTGTGTGCGCTGCGGAGAGGAACAGACCGCAAGAGACTGCCCGCGCCCCCTTGAAGAACCAGCTACTTGCGCCAACTGCGGGGGGACGCACCCCGCAAATCACATACACTGCCCCGTATTCAAAAGGGAAGCCCGGAACAAGAAGGCCGGCACTGTCGCAGTCACCGGGGAGCCGCGTAAAGAGCCGGCGCCGGTAAACCCTCAGCCGAAAGGAGAGACCGCGCAGGGCGCGACGCTAATGGCTGAGGCGAACGACCCCACAGCTCACGGAGCCACGGTCGCGGCTAAGAAGAAGAGAAGGCGGAGAAACCGCAGGCGAGGTAAAGATGGCGCAACTGCGCCCGCCGCCGCAGAAATACCCACTCAGTTGGACCCACCACCATCCCAGGGCGGCCAGAGAAAGCCGAAGCGCAACCCAGCGCCGGCACAGCAAGCACCCCAGCCGTCCGCTCGCCCGGTCGCCACCCCCGCCGAACCAACCACGGCCAGGGGTAAGAAGGCGAAGGCCCCACACCATAGTGAGGGACCAAGGAGCGGCGGCAACTCAACCGTTCAAGCCGCGATAAATGTACTACACGACGTGCTTACCGCGCTCAGCGCCGGGCGGGACAAGCAAACAATTGTCTCCATTATCCTCAAGGGCCTAGCGGACTTGATCATGAACGATGAACAATAAGCCCTTGAGGATACTCCATTGGAACGCCCGCAACCTCCGCAAGAAGGCCGCCCTGCTCCGCCCTCTCCTGCAGGAACAGGACATCGAAGTGGCGCTGATAAATGAGACGCACCTGGGACCTGCAGACCGACTACGATTCCCGGGTTACCTCATTTATCGGAGGGACGAACTATCGCCGGATGGAGTACGCTACCGCGGACTGGCAGTGCTAGTCAGGCGAAGAGTCGTACACCAGCCGCTACCCGTTAGAACCACGAGCACCCTGTACACGCTGGGTGTGGAGCTGCACCTAGGTGGTGCAAACCTTCACCTGTACGCCGCATATAAGCCGCCCGCAGTGAACATAGACATCGCCGAACTGCGGACCATACTTCAAGCATCTCACCCGGTCGTCATTGCGGGCGACTTCAACTGTAAGCACCCAGCGTGGAACTCAGCGACCACCAACGCACCGGGTGTACGACTCTTCAACGACGCCGAAGCCCATGGATACACCGTAGCGGGTCCGGAGGTACCTACACATTACCCGGACACGCTAACGCACATGCCTGACATCATCGACATCGTGGTGCACAATGACCTCTCGCACTGCCAGTTACAGCTTCACCAAGAGGTACTCGACGACGAGCTACAATCGGACCACCAGCCGGTACTCGTCGTCGCACAACAGGAGCCTACACGTATCGTCCCTCAAGCGCCACGTCCCAAACCGGACTGGACTAGATTTAAGGATACGATGGAGACCACCACACCGACTCGCCATATCAGCTCCGCAGCCGACGTCGACGCGCTCGCGGCCGAACTCGCCGGCGCTATCAAGTCCGCCCTTGTCAGCTCCACACCACCCATCAACACCCAGAGGAGGCTACCCCCTCTGCCGGCACACATTGCTAAACTGATAGCTGACAAGCGGCGCCTCCGCAGACAGTGGCAGAGCATGCGATGCCCCACATTAAAGACGCAACTCAACCGGCTGACGGAGAGAGTGAAGGGCGAGTTGAGGACCCACACCGCCGAGAGCTGGGAGAAACTCATAGAGGACTCTCGCGACGACTGGTCGTCGATCCACCGACTATGCCGTCGCCTCACAAACACCCCAGCTCCGGTGCGACCGCTACTACACGCCGACGGAACACCACGCTACAAAGCAGCAGACCGAGCAGCGATCCTAGCCGACCACCTCGAGGGCGAGTTCAGGCCTAACCCGATTGTTGACGCAGAACACGCCGCAGCAGTCGAGAAACACCTTCGGGAATACTTCGCCACGCCGATAGCTCCCGAAGAGGACTCCATCTTCTTTTCCCCTGGAATGGTGCAGCGAGCCATACGGCAGACCCAGCCCCGGAAGGCCCCTGGGGCGGATGGGATACCGAATACAGCGCTGCGCCACCTGCCGCACCGTACCGTGGCAGCGTTGGCGCGCCTGTTTACGGGGATCGTCCGCACAGGCGCCTTCCCCGCCTGCTGGAAAGAAGGCCGCATCATAATGTTACCGAAGCCAGACAAAAACATAAAAAACATCTTGAAGCCGGGGAGCTATCGGCCGATCACTCTCCTGCCCACGATCTCGAAGGTGTTCGAGAGACTCCTGTTGCGGCACCTCACACCGCACATCACGCCAAGACCGGAACAATTCGGGTTCAGGTATGAACATTCCACAACACTGCAATTGTCGAGGGTACTGCATCGGATAACGGCGGCGCGCAACAAGCGCGAGCACGCCGTAGCAGTATTCCTCGACATCCAGAAAGCTTTTGACCGAGTGTGGCACTCCGGTCTGCTGTTCAAACTGTCTACATCCACAGCGCCTCGCCGTGTAGTAAAGGTGGTCTCCTCGTTCCTTAGCAACCGGACTTTCCGAGTGGCAGTGGAACAGGAGCTCTCAGACGTCCGCACCATCTCCGCTGGAGTCCCGCAGGGCTCATGCCTCTCGCCTGTGCTTTCACCAGGTTCACCGACGACATCCCCGTCGCCGAGGGCGCCGAGCTGGCGCTCTACGCCGACGACGCGGCGTATATCTCCACCAGCGTCAACGCCGCCCACGCCGCCAAGAAGATGCAGCGCGCCCTCGTCCTTCTCCCCCGCTGGCTATCGCAGTGGCGACTGTCGGTGAATGTGGGTAAGTCACAGGCGATACTCATTAGCAGCAAGCAGCTCCATCCACTGCCACTCAAACTCCAGGGTGAGTACATCCCCTGGACCCGGACGGTGAAGTACCTGGGGATCACCATTGACCGAGCTCTCTCCATGAAGCCGCACGTCCGCAACGTCGTCGCACAGGTACGCGCAACCAGAGCGCTTCTGCGTCCAGTGCTCTCCTCACACCTACCACTCCGAGCGAAGCTGGGTGTGTACAAATCTTATGTGCGCACCCGGCTCACCTACGCCGCGCCCGCTTGGTTCGCCCTCACGAGCGAGTCGAGCCGCATTCGCCTCCGCGCGCAGCAGTCACTGTCGCTGCGCGCCGCCGTTCAAGCTCCTCGCTATGTGAGGAACGATATCATCCAGCGGGACACCCGCATCGAGAGCCTGGACGCCTACATCCGCCGTCTGTCCGTGGGGATGTTCGAGCGAGCCGACGCCTCGGCCTGGGACCACGTCCGGGACCTGGCCCCCTGGCACGCTCGCCCCCCGGACAAGAAGAAACTGCCTCGCGACCTCATCGCTAACCCCGACGACGCTGCGGACGAGCCGGTTGCCCCGGGTAACCGCCGTCCCCCCCCCTAACTTGACAACCTCTTAGCCCTCTGTTGCAGGTGGCCGCCCCTTTCCGCGCGACATCTGCGCGTATCGACGCAGGATACGCTCATCATGTGCGCGCGCGGACGACCACCGCAACAGAGATCGCCATGGACTACACTCCAACCACGATGTCGGCGTCTAACCAGACGCCGGCACCACACCAACACCACCTCACCACCAAGACCTCCGCAGGCCGCCCGTAAGTCGCCGTCTGTGTCGCTGGCTTCACGGAGCTGGGCCTCCCTCGGTTCGCCGGGGGTCTCACCCGGCTCGTGTTGACCGCCCGGACGGCGTGAAGATTCGGCGGCCTGCGCAACACGCCTTATCGGTCAACCGCCTTAGGGCAACTACTGCCCGACCCAAGGACCTGCCTTTATTAAAGGGCAGGATACCAAGAACCCGCTAGCAGGGGGCAAAATCTGTCCCGAACTAGCCGCTGCACGCCCTGTACGGGGCGTCGCGATGATCTACGTCGTTCGTTCAACGGGTTCAGTTTGATTGCGGTCGGCAACGGTTGAACATCGCTACCCTCGCTTATACGTTATTCGGTGCCAGTATAATTTTCTTGTATTCCGTAAAATTACTTGCAGTAATTAGTGTTTTGAATGTAATAGTTCTAAATAATTATTTGGTGTAATTCTGATTATCACATTGTGATTGTTAAATAATTAAATAATTTTAGGAGTATCTATGCGTTATTTTTTTAAAAACCATTCTCACTTCTGGTTCGTAAGATCAGAAGTGGGATTTGGACCACGTGCTTAGTGCTGTTTGTGCCATCCGTTTTAGTGAAATATCTGTCAGTGTTTGAATTTTACCTAATTGCTGCAAGTTTTGTAGGTAGTTTGCTGTTTTATAATTGTGCGTGTTTCGTTTACGCGTATCAGGTGAGTGTTTCGCTTACGCGTATCAGGTGAGTGTTTTCCATTTGATTTAATTCCTGAGATATGCCGCGTCGTTCGGAAAGTGTTGAAAAACCAGACGATTCGCGTCGACCGCACCGGAATCGTTCTCGTACTTTTAGAAGTAGGTCGCGTAATCGTAGTTGTGATTCCGGTAGAAATAGTCACTCTTCGTCGCGTAGACGCGGTGAACGTTCTCATGATCGCGAACGTACCTGGTCAAAGTATGGTGATGTGTCTTGCAGTCCACTTAATACTCAAAGACGTCGTGATACCTCATACAGCTGTCGTGATTCTCCACGTGATCAGGCTTTAGGTCAAATATTAGCTCGTTTGAATTCTATTGAAAGCCGTTTGCCGACCTCGACAACGCAATCAAACCCGCGTCGCGTGTCAACGCCTGTTAGGGAGCATAGCCCGCAGGGGCAGGAAACTTCCACTAGGCAGGAGTCGCGAACATTCGACGGGAATAATGACGTGACGGATAAGCTTGTTGGCGCACTGTCGTGCTTAGTTCGGGCGAGATCGCATAATTTTTATATTTCTCCCTTCGATCCTAACCTGCATGACTTTGACGTTTGGTGTTTGGAAGTAGACCGCGCTCGTGATTTAAATAGATGGGATGACCGCGAGTGTCTGGGGCGCATAGGAGGTTGTTTGCGCGGTGATGCGAAGTCGTGGCTTAATGATTGGGTAACGAATGATCGTTCGTGGAGTAACTTCAAGCTAGAATTTCGTTCGCTGTGCCCACGTAGTGTAGATATTGCTACAATTTTATTTGAGGTTATGTGTAACAATTCAAATAAATTCCCCACGTACGCTGAATATGCTCGCAAGTCTCTTTTGCGCCTTAACATCGTAAAAGGCCTGTCTGACGAGTTGAAGGTTGCAATAATTGCGCGAGGTATTACAGATGCCCAGATAAAGGCTGCGGTAACTAATGCGAAACTTCAAATAAAGGATTTAGTCGAATTTTTGTCTACATATGTCAAACCAAAATCCGAGACGCGTAGCTTAAACCACCCTGTCCGCGCAAACAATGTAGGATCGTCATCGTCACGTAAGCGCGAGGCAACGAGATCGGGGGATGGTACAATAGTGTGTCATTATTGCCGTAAAGTCGGTCATACGAAGTATGACTGCAGGAAAAGACCTAAAACTGATGCTACTGTACCATCTTCAGCAGATACTGTAAACTCAAAGCCTTCTGCATCAGGTGATAAATCAGTTAAGTTTTGCACGTATTGTAAACGTAACGGTCACGTTGTCGAGACATGCTTTTCGAAACAAAAGTTTGAAAATGAACGTAATCAGAAAAAATCTGCTAAGATAAATTTTTGCTCAAGTCTCAATCGGAACGAGACAACATAATCTCTGCCATTATCCAAAAGGTGCCTGTAGATATTTTGATTGATAGTGGTTCCGATATCTCGTTGATTTTAGAATCGGTTCTTAAATATTTTAATTTCAATCGAATCCCAACGTATCGTTCGATGAGAGGCATAGGCAGTCAGGAGATTGAATCGACGTCATACGTTACCGCCGTGATTGAATTTCCTGAAGTGTCTTTGGAAGTTGATTTGTATGTGGTCCCGGTTGGGTGCATAACGGCGCCTATTTTGATTGGTACTGACGTGTTGAATAGAGACGGAATTACGTATATACGTAGTAGTAGTGTACAGCGGCTTACGAGATTGGATACTGTGCCCTCGGTACTGCACGTATCCACCGTTGAATATGAAAACATTAAGACACCTTTAGCTGGCAATGATCGGAATATTTTGCTCGATATCATTCGCGAGTTTTCAAGTTCTTTTATTACGGGGACTGCTACCTCAACGGTGAATACGGGCAGTATGGAAATAAGATTAACAACGAGTGCCCCGGTAGTTCATAGGCCTTATAAGATTTCTTGTGATGAAAAAAAAAGAGTTCGGGATATTATAAATGATCTGCTGTCAAAGGGAATCTTTCGTGAATCACAATCTGACTACGCCAGCCCTATCATCCTCGTCAAGAAGAAGGACGGGAGTGATAGGATGTGCGTCGATTATCGGGCACTTAATGCCATAACGGTTAAAGAGCGATTCCCTTTGCCCCTGATTGATGACCACATAGATAGGCTTGGTGGCTTCAAGTTTTTCACCAGTTTAGATATGGCAACTGGATTTCACCAGGTGCCATTAAAGGATGACGATTCTATTTCTAAAACCGCCTTCGTAACGCCCGAAGGGCACTTCGAGTACCTAAAAATGCCTTATGGGTTAGCTAATGCCCCAGTCGTTTACCAAAGGATTATTTCGAAAACCTTAAAGCCCTATATTGAAAGTGGCAGAGTATTGACATATATAGATGATGTCCTTCTCATGTCAAACGAAATTCCCGAAGGACTAGACTTACTGCATCAAGTTTTACGTACTCTGACGGATGCCGGTTTTTCCGTTAATTAAAAAAAATGTACCTTCCTAGATACCGAAGTAGAGTACTTAGGACGGGTAGTTAGTAATGGTCAGGTACGGCCGAGCCCAAGAAAAATAGAGGCCCTGGTAAAATCTCCAAAACCTACTAACGTTAAGGGAGTACGCCAATTTTTAGGTCTGGCGGGATATTTTAGGCGTTACGTCGCGGGGTACGCTTCCAAAACAGCCTGCATTGCCAGACTGTTAAGAAAGGGAGAACCTTTCAAGTGGGGTTCAGAACAAGATGTAGCTCGTGACAACATTATTCACTGTTTGACCAATGAACCAGTCTTAGCGATTTTTGACCCAAGTTTGCCCACGGAACTTCACACCGATGCCAGTTCTATCGGTCTCGGTGCGGTGTTGTTGCAGGAGCATGCCGGTAAACGAAAGAGAGTAGTCGGTTACTACAGTGGGTCCACACAGGGCGCAGAATGTCGCTATCACAGCTACGAGCTGGAAACCTTAGCTATTGTGCGCGCATTACAGAATTTCCGTCATTATTTAATTGGTATCAACTTCAAAATAGTGACGGATTGTAATTCGTTAAAGTTAACTGAAAGAAAAAAAGATTTGTTGCCTCGTGTCGCGCGTTGGTGGGTCTACTTACAAGACTTTACTTTTACCTTGGAATATAGAAAAGGTTCCATGATGCAACACGCTGATTTCCTAAGCCGACATCCTCCTGAAACTGTAAATGTATCTCACATTCGCAACCCAAATAACTGGGCAAAGGTCGCTCAGACTGCTGATGAGGAAACCCAAAATTTAATTGTCAAGTTAAGAGAAGGTCACTTAGACTCGTCTAGGTATTTAGTTAAAAACGAACTTTTGTACTACAAATATATACCGACCGGAGAAGAACCACGCTTTTTGTGTTATATTCCAAAAGGTTACCGGCTTAGTCTTTTAAGAGCCTTTCACGATGACCATGATCACATTGGAGCTGACAGAACGACAGACCTCATATTACGACACTTTTGGTTTCCAAGTGTTAGGCAATTTGTTAGAAAATACGTTAGCCATTGTCTTGTTTGTTTAGCATACAAGAAAGTACCTAAAGCACCGCCACAACCAATTCAATCATGGTCAAAGCCTGATGACCCATTTTGTGCTATTCATACTGATATATTGGGCCCGCTTCCAGAATCTAACGGGTTTAAGTACGTCCTAATAGTAGTAGACAGCTTTTCGAAATTTTGTTTGCTTTACTCCATGTATCGCCAAGACTCAGACGAATTAAAACGGGTGTTCACTAATGTAATATCTTTGTTTGGATCTCCGAATACCATAATATGTGACCGAGGGAGAATGTTCGAAAGTGTGGCCTTTCGAGACTGGGTTAGTAGCTTGGGCTGCTCCGTTCATTTCATCACACCTGGAATGCACCGCGAAAATGGACAAGCAGAGAGGTACTGTAGAACTGTCCTGAATATGTTACGTGTGGAGGTGGGGCATAAAGGTGCTCAGTGGGCCGACGCTCTATGGAAGGTGCAGCTCAACTTGAATGTCACCAGGCAGGCTACTACACGAGCCTCGCCTTAGCAACTCCTCGTTGGGATTGATGCCGCCACACCGGTAATAAGATCTCTGGTGCGTGACGTTGCACTAGAGAACCGTAACCCTAATCGAGAAGCTCTTATGACTCTCAGGAGACAGCGTGCCTCTGACCTACTCACAGCTAATCAGCAGCGTCAAGACGAGTACACCAACCAGAACCGGCGACAACCGCGAGCCTTCGCTGTTGGGGACTATGTCTTTGTCAACAAGGCATCGCAGAGTACAGGAAAACTCGACTCTGGCATGCGGGGGCCCTATAAGGTCCTGCGTGTGCTGCCACATGACCGTTATGAGCTGGAACTACTGGCTGGTTCATATGGCAAGAAAACCCAGGCAGCTGCCGAGCATATGGTGCTCTGGCGTGGCGAGTGGACACCTGATGCCTGCTCCGCTTTCTTTGAGGCTGGTGAGTGATCAGAAGACTTTTGATTGGTCTGAGCCTCTGGCTTATGACTTCTGACTGGCCTAGGCCCTTGGCTGATGGCTTCTGTTGGCCTGAACTCCTGGTTCATGGCTTCTGATTGGTCTAAGCCTCTGGCTTATGACTTCTGACTGGCCTAAGCCTCTGGCTGATGGCTTCTGTTGGCCTGAACTCCTGGTTCATGGCTTCTGATTGGTCTAAGCCTCTGGCTTATGACTTCTGACTGGCCTAAGCTTCTGGCTGATGGCTTCTGTTGGCCTGAACTCCTGGTTCATGGCTTCTGATTGGTCTAAGGCTCTGGCTTATAACTTCTGACTGGCCTAAGCCTCTGGCTGATGGCTTCTGTTTGGCCTGAACCCCTGGTTCTTGGCTTCTGATTGGTCTAAGCCCTTGGCTTACGACTTCTGTTTGGCCTGAGTCTATGGCTTACGGCTTCTGTTTTGGCCTGGACCTATGGTTCATGGCTTCTTTTCTGGTAAAGTATCCTGGCTTCACACCCAGCTCTTGCGAGCGCATGGCGTTATCGTCCAGATTTCTTCATGTGTTCGTGTGGATGGTGTGAAAGCTACTATTTATTCACTTTGGCTAGTATTCCACTCAATGGAAGTCCGGAATTTCATTGCTTGGAATGCTATTTAGTCCCGTTTACATTAGCGTGCTTAAAATAGCTGTTTTTGCTTTGTAATGATTTTTCCTAGTCTGAAGCATTTAAATTTATATCTCAATTACCTGAGAAACCTTTTTGTTCGGGTTGGGTGCTTGATGGTGGGAGTGCACGCTCGCTATCATGTACTCAACAAAATTGGTTCTATTCCTTACTATTCTTTGGCTTCAGACACATATAAAACGCAAGAATTCGAATTAACGATATGTGTTACGTTGCAGATGATGGTGCCCAGTCTGATGATGATAGCCAGCCCGGTGCTGGTGGACCTAGTGATGGCGCAAGTCAAGATGCGGTCGAGGACGCCTCGCTGTCAGGAACGGCCGTCTTAGCGAAACCCCTCTCTCCAACGTCCGGAACGAGCCACGCGCTATAAAAGATGGCGCGCGCCTAGCAACGGGTTCAGTTTGATTGCGGTCGGCAACGGTTGAACATCGCTACCCTCGCTTATACGTTATTCGGTGCCAGTATAATTTTCTTGTATTCCGTAAAATTACTTGCAGTAATTAGTGTTTTGAATGTAATAGTTCTAAATAATTATTTGGTGTAATTCTGATTATCACATTGTGATTGTTAAATAATTAAATAATTTTAGGAGTATCTATGCGTTATTTTTTTTAAAACCATTCTCACTTCTGGTTCGTAAGAATATATTATTATAACAAAAAAAGTCAAGAAAATAATAATGAAAAGGTACACAGGAAAAAAACCGCAATCTAGGCTATATATGCCGATCGCTGCTAAAGAAGTCACAATTTATACGTTTTTTTTATTTTTGGTCAAGTTAGTGCAGAATAAATCCAAATCTAATTTCCGTGACATTTGATTAAATGATTCGACGCAACGTAAAAGAAAAGAGTTCCGTCTGTATTTCGTTGTAGCAAAGGGAACGTGTAAGATCGGACGTTGTCGAAAAACTAATTGATTCATTCCAAGCTTGATGTTACCCATCAACCCAAGGCAATCAATCGTGTCATTGGCTATGTTTATAAAGGTTCTTCTGAGTACCAGAAGTAAAATATGATACCGTTTACAACGCTCGTCATAGTCAATAGAATATTGATTCGCTTTAAAATCTAAGTATCGCAAAAACTTTCTTTATACACCTTCAATGTATGATATATATACCTGGTATTGAGGGTTCCATACCTGTGACGCATATGCTAGATTACTACGTACGTACATAGGCACAGTACAAAACGTTTACTGTCTTAAGAGACCGAAAACATGAAGACATTCTTATCACAAAACCAAGTGCCTTCGACGCCGTGTTCGTAATGTGATTGATGTGCATATCGAATAAAAGCTTTGAGTCCATGATAACACCAAGGTCTTTAACGTAGTCAACTTTCCTAATAAACTTATCATGAAGTTTGTAACCCGATCCTTTGGTAAGTTTTTGACGACTAAATGTTATGTAACAACACTTTGCGATATTTAACTGTAGTTTGTTAAGTGTGCAACTGTGCAGTATGCTACAAATTTATCAAGGTCGTTTTGGAGTTTCCCTACATCCGATGCATCGTTAATAATTTTGTGAATGTTCATGTCATCCGCGTATATATAGAAGTATATAAGAATTTAGGAAACAAGAATTTATATCTCCAGTGAATAGAGTAAACAATAGTGGGGTCAAAAGCGAACCCTGAGGAATTCCAGATGGGATTGAACACCAACCGAGAATTGAGAATTGAGAGCGATTTTCAATGTACGAGCTGAACCAGCGGTACAAGTTACCATGTATAGTAATAGGCAGCAAAAAAAATCTGTGACAGTATTTTGTGGTCAATTCGGTCAAAACATTTTTGTTAATCTGTATAGATCACTACACACACAATCTACCTAAAAAACCTTTAGATATAAAATCATGAGATAGGATTAGATTTGATGTAGTGGATCGGCCGCATAAGAACCCATGTTGCTCAGCACCAAATGATAATATAAATAATACGTTCTAGTACTTTAGAAAACAAACATAACTTTGAGATTGGACGATAATTCTCTACATTAGATTTATCACCTTTTTTAAATACTGGTGTAATGAACGCCGATTTTCATTTTAATGGAACTAAACCTTCTGTTACCGACTTATTATAAAAAGCATGCAGAGCGGTAAATTCAAACTATCGGCTAAACTTGTTATAAATAATGGAGGGATGTAATCTGCCCCACCAGATTTAGTAAGATCCAAACCTTTTAAATATTTCATAACCTTTCCAGGAGAAAAATGTATTGTACTGATGTAATTTGTGCTTCTGCTGTTACCATTTAAAGTACTATACTCAAGTAGACAAGGCATATTGCCTACTTCTGGCTCCTGAAAAGTTGATCTAAAATATATTGCGAATTAATTACTAATTTCTAGACCCATATTAGCTGATACATTCTTATTATATAGTAATAGTACAGTGTACTAGGCAGTGAGGAGGTATTTTTTCTACTTTTAATAAAAGACCAAAAGGCCCTCGGGTTATTTAGGTTTGTGTATTCTACGTTAGTAATGTATTCGTCAAAACAAGTTTGTTCTAAGTCCACAGCTCGCCGGCGTAATGAAGATACCGTTAGATAGTCACTCATGTTACCATACAATTTAAACCTCCGGTGGTACTTTGGCATTTTCTTTACCACTTTTATAAGGCCTGAACTATACCAACGCGGATGAGAAGTTTGCCTGATAGATTTCATAGGTATACATTTATCTCTGAGAGAATATAATCTGTCGTAAAAATGTTTAACTGACTGTTCCAACGGCTCAGTGCATAACAATAAATGTCGGTCTGTTTTATTAAGAGCAGATTAAATTGCATCGTAGTTACCCTTATGGACAAGATATTTTGAAGTTATTTTGTCTGCAAACCGATGAATTTCTACAAAACCTACCTCCACAATCAAAGGTTTATGGTGCGGGTCTACGGGGATAACCAACGGGTCATCGCACTCCGCAACGCTTAAGAAGTCAGAGATCAAGTTAATTACAACTGTTTTATTACACATTATAATAATATTACAATGTTTTACTAATAAATGCTAAAATCTATATATATATACGTCCCTCAAGCGCCACGTCCCAAACCGGACTGGACTAGATTTAAGGATACGATGGAGACCACCACACCGACTCGCCATATTAGCTCCGCAGCCGACGTCGACGCGCTCGCGGCCGAACTCGCCGGCGCTATCAAGTCCGCCCTTGTCAGCTCCACACCACCCATCAACACCCAGAGGAGGCTACCCCCTCTGCCGGCACACATTGCTAAACTGATAGCTGACAAGCGGCGCCTCCGCAGACAGTGGCAGAGCATGCGATGCCCCACATTAAAGACGCAACTCAACCGGCTGACGGAGAGAGTGAAGGGCGAGTTGAGGACCCACACCGCCGAGAGCTGGGAGAAACTCATAGAGGACTCTCGCGACGACTGGTCGTCGATCCACCGACTATGCCGTCGCCTCACAAACACCCCAGCTCCGGTGCGACCGCTACTACACGCCGACGGAACACCACGCTACAAAGCAGCAGACCGAGCAGCGATCCTAGCCGACCACCTCGAGGGCGAGTTCAGGCCTAACCCGATTGTTGACGCAGAACACGCCGCAGCAGTCGAGAAACACCTTCGGGAATACTTCGCCACGCCGATAGCTCCCGAAGAGGACTCCATCTTCTTTTCCCCTGGAATGGTGCAGCGAGCCATACGGCAGACCCAGCCCCGGAAGGCCCCTGGGGCGGATGGGATACCGAATACAGCGCTGCGCCACCTGCCGCACCGTACCGTGGCAGCGTTGGCGCGCCTGTTTACGGGGATCGTCCGCACAGGCGCCTTCCCCGCCTGCTGGAAAGAAGGCCGCATCATAATGTTACCGAAGCCAGACAAAAACATAAAAAACATCTTGAAGCCGGGGAGCTATCGGCCGATCACTCTCCTGCCCACGATCTCGAAGGTGTTCGAGAGACTCCTGTTGCGGCACCTCACACCGCACATCACGCCAAGACCGGAACAATTCGGGTTCAGGTATGAACATTCCACAACACTGCAATTGTCGAGGGTACTGCATCGGATAACGGCGGCGCGCAACAAGCGCGAGCACGCCGTAGCAGTATTCCTCGACATCCAGAAAGCTTTTGACCGAGTGTGGCACTCCGGTCTGCTGTTCAAACTGTCTACATCCACAGCGCCTCGCCGTGTAGTAAAGGTGGTCTCCTCGTTCCTTAGCAACCGGACTTTCCGAGTGGCAGTGGAACAGGAGCTCTCAGACGTCCGCACCATCTCCGCTGGAGTCCCGCAGGGCTCATGCCTCTCGCCTGTGCTTTCACCAGGTTCACCGACGACATCCCCGTCGCCGAGGGCGCCGAGCTGGCGCTCTACGCCGACGACGCGGCGTATATCTCCACCAGCGTCAACGCCGCCCACGCCGCCAAGAAGATGCAGCGCGCCCTCGTCCTTCTCCCCCGCTGGCTATCGCAGTGGCGACTGTCGGTGAATGTGGGTAAGTCACAGGCGATACTCATTAGCAGCAAGCAGCTCCATCCACTGCCACTCAAACTCCAGGGTGAGTACATCCCCTGGACCCGGACGGTGAAGTACCTGGGGATCACCATTGACCGAGCTCTCTCCATGAAGCCGCACGTCCGCAACGTCGTCGCACAGGTACGCGCAACCAGAGCGCTTCTGCGTCCAGTGCTCTCCTCACACCTACCACTCCGAGCGAAGCTGGGTGTGTACAAATCTTATGTGCGCACCCGGCTCACCTACGCCGCGCCCGCTTGGTTCGCCCTCACGAGCGAGTCGAGCCGCATTCGCCTCCGCGCGCAGCAGTCACTGTCGCTGCGCGCCGCCGTTCAAGCTCCTCGCTATGTGAGGAACGATATCATCCAGCGGGACACCCGCATCGAGAGCCTGGACGCCTACATCCGCCGTCTGTCCGTGGGGATGTTCGAGCGAGCCGACGCCTCGGCCTGGGACCACGTCCGGGACCTGGCCCCCTGGCACGCTCGCCCCCCGGACAAGAAGAAACTGCCTCGCGACCTCATCGCTAACCCCGACGACGCTGCGGACGAGCCGGTTGCCCCGGGTAACCGCCGTCCCCCCCCCTAACTTGACAACCTCTTAGCCCTCTGTTGCAGGTGGCCGCCCCTTTCCGCGCGACATCTGCGCGTATCGACGCAGGATACGCTCATCATGTGCGCGCGCGGACGACCACCGCAACAGAGATCGCCATGGACTACACTCCAACCACGATGTCGGCGTCTAACCAGACGCCGGCACCACACCAACACCACCTCACCACCAAGACCTCCGCAGGCCGCCCGTAAGTCGCCGTCTGTGTCGCTGGCTTCACGGAGCTGGGCCTCCCTCGGTTCGCCGGGGGTCTCACCCGGCTCGTGTTGACCGCCCGGACGGCGTGAAGATTCGGCGGCCTGCGCAACACGCCTTATCGGTCAACCGCCTTAGGGCAACTACTGCCCGACCCAAGGACCTGCCTTTATTAAAGGGCAGGATACCAAGAACCCGCTAGCAGGGGGCAAAATCTGTCCCGAACTAGCCGCTGCACGCCCTGTACGGGGCGTCGCGATGATCTACGTCGTTCGTTCAACGGGTTCAGTTTGATTGCGGTCGGCAACGGTTGAACATCGCTACCCTCGCTTATACGTTATTCGGTGCCAGTATAATTTTCTTGTATTCCGTAAAATTACTTGCAGTAATTAGTGTTTTGAATGTAATAGTTCTAAATAATTATTTGGTGTAATTCTGATTATCACATTATGATTGTTAAATAATTAAATAATTTTAGGAGTATCTATGCGTTATTTTTTTAAAAACCATTCTCACTTCTGGTTCGTAAGATCAGAAGTGGGATTTGGACCACGTGCTTAGTGCTGTTTGTGCCATCCGTTTTAGTGAAATATCTGTCAGTGTTTGAATTTTACCTAATTGCTGCAAGTTTTGTAGGTAGTTTGCTGTTTTATAATTGTGCGTGTTTCGTTTACGCGTATCAGGTGAGTGTTTCGCTTACGCGTATCAGGTGAGTGTTTTCCATTTGATTTAATTCCTGAGATATGCCGCGTCGTTCGGAAAGTGTTGAAAAACCAGACGATTCGCGTCGACCGCACCGGAATCGTTCTCGTACTTTTAGAAGTAGGTCGCGTAATCGTAGTTGTGATTCCGGTAGAAATAGTCACTCTTCGTCGCGTAGACGCGGTGAACGTTCTCATGATCGCGAACGTACCCGGTCAAAGTATGGTGATGTGTCTTGCAGTCCACTTAATACTCAAAGACGTCGTGATACCTCATACAGCTGTCGTGATTCTCCACGTGATCAGGCTTTAGGTCAAATATTAGCTCGTTTGAATTCTATTGAAAGCCGTTTGCCGACCTCGACAACGCAATCAAACCCGCGTCGCGTGTCAACGCCTGTTAGGGAGCATAGCCCGCAGGGGCAGGAAACTTCCACTAGGCAGGAGTCGCGAACATTCGACGGGAATAATGACGTGACGGATAAGCTTGTTGGCGCACTGTCGTGCTTAGTTCGGGCGAGATCGCATAATTTTTATATTTCTCCCTTCGATCCTAACCTGCATGACTTTGACGTTTGGTGTTTGGAAGTAGACCGCGCTCGTGATTTAAATAGATGGGATGACCGCGAGTGTCTGGGGCGCATAGGAGGTTGTTTGCGCGGTGATGCGAAGTCGTGGCTTAATGATTGGGTAACGAATGATCGTTCGTGGAGTAACTTCAAGCTAGAATTTCGTTCGCTGTGCCCACGTAGTGTAGATATTGCTACAATTTTATTTGAGGTTATGTGTAACAATTCAAATAAATTCCCCACGTACGCTGAATATGCTCGCAAGTCTCTTTTGCGCCTTAACATCGTAAAAGGCCTGTCTGACGAGTTGAAGGTTGCAATAATTGCGCGAGGTATTACAGATGCCCAGATAAAGGCTGCGGTAACTAATGCGAAACTTCAAATAAAGGATTTAGTCGAATTTTTGTCTACATATGTCAAACCAAAATCCGAGACGCGTAGCTTAAACCACCCTGTCCGCGCAAACAATGTAGGATCGTCATCGTCACGTAAGCGCGAGGCAACGAGATCGGGGGATGGTACAATAGTGTGTCATTATTGCCGTAAAGTCGGTCATACGAAGTATGACTGCAGGAAAAGACCTAAAACTGATGCTACTGTACCATCTTCAGCAGATACTGTAAACTCAAAGCCTTCTGCATCAGGTGATAAATCAGTTAAGTTTTGCACGTATTGTAAACGTAACGGTCACGTTGTCGAGACATGCTTTTCGAAACAAAAGTTTGAAAATGAACGTAATCAGAAAAAATCTGCTAAGATAAATTTTTGCTCAAGTCTCAATCGGAACGAGACAACATAATCTCTGCCATTATCCAAAAGGTGCCTGTAGATATTTTGATTGATAGTGGTTCCGATATCTCGTTGATTTTAGAATCGGTTCTTAAATATTTTAATTTCAATCGAATCCCAACGTATCGTTCGATGAGAGGTATAGGCAGTCAGGAGATTGAATCGACGTCATACGTTACCGCCGTGATTGAATTTCCTGAAGTGTCTTTGGAAGTTGATTTGTATGTGGTCCCGGTTGGGTGCATAACGGCGCCTATTTTGATTGGTACTGACGTGTTGAATAGAGACGGAATTACGTATATACGTAGTAGTAGTGTACAGCGGCTTACGAGATTGGATACTGTGCCCTCGGTACTGCACGTATCCACCGTTGAATATGAAAACATTAAGACACCTTTAGCTGGCAATGATCGGAATATTTTGCTCGATATCATTCGCGAGTTTTCAAGTTCTTTTATTACGGGGACTGCTACCTCAACGGTGAATACGGGCAGTATGGAAATAAGATTAACAACGAGTGCCCCGGTAGTTCATAGGCCTTATAAGATTTCTTGTGATGAAAAAAAAAGAGTTCGGGATATTATAAATGATCTGCTGTCAAAGGGAATCTTTCGTGAATCACAATCTGACTACGCCAGCCCTATCATCCTCGTCAAGAAGAAGGACGGGAGTGATAGGATGTGCGTCGATTATCGGGCACTTAATGCCATAACGGTTAAAGAGCGATTCCCTTTGCCCCTGATTGATGACCACATAGATAGGCTTGGTGGCTTCAAGTTTTTCACCAGTTTAGATATGGCAACTGGATTTCACCAGGTGCCATTAAAGGATGACGATTCTATTTCTAAAACCGCCTTCGTAACGCCCGAAGGGCACTTCGAGTACCTAAAAATGCCTTATGGGTTAGCTAATGCCCCAGTCGTTTACCAAAGGATTATTTCGAAAACCTTAAAGCCCTATATTGAAAGTGGCAGAGTATTGACATATATAGATGATGTCCTTCTCATGTCAAACGAAATTCCCGAAGGACTAGACTTACTGCATCAAGTTTTACGTACTCTGACGGATGCCGGTTTTTCCGTTAATTAAAAAAAATGTACCTTCCTAGATACCGAAGTAGAGTACTTAGGACGGGTAGTTAGTAATGGTCAGGTACGGCCGAGCCCAAGAAAAATAGAGGCCCTGGTAAAATCTCCAAAACCTACTAACGTTAAGGGAGTACGCCAATTTTTAGGTCTGGCGGGATATTTTAGGCGTTACGTCGCGGGGTACGCTTCCAAAACAGCCTGCATTGCCAGACTGTTAAGAAAGGGAGAACCTTTCAAGTGGGGTTCAGAACAAGATGTAGCTCGTGACAACATTATTCACTGTTTGACCAATGAACCAGTCTTAGCGATTTTTGACCCAAGTTTGCCCACGGAACTTCACACCGATGCCAGTTCTATCGGTCTCGGTGCGGTGTTGTTGCAGGAGCATGCCGGTAAACGAAAGAGAGTAGTCGGTTACTACAGTGGGTCCACACAGGGCGCAGAATGTCGCTATCACAGCTACGAGCTGGAAACCTTAGCTATTGTGCGCGCATTACAGAATTTCCGTCATTATTTAATTGGTATCAACTTCAAAATAGTGACGGATTGTAATTCGTTAAAGTTAACTGAAAGAAAAAAAGATTTGTTGCCTCGTGTCGCGCGTTGGTGGGTCTACTTACAAGACTTTACTTTTACCTTGGAATATAGAAAAGGTTCCATGATGCAACACGCTGATTTCCTAAGCCGACATCCTCCTGAAACTGTAAATGTATCTCACATTCGCAACCCAAATAACTGGGCAAAGGTCGCTCAGACTGCTGATGAGGAAACCCAAAATTTAATTGTCAAGTTAAGAGAAGGTCACTTAGACTCGTCTAGGTATTTAGTTAAAAACGAACTTTTGTACTACAAATATATACCGACCGGAGAAGAACCACGCTTTTTGTGTTATATTCCAAAAGGTTACCGGCTTAGTCTTTTAAGAGCCTTTCACGATGACCATGATCACATTGGAGCTGACAGAACGACAGACCTCATATTACGACACTTTTGGTTTCCAAGTGTTAGGCAATTTGTTAGAAAATACGTTAGCCATTGTCTTGTTTGTTTAGCATACAAGAAAGTACCTAAAGCACCGCCACAACCAATTCAATCATGGTCAAAGCCTGATGACCCATTTTGTGCTATTCATACTGATATATTGGGCCCGCTTCCAGAATCTAACGGGTTTAAGTACGTCCTAATAGTAGTAGACAGCTTTTCGAAATTTTGTTTGCTTTACTCCATGTATCGCCAAGACTCAGACGAATTAAAACGGGTGTTCACTAATGTAATATCTTTGTTTGGATCTCCGAATACCATAATATGTGACCGAGGGAGAATGTTCGAAAGTGTGGCCTTTCGAGACTGGGTTAGTAGCTTGGGCTGCTCCGTTCATTTCATCACACCTGGAATGCACCGCGAAAATGGACAAGCAGAGAGGTACTGTAGAACTGTCCTGAATATGTTACGTGTGGAGGTGGGGCATAAAGGTGCTCAGTGGGCCGACGCTCTATGGAAGGTGCAGCTCAACTTGAATGTCACCAGGCAGGCTACTACACGAGCCTCGCCTTAGCAACTCCTCGTTGGGATTGATGCCGCCACACCGGTAATAAGATCTCTGGTGCGTGACGTTGCACTAGAGAACCGTAACCCTAATCGAGAAGCTCTTATGACTCTCAGGAGACAGCGTGCCTCTGACCTACTCACAGCTAATCAGCAGCGTCAAGACGAGTACACCAACCAGAACCGGCGACAACCGCGAGCCTTCGCTGTTGGGGACTATGTCTTTGTCAACAAGGCATCGCAGAGTACAGGAAAACTCGACTCTGGCATGCGGGGGCCCTATAAGGTCCTGCGTGTGCTGCCACATGACCGTTATGAGCTGGAACTACTGGCTGGTTCATATGGCAAGAAAACCCAGGCAGCTGCCGAGCATATGGTGCTCTGGCGTGGCGAGTGGACACCTGATGCCTGCTCCGCTTTCTTTGAGGCTGGTGAGTGATCAGAAGACTTTTGATTGGTCTGAGCCTCTGGCTTATGACTTCTGACTGGCCTAGGCCCTTGGCTGATGGCTTCTGTTGGCCTGAACTCCTGGTTCATGGCTTCTGATTGGTCTAAGCCTCTGGCTTATGACTTCTGACTGGCCTAAGCCTCTGGCTGATGGCTTCTGTTGGCCTGAACTCCTGGTTCATGGCTTCTGATTGGTCTAAGCCTCTGGCTTATGACTTCTGACTGGCCTAAGCTTCTGGCTGATGGCTTCTGTTGGCCTGAACTCCTGGTTCATGGCTTCTGATTGGTCTAAGGCTCTGGCTTATAACTTCTGACTGGCCTAAGCCTCTGGCTGATGGCTTCTGTTTGGCCTGAACCCCTGGTTCTTGGCTTCTGATTGGTCTAAGCCCTTGGCTTACGACTTCTGTTTGGCCTGAGTCTATGGCTTACGGCTTCTGTTTTGGCCTGGACCTATGGTTCATGGCTTCTTTTCTGGTAAAGTATCCTGGCTTCACACCCAGCTCTTGCGAGCGCATGGCGTTATCGTCCAGATTTCTTCATGTGTTCGTGTGGATGGTGTGAAAGCTACTATTTATTCACTTTGGCTAGTATTCCACTCAATGGAAGTCCGGAATTTCATTGCTTGGAATGCTATTTAGTCCCGTTTACATTAGCGTGCTTAAAATAGCTGTTTTTGCTTTGTAATGATTTTTCCTAGTCTGAAGCATTTAAATTTATATCTCAATTACCTGAGAAACCTTTTTGTTCGGGTTGGGTGCTTGATGGTGGGAGTGCACGCTCGCTATCATGTACTCAACAAAATTGGTTCTATTCCTTACTATTCTTTGGCTTCAGACACATATAAAACGCAAGAATTCGAATTAACGATATGTGTTACGTTGCAGATGATGGTGCCCAGTCTGATGATGATAGCCAGCCCGGTGCTGGTGGACCTAGTGATGGCGCAAGTCAAGATGCGGTCGAGGACGCCTCGCTGTCAGGAACGGCCGTCTTAGCGAAACCCCTCTCTCCAACGTCCGGAACGAGCCACGCGCTATAAAAGATGGCGCGCGCCTAGCAACGGGTTCAGTTTGATTGCGGTCGGCAACGGTTGAACATCGCTACCCTCGCTTATACGTTATTCGGTGCCAGTATAATTTTCTTGTATTCCGTAAAATTACTTGCAGTAATTAGTGTTTTGAATGTAATAGTTCTAAATAATTATTTGGTGTAATTCTGATTATCACATTGTGATTGTTAAATAATTAAATAATTTTAGGAGTATCTATGCGTTATTTTTTTTAAAACCATTCTCACTTCTGGTTCGTAAGAATATATTATTATAACAAAAAAAGTCAAGAAAATAATAATGAAAAGGTACACAGGAAAAAAACCGCAATCTAGGCTATATATGCCGATCGCTGCTAAAGAAGTCACAATTTATACGTTTTTTTTATTTTTGGTCAAGTTAGTGCAGAATAAATCCAAATCTAATTTCCGTGACATTTGATTAAATGATTCGACGCAACGTAAAAGAAAAGAGTTCCGTCTGTATTTCGTTGTAGCAAAGGGAACGTGTAAGATCGGACGTTGTCGAAAAACTAATTGATTCATTCCAAGCTTGATGTTACCCATCAACCCAAGGCAATCAATCGTGTCATTGGCTATGTTTATAAAGGTTCTTCTGAGTACCAGAAGTAAAATATGATACCGTTTACAACGCTCGTCATAGTCAATAGAATATTGATTCGCTTTAAAATCTAAGTATCGCAAAAACTTTCTTTATACACCTTCAATGTATGATATATATACCTGGTATTGAGGGTTCCATACCTGTGACGCATATGCTAGATTACTACGTACGTACATAGGCACAGTACAAAACGTTTACTGTCTTAAGAGACCGAAAACATGAAGACATTCTTATCACAAAACCAAGTGCCTTCGACGCCGTGTTCGTAATGTGATTGATGTGCATATCGAATAAAAGCTTTGAGTCCATGATAACACCAAGGTCTTTAACGTAGTCAACTTTCCTAATAAACTTATCATGAAGTTTGTAACCCGATCCTTTGGTAAGTTTTTGACGACTAAATGTTATGTAACAACACTTTGCGATATTTAACTGTAGTTTGTTAAGTGTGCAACTGTGCAGTATGCTACAAATTTATCAAGGTCGTTTTGGAGTTTCCCTACATCCGATGCATCGTTAATAATTTTGTGAATGTTCATGTCATCCGCGTATATATAGAAGTATATAAGAATTTAGGAAACAAGAATTTATATCTCCAGTGAATAGAGTAAACAATAGTGGGGTCAAAAGCGAACCCTGAGGAATTCCAGATGGGATTGAACACCAACCGAGAATTGAGAATTGAGAGCGATTTTCAATGTACGAGCTGAACCAGCGGTACAAGTTACCATGTATAGTAATAGGCAGCAAAAAAAATCTGTGACAGTATTTTGTGGTCAATTCGGTCAAAACATTTTTGTTAATCTGTATAGATCACTACACACACAATCTACCTAAAAAACCTTTAGATATAAAATCATGAGATAGGATTAGATTTGATGTAGTGGATCGGCCGCATAAGAACCCATGTTGCTCAGCACCAAATGATAATATAAATAATACGTTCTAGTACTTTAGAAAACAAACATAACTTTGAGATTGGACGATAATTCTCTACATTAGATTTATCACCTTTTTTAAATACTGGTGTAATGAACGCCGATTTTCATTTTAATGGAACTAAACCTTCTGTTACCGACTTATTATAAAAAGCATGCAGAGCGGTAAATTCAAACTATCGGCTAAACTTGTTATAAATAATGGAGGGATGTAATCTGCCCCACCAGATTTAGTAAGATCCAAACCTTTTAAATATTTCATAACCTTTCCAGGAGAAAAATGTATTGTACTGATGTAATTTGTGCTTCTGCTGTTACCATTTAAAGTACTATACTCAAGTAGACAAGGCATATTGCCTACTTCTGGCTCCTGAAAAGTTGATCTAAAATATATTGCGAATTAATTACTAATTTCTAGACCCATATTAGCTGATACATTCTTATTATATAGTAATAGTACAGTGTACTAGGCAGTGAGGAGGTATTTTTTCTACTTTTAATAAAAGACCAAAAGGCCCTCGGGTTATTTAGGTTTGTGTATTCTACGTTAGTAATGTATTCGTCAAAACAAGTTTGTTCTAAGTCCACAGCTCGCCGGCGTAATGAAGATACCGTTAGATAGTCACTCATGTTACCATACAATTTAAACCTCCGGTGGTACTTTGGCATTTTCTTTACCACTTTTATAAGGCCTGAACTATACCAACGCGGATGAGAAGTTTGCCTGATAGATTTCATAGGTATACATTTATCTCTGAGAGAATATAATCTGTCGTAAAAATGTTTAACTGACTGTTCCAACGGCTCAGTGCATAACAATAAATGTCGGTCTGTTTTATTAAGAGCAGATTAAATTGCATCGTAGTTACCCTTATGGACAAGATATTTTGAAGTTATTTTGTCTGCAAACCGATGAATTTCTACAAAACCTACCTCCACAATCAAAGGTTTATGGTGCGGGTCTACGGGGATAACCAACGGGTCATCGCACTCCGCAACGCTTAAGAAGTCAGAGATCAAGTTAATTACAACTGTTTTATTACACATTATAATAATATTACAATGTTTTACTAATAAATGCTAAAATCTATATATTAAAAGAATTTGTGTTTTATAATACGAGTCGGCCAGCCCGTTCTACCCAACCGATTCGCATGATTTTTTTTTTAATGAAAGCTCTCGCTGCATAGATTTGTCATCAAGCATTAGAAATTACCTAACTTGCACATTCATCAAGTTATATGCAAAAATAGTTTTCTCCCATACATTTTTTACGTTTTCGTAGCCGTAGTCAATGACTTTCTGCTTCTATACATCTGGTTCTCATTGAGGTAGGCGTTTCGTTATGGGCCTAAAACACGCGCTGAAAAGAGCTCTTTCATTTGATGGTATGCTCATTTAAATTGGGTAAGTTTGAAGGAAGATAGGTGTGGACATTGAACTTATTTTTCAATATTTTCCTATCAATTTCTTAAGATTCCATTGCTTTCTCTCTACATGGACGGTTCTAAATTCAAAAATATTTTTATGGCATCTAATAAGTTCCTTGCGGTAACTGCCCGGAAAAACCGTTATGCCTCCTTGAGGTGACCTTGCCTTACTTTCATACGGGTGTGATTGTGGTGGTGTGTAAAATTATACCCGATGTTGGTAAAATTATCACTACAGTGAATTATCGCTGATGGCAGGTTATACTCCCCGAATGTTACCAGTTAACTCTTAATGTTGGGTGAACTGATCTCTGATGTTGAGGAATTTTCCCCCTTTTTTTTTGTATCGCGACGAAATCCAGTTACGGACTGTCCCTCAAAGGGACCCCTCCGCCAACTCTGTACCGAGTTTGGGGCAGGTGGATGGGGGGTGTATGGCTCGGCTCTCCCCCCTTGATATTCGGGGGGGCATACCCACTAAAACATAAGGTAACGACGTCAGTATACCCGCGACCCGAGGAATTTTCCCCAAGAAGTGTAGTGAAATTTTCGCCTAAGTTGGGAAAATCAACCCTACAGACGGATAAAATTACGTTTTATGTTAGGGAAATTTTTGTGTTTTTAAATTACGGACTTTCTTCCGGCATCTTAATTTTTTATGTGGTTCATAGTACTATTGTCATATAATTATATTACAAGTGGTAGTTATGGTAGAAATTGTAGCTTAGGTAAGAATAGTAGTTTTGAGAGAAAAAGTACTTTTGACAGCACCGGCGGTTTTGGTAAAAATGGTAGCTTTGAAAAAATGGTAGATATGATAGTGTTAGTACGAATAGTAGTTTTGGTACAAATAGTAGTTTTAATGGGAATAGTATTTCCGGTAGGAATAAGTAGTAGTTTTGGTAGAAATTGTATTTTTGGCATATACGGTAGTTTTGCCACAAACCCAGTAGTAATTAGTTCTCTCCCTTCTGATCACCGTGGACAGATAGCTAGTTTTCCCTGTTCAACATATGATAAATCACGTACAGTAGAATGTAGGCCTCAGACTACCAATCGTCTAATACGTTTCAAAACCAATATTATTGCTAAACTCAATACCTCAATATTGAACTCACAAAATCCAAATACAATTTATAACTCACTTTTTGGACTAGTAAATAATGAGTTTCAAAATACCTTCAAGAGTAAAACAGTCACACTAAAGGGTACTATGGGATCTTTTAACCAGTGGGCCACTATAGGTATATACAAAAGTAGAGCCAAGTTGTTTGAATTATATGGTATGAAACAACATAGATTTGACACACCTTTTCGAGATTATGTAAAAAAGTACTCAAAAATTTTTAAACAAGTTTGTATTATGGCAAAATCTAAATTTATTAGTAGTAAAATTAAGCATTCAACAAATATAATTAAAGCAACTTGGAAAATTATAAATAATGAAACAGGAAGGGCACGACCACGGGAAAACCAATTTGAACTTAAAGAAAACAATTTATTAGTCACCAATAAAACTCAAGTAGCACATATGTTCAATAGTTTCTTTGCGAGCATACCTTTAACAACTACTAGCTGTTTACAATCATCATCTTTAGACGCTGGAAATTTTTTGCTTAGCAGTGTACCTGAATGCAAGAGCGTGTTTAGATTCGAGCACGTTACCCCGCGAGATATATTGATCGCATATAATTCAATTAATATTAAAAATACCGGTGACTTTTGGGGCATTTTAATTAAAATTTTAGGTACTATAGTTGAGACTGTTGCGCCTTACCTATCTATAATTTTTAATCAATGCTTTGACCTAGGCGTATTTCCGGATTTGATGAAATTAAGTAAAATTATACCCTTATTCAAATCTGGCAGTAAAAATGAAATTAATAATTTTAGGCCCATATCTATCTTGCCGGCATTTAGTAAAATATTTGAAAAGATTCTTTTAAAGCAGCTACTAAACCACTTTAATTTAAATAGTCTGCTTCACAAGGATCAATACGGATTTACTAAAGGTAGATCCACTACTGATGCGGGTGTTGCTCTCATAAAACACGTTTATAGTGCTTGGGAGTCATCAAAGAATGCTATTGGAGTGTTCTGTGACCTATCTAAAGCATTTGACTGCGTTCAGAACGACACGCTACTGCGTAAGCTCCGCCACTATGGCGTAGAGAAAACCGCACTTAGTGTTGTCGATTCGTACCTGCGGCAGAGATTTCAGTGTGTCGATGTAAATGGGACTACATCCTCTAAATTACCTATACAGCTAGGCGTTCCACAAGGCTCAATTTTAGGTCCTTTTCTATTTCTTGTATATATTAATGACTTACCTTTTTATTTAAAAAACATCTGTGATGTTGTACTTTTTGCAGATGATACGTCACTTATTTTTAAAGTAGATAGGAATAGAAATCAATTTGATGATGTAAATAATGCACTATTACAAGTTACACAATGGTTTACAGCAAATAACCTAGTACTTAATTCTAGGAAAACTAAATGCGTTAAATTTGCTTTACCTAATGTAAGACAACTGGGACCTAATATTATGCTAGATAGGGAGGAACTTGACACAGTAGACTCTACAGTGTTCCTAGGTATTACACTAGATAATAAGTTACAATGGGGTGCACATATAGCATGTCTTGCAGGAAAGCTAAGCTCTGCTGCGTATGCCGTCAGAAAAGTTAGGCAACTTACTGACATCGACACGGCTCGTTTAGTTTATTTTAGCTATTTTCACAGTGTTATGTCCTACGGCATTTTGTTATGGGGCAAAGCTGCGGATATTCAGAATGTCTTCGTTTTACAAAAACGAGCGGTAAGAGCAATATACATGTTAGGTGCAAAAGATACTCTTAGAGAACGCTTTAAGTCTATAGGAATTCTTACAGTAGCCTCGCAATTTTTATTTGCTAATATTTTGTACATTAGGCAAAATATAGGTTTATTTACCACAAAAAGCGATATACATAACATAAATACTCGAAACAGGCATAGGGCTAGGTATTCGTATATACAATAAAATACCAATTAGTCTTTTAGAATTACCATTTAGTACATTTAAAACTAAAATAAAAGACTGCCTTATTAAGAAAGGTTATTATACTATTAATGATTATTTCAGTGATAAGGATAGCTGGTCACTTACGCTAGACAACTCATGATCTTTATACCTAATTAGAATTATATAGATAATTTGCATTTTTCAGTTAATCTTTATATAATATTTCTAGTTCTTTTAAATTACTGTTCATGTATTATTAGGTCATTCAACTTAGGTACTACATTTACATTTGCATTGTTGTTCCACTAATTTTATTAAAGTTTTACTGCACTGTAAGATGAAGATAACTCGTGATTATGGGCTGTAAACTAATGTTTTAGTAATTTTGTGTATTCATATACAGTCACTTCTGTAACATATATTTCCACCATATAGTTATGAACATGGTCGCGAGTTGCCTACATTATAAGACGTAAGTGGATGCTCCTGTTACACAATATTCACACTGGAAGGCTACTACAGCAGTTAAATTGGTAACTGCATTAATTATTTAAGTATTATGTATGTTCCTAATTACTATTTACAAGTAATTAATTACAATGTGAAACAGTTGCAGCTCCTTACAAAAACAAAATATGTAACATAACACTGGCGATTAAAAAGAGTGGCCACGAGTTTTATTGCCCGTTCTTTCTCGTGGTTCTACCTATTGCTTTGCGAATGGGCAGTAAATGTAAATGTAGAAGCATTAAGTAATGTACATAAAAATTTGACGTTCATAAGCGTCACTTTGTGACCCAGATGAATAAATGTTTTTTGACTTTTTGACTTTTTGACTTTTTTGGTAGCAGTTTTACTTACGATTGCTACCAACGCTACAATTCCTACCAAAACTACCACCTCTATCAAAAGTACCATTTCTACCAAAGTTACCATTACATTTCTAAATTATGATGGATTAATCACACCCCCATATACACAAAACAAAATAAATCGTGCTTCTCACAGAAATATTTAGTTGGATAACAGAAATAAAACCTATTTTCTTACTTATAAAAAAAATGTTGTTTATCTATATTTTAATTTTGATAGAGCTGTTTTATAATATTAAATATGCTGTGGAGCAGCACGGGTCCTCTAGTATACTTATTAAAATATAATTGCAGTCACTTATTACGCTATAGCGGATATTAAGTAAAAAAATCTTCTACTGCCTGCCCTGGTCTCATATTACTTGGGGTCGGCGCAGAATGTCTTTCTCTTCCATTCTCTCCAATCAGACGTCATCTCATCATTCACTCCCTTTTCATCCATGTCTCCTCTCACACAATCCATCCATCTTTTCTTTGGTCTTCCTCTTGCCTTATACCCCTCAACTCTCATCTTCATCACCTTTCTAGTCACATGATTTTCATCCCTTCTCATTACATGCCCATACCAGGATAGACGATTTCCTTTCAGCTTTACTTGCACCAGTGCAACTTTAAAAACATACGAGTTTTAAATGGACACAGTCAAACACAGAGCACTTCAATCATACAAATACGAAGAGTGACAAAAGCCGGTACGGCCGGACAGTGATTAGTCATAACGGGCAATACGATGCGCAGAATTATATACACTATGTGGCTTAAATTATGTCTGACTAAAAAAGTTAGTAAAATGTTTTTAATAGAAACATAACACGGCAGTATGTACATCGATAGACTTAGTTGGAATATGTGAATAGCTCAACTCGACCAATAGTATCTCGCACAAGAACATTATTAAGAGATTGTAATATAATTGACAAATAATCATACGATTCTTGCAAGGTCCATTTCTGACTTCACTATAATCACGTGCGATGAATCGGTTTTCTTTTTTTTTCTTGGCGTGCTTGACCCTGACGTAACGAAAGTCCTTATTCGCGGCTGCCTTTTTTGTTTTCGATAAAAGCAATTTATTTTCAAGTGTGTGGTGATCATTGACATGTGTTTTCTGATTGCCCGTCAAACCTATGCGTCTTACTGTCAAAGAACTGCTTTTGGATGCTTGTCTAGCTGCTGCAATAGAATCCTCTTTCACGTAGCGATTACAGAAACTCACTATAATCGGTCTCGCACGATCCTTTTCACGGGTCGGTACTCTTGTTATAAAGTTGACTTGGGTCTTGTTAACAGCTTAGTAGCTTATCTGATAACCAAGACTCGAGAGCACGTTGAACAAATTTTCGTTGTTTGGTTGAGGAAGCCTTTGATTTCCACGTTGTTCATACGCGCCCACTCATGTTCATACGCGGAGTCAGTACCCTTAAATAAACTGATACTGGTCTAGATAAGCGGACAAGCGACCGGTCTCCGCTTACTAGTCTAACCAGATGTGACTTAATATCAGCTTTTCCTCAGAGCGACTGCCGTTTGACCTACGCAACCCAAAGGGATAGCGGTATTACATGGTTTAGACCAATAACAACAGTTATTTAAGGGTACTGACGCCGCGTAGCGACTGTCAACAACTGTTCACGAGAGCCAAGAGTGATGGTTTAACATGCTCGCCGAGGCACGAGGCGAGCGATAATTAACAACTAAATACCAAATAACTCCGAAAAGTCAGTAGCGCGCGCGGTGGTTTAGAACTCCCCGCACGGCAGTCTGTTGGTATATCCTACTGCTTTTTGGTTATTTAAGTTTTTTAGTTAAATCATGATGGGGAAGCTGTCCTCATTAGATTTAATAACATACGGCAATGAATTGTCATAATAAAATTAGTACAATTAGAAGAAAATAATATTCTTCAAACATCCTCAAATCAAGGTGAACAAATACTTTTGAGCGGTAGTGTATGTCTAAATAACTGTGAATCGCACAAGTGATTAGTTTATTTAAATCCTGCTAAACAATAAACAAAAGATAAAATGTAACACAAATTAAATCACCGATTGTAAAATATTATTTCGTTTTTTTTTTGTAATTTGACCCATGTACCTAACAGTTTTGGTTTAAAATTAGAAACAAAATCACATTCATCTTTAGGGTAATGATCATACATAAAAATATTCGCAATAAAGGCACCAAAACATGGAAAGTTCAAGAAAATAAATCAAATTTTCAGGTTCATTAATGTCATCAACAATATGCGACGGTCGATGGTGAAAATAAATAGTAATGTTATTAAAATTGATGCAGTGGGATCTTAAAATAAAATGGGTTTCATCTCAAGGCTATCTAAGGTTGTTAGTCAAAATATGATAAAATAAACTTTTGTTTAAAAAACGTGTCGACATAAATAACCTCTATTTTAGAATCAAATCAAAATTTAACATCACAATGTCAGCAATAGTTACGAATTGACAAGCTCTCTATTAAGCTGAACTTTTTTATATATCACAATAGTGACGAATACACTCCAGACGTGAATTGATTTGATGAAAACAATAATTTAGGGGTTTTCCAAGGCAGCGGCACAATACCATATATATATATATATATATATATATATGCATTATTGCGTGTTTAATAAAGTTATTAAGTATTTTTTTATAAATTAACTCCCTTGAAGTTCCAGTAGAGGCAACGAAGAATTGAGACCTATGAATATAAAATAAGATGCGTGTGATATAAAAACATGAAAAATACGGCTTAGTAAGGTAAAAAAAAAGAATTTTACAAAATACAGATCTTATATACGGGTAATCCTTAGGTATTCTGTTTCTTTTCACTTCGATTGTTCTTTTTTAAAAGGCAGACGCTACATCACATATCAACTGAAAACGTGTAAATACTTACTCACAAATAGTGAATAAAATAACCGATAAATAAAATCCTGCAAATTCAGATCTATTGTGTGCACGAAGTGGCAACGTAGCATTGAGAGCTTTCGTTGGACGACACATACGGCTAGCAATGAACGTATAGAATAAAGACGAAAGCGCCACTAGTTTTTGCGACAAAAATCAACGGAGCTACGAAAATATTCTGTGCAGCAAGATTGGAAGAAAAATGACGTCCAATTTATTTTTCATATTTCGACTTTTCTAGTATCAGGGGGACATTTCGCAAGCATTGCACGTAGTCTCCTATTTGACGTCCGATATACGGACGACTCAAGCAGGTGGACGCCACATTAGATGCAAAAATGGCCATAGTGCACGTACAATAGATTACGGGATATATATATATAAAGTCTACCACCTATTATTTCAATAATCCGGCCTAGATTACTGAAATAATAGATGCTGATTAGAAAATTTGCGCCTACTGTACTATCTAATTTGGGAGCTTTTAGTAACTACACAATAGACATTGATTCATTCTACTAGATCATCTTTGCTCCTCTCGAATCGAATCTATATATAATCGAACCTAAAAACGCAACCTAAAAACGCATTGATAACACTTTATTATTTTTGTAATTCAACTGATACATATACAGGAATTGGAAATTCGGCATTCTTTTTAGAAAGAAAGAAAGAAACTTTTATTGCTGCAATCATCACAACACTCACGTAACAAAACAAACAAAAAAAAACAGATTAAAAGCATGTGTATAAGCAGGTATAAGCCAGATAAAAAAATATAATAACACAAATGATAATAAAAGGAATAACAATACACAAAAGCAAAGCACACATAATAAACATTCATATTTAAAAATGAGCAGCAGCAATCAGGTGTTCAGTTCAGCATATGTCGGACTTGAAGCCCGACGCTGGTTTTCAACTGAACCCTGCAGTGAACCCACGAATGTCACACCCAGTTGCATTGTACCACATAACCCTTAGATACTAATAATATATATAATCTAATAATAAGAATCAATATTAAAATAAACAAAATAAATGCATACAAATAAACTACCATCAACGGCTGTTGTACATAAGAATAAACATATATATATATTTTAATGAAGAGATCAAATTATATAAGGAGCCGAAAGGCAAGGCAAGGCAGTACTAAGGTCAAAATATAGCCACATACCCGGTCACACACACCCAACACTAGCAAGCATGGAGTTGGCACTAAATGGTTGAAAGGTCCATATCAATAAGAGCCATCTCACGCTGGGCACTAAAGAGGTACTGTCGCAAATGATGCCTAAAGATGGGCAACGAATTTAGGCAGCGCAAAGGTGGTGGTATGTTATTCCACACTTTTGCCGCTGCATAGCGGAAACTCCCCTTAAAAGCAGCTGACTTGTGGTTCTGTATGGATAACTGATTGGAGCACTGCCTACTCGCACAGTCTCTCCTACTCGCCGTCTACGAAAGTTTATTATACAGATAGCTGGGTTCTTGATGTTTAATAACGTTAAATAGGAGACATGCTAAGTGTAGTTTTCTACGAGATTTCATTTTTAAAATACCAGACTTGTTTAAAAAAGGCGTCACATGTGTTCTGGAAGGAATGTTGAAACAGAACCTAGCTGTAGCATTCTGTACTCTTTGTATGAGGCGTTTTGTTCGCGAGAGTAGGCGAGGACTGTAAACTGTGTCGGCGTTAGTTTAACTTTGATAAAATTACGGACTCAACTAACTGAACTCTGAGTTCTTGTGACAAATACGGTCTTATTTTGTACAGAACCCTTAGACGATAGAAGCAATTCTGGATAGAAGTGGCTACATGCTTCTCAAAACGTAGATTTGCATCCAAAATAAGACCAAGATTTTTAGCCTCAGTGACTCGTTCAATAGACTCATCTAACAAGGTAACATTTAAATGCGCTGGTAATGTACGCAACTGTTGGTTACTTCCAAAAACCATGTATTTGGTCTTAGAAGTATTCAGTGCTAGACAGTGCCTTTCAGACCAGATGGCCACTCTAGTAAGATCTTCATTGATTGCTTCTACGGCTGATTGATATTCGTGTGGCTTGAAAGATATATAAAGTTGCACATCATCTGCATACATATGCACTTTACTGTTCTTTATACAATCGGGTAGATCGGAACAATATAAAATAAACAAAATTGGGCCTAATATCGAACCTTGTGGTACACCACGATTTAAATTTCTCACTGGTGAATCCTTTATGTTGCCATCAGCCAGACGTAGTTCAACATATTGTTTTCGACCACTCAGGTAGCTATCGAACCATTGTATCGCCTTTTGATTGAATCCGTAATAGCGCGGTTTTGATAACAAAAGGGATATATTTATGCAGTCGAACGCACGAGAGTAGTCGAGCAGCACTAAGAGAGTACACATACCTTGATCTTGAGCGTTTAGTATGTTATCAGTTACATCTATTAGCGCTGTGGCCGTGCTTTGCCTTCCCCTGAAACCAGACTGCAGTTCAGGCAATATATTATGTGCCTCGAGAAAAGACGTTAATTGACGACACACAGCCTTCTCCAGGACCTTCGAAAGACATGGTAGGATGCTAATCGGACGAAGATCCCTGATTTCCTGTGGATTACTTTTCTTAGGAATCGGAGTAACTTTTGCGACTTTCCAGTTGTGGGGAAAGACGGATGTCGAAATGGACGTGTTTATAATATTAGTCACTGCATTAAGAGTGTGTGGTAACGTCATTAATAACATGTCAAGGCTTATCCTATCATAACCCTCGGCGTTTGACTTTAATCCAGTGAGCAGGCGTGACACAGTTTCCCGTGATATAGGTGCTAAACTAAAGTTGAAATCTGTGTACCTGTGGTGCTCATAGTACGTTAAAAGTGAGATTTCGGCCTCACTGCGACCCGGTACATCAAGAAAATGAATATTAATTAATTCAGGGTTATTAAAATGTGATGACATGTCAAATCCATTTTTAAAAGGTATAATATTGCTTTTTAAATTTTTCCACAAAAGTTTAGGCTGTTTAATTTTGTTGTTGATATGTTGGTTAAAATAAGCTATCTTTTCCCTATGCAGAGAAGCGTTCACAAAAGATTTTAATTCCTTGTAATACTGTTTTTTAGTTTCCCTTCCAGTCTTACGAAATTTCGCTAATGCATTATCACGTAATTTCATCATTAGCTTGACATTGTCCGTGATCCAAGGATACGACGGCTCCTTAATAATGCATGTTTTTTGCGGTGCATAAATGTCGAACAAAGTCTTAATGACACAGTTAAATTCGGCAACTAAGTCATCTACCGAAGAAGACTCCAAAGCACCATAGCGCATAAAAGACTTTTAAAGACTTACCTTGGCGTTAGGAATAAATCCCTGTGTCCTAGGGGACCTTACAGACATGCAACCAACGGACACACTATGGCTAACATAAAGTGTTGTCTCGTGTGGGAATAGAACACCCAACACTCGATGCAATGTCGAGCGGCAAGGAAAACGCTTCAACCACTCCGCCAACCGTGCAGTTTATTGACTCTAGTCTTATCTGGAGAAGTCGCAACTCGCGAAAAGTGAGTTCTAAGGTGTTGGCTTCGTCAGATAAGCTACAAGGGACCGAAGATACTAGGTATAAATTTTTCTCCAAAATTACATTTTCAGCGTCTCTTCTTTCATTCACTTATAAAGTAGATGAATGAGCTATCTAGATCTCACAGACAATTAACTAGACAAACATGAGTACCTTCAAAACTGCGTTCCATTCATATTTGGAGTGCATCTCAAGTAGTACACTCAGACAAGAAAGTCTTCTACCAGTTTAGATAAAACTTTCCAGCGTCATCAAAATAATGGTAAGGCTATGATTAGCATGGTCAGAATATTGTTTCAAAGGAAAATCAACCTTGTTATTGAATGTAAATTGGATACATTAGACACGGTGTATAAAGATCCTTAACTAAAAGTTAAAATCCCATCCTGTACTAATGTTTTAGAACATTCTCTACCTCGGTACCATACCTGGTAAATTACTGCCTCATGAGATATTGTGGCTGAAAGTCACTATTTTTTTTTTCTAATTATGACAAAATCGATAAGATATTAGTGTACTCCCATCATGCTCATCACACGAGAGTTTGTGTGTGTCCTAGGCTCATATCAAACCCACGACCTTTGGATTAGCTTTCAATGCTTCATCTTATAGTAAAATTAGTATACTTGGCAGTCCATTGGCAATCTATCGAAGCAAAAATTTTATTTGATGTGACTCAAAAAATTTTTTGAGTTAATATTATTATCGTTCGCTAAGAAAATAATATCAAATACAATACTCAGTCCATAAAATTTTATTTAGATGGAAATGAAAGCCATCTTTACGAGTAATAACTTCGAATAAGACGGCGACGTATCATTTTTAGAGTTCCGTAGTAAACTACAAGGAACCCTTATAGTTTCGTCATGAGTGACTCATGTCCATCCGTCGGTCTGTCGGTCCCCGGCTTTATAAGGAAAGTATACGAGTAAATACTAGCCAGCTGAAATTTGGCATAGTTATAAATTGTGTCCACACGGAGAAAACAGGGCGTGCGAAATATTTATCATAAACCATTGATTGCAGAGTGTACACCCCATCCTATCTTCTAATCCCTAGTATTTGGGGGTGTGTAAACTATGTTTTATAGTGACACATATTATAATTAACTCTGAATAAAATAAAATAAAAACATTTTTATGTGAAACGGTTTTATTACAATAAAAAATATGTAGTTAGGTTATATACTAAAAGCAAAAAATTAATTCGGTAAGTCCTAGCTACCAGATCGCACCAATCTTCTCATCTATCTGGGGTATTGATCAGACAAATATAAAATCGTTAATGTTAATGGTTTTTAGTCAGTAAGAGTCTGACAGTCTCCTTCGCCTTTCCCCCGGAGGGCGGAGGGACTCCATGTGGATTTTACAACCCGACAACAAATAAAAAAGGTAAACTAATTAACGAGGAATATTTGATTAATCTAAAGATACATTTGAAGGCGATAAAATAAAAATTGTGATCGAGTCCTTTTATCCTTACACTATAAGTTGCCCGCGGTTACACCCGTGTTATTTAAGGCTACTGCTCAACTTCCATCGCTCATAGCGTGATGTTATATAGCCTATAGCCTTTCTCTTTAAATGGGCTAACTAACACTGAAAGAACTTTTCAAATCGGACCAGTAGTTGCTGAGATTAGCGCGTTCAACCAAACAAACAAACAAACTCTTTGGTTTTATATATGTATTAGTATAAGATAACTGGGTAAGGGCTTCTACGGATCCCTACATTGTACGTGGCTTGACATGCACTTGGCCAGTTCTTATCATGATTATCATCTCGGGCATAATAATCATTCCAAGGCTCGTATTAAAAGCATGTTAATAAAACAGGATTAGGGTAAAGCAAACAATTTAGGTTTGAAAAAGCTCACGCTTAGTCATAATTTTATTTTTTAATTACAATAAGTGATGATAAGTGCAGATACTCCGGGATTTAATTACAGACTCCATGTTGATGGAGTTACGTTATATTTATATATGCGTGAGGTTTGTCTCAGGGTTGACTTTGGTCGATATTGATATTGTTAAAAACATATTGTTAAATTTATGGCATTTATCTATTGTCAATAGTAAAATAAAAATATAGTAGAGGACGCCTGCAGCTACGCCGGGCCCATTTTTTTTTATTTAAGCGTTTCCGTTTGATCCTCTCGAAATTTCAGGAAATCTCTTCTTAGTGCCCATAACTCCGCAAAGAGACATCTGAATTTCAGCTTCTTACGCCTAATCGTTTTGGCTGCGAGTTGTCTGTCAGTCAGTCAGCAAGAATTTTTTTATACATATATAGATAAGTATATAAAACATCTTTCGTTGTTCTTATTATTGGGATTATGCAGAGTAATGAAAGCAAATCGATTGTTTTATTAGCATTGCGTGTTTATAATTCGTACGTAAATCTTGATATTTTAGTAAAAAATTTCAACTCAGTTTATGAGAAAAAGTCTGACAGAGAGCCAAACGAACGAACGACGGGACAGTGCCAGCTTAGCAACAGACTACAGTTGGTACTTATAGGTACAGGTCCCTAAAAGTTTACATTTATGACAAAGTCGTCCTCAAACAACATATTCCATGGGGTAATTTATCCGAAGGTACTAAGTCCCCATAACGACTGTCAAGGTCTTCATGACAGTCGGGGCCGAAAGCTTAGGCCTCCCTCACATTGTTCATGAGCGTTCCTCGAGCGTACGCTCGGCGTCCGTTCGGCGTGCGCCCGGCGTTCACTTTGTACTACCGAGTGAACGCCGAGCGCACGCCGGGCGGTGAATACGCACATAATAAAATGTAACGCAGAAAAGTCAATCTATTGCTGTCTCCACTAAGCTATCACATATTCTCAGTTATATCCTTTCTTCGTGATTTCGAACAATGAGGAGTACATTTTACAGAACGCACCTACAGATTGCCTCTGTGAATACTGGACAATGTACCTAATATTGGAAATTTCATAGTTTAAAAATTACCATCATAATTACACTGCGGTATGAAATGCAATGGCATTTCACACATTTTTTTGCATTTGACGATGTATAAAACCAGGTATATAATATCACTACATTTTACGACATGAAATTTCACTACATACGAAATAATACCAGCCACAAAATATTTGGGCGCTTCGTTAAAAGAAATGTTTGCGTTATAAATTAATTTTATATTTTTATGGCCTGCAAAGTTATATCACGCATAAGTACTCTTTTAGACTGGAGGCGGGCGCGGGCACTAGCGCGGGCGCGTGTAATTCAAATCTATGCAGAAGCCACTTGCGTTCACAGTGCGCCCGCGAGCCACGCTTCTTCATGTGGCGGGCGCGGGCCGGGTGGCGCGGGAGTTTCTAATGGCCCAGTCCGCCCGTATCGTTCACAGTGATATAGCGTCTGTTAGATGACTACGCGTGTGGTTCTAAACCATTTTGATTCATCCGCCGAAGCGTCGTCAATCATGGATATCAATACGGAAGAATTTATACCTGCAGTTGGTTGTTATAAGCAGTTTCTCTTCAGGTTTTAAACTTTTTCTAAAATTGGTGTCAATCTTATTTAATATGTAGTCAAAAGTGTGTAATGACATTCTCGTGTATTCAAAGAATTTATCGGGATATGTCCGAAAATCAGCGTATCTTATACTAATAGGTACCTATTAAAAGCTGAAGAGTTTGTTTGTTTGGTTGAAAGCGCTAATCTCAGGAACTACTGGTCCGATTTGGAAAATTCTTTCAGTGTTAGATAGCCCATTTATCGAGGAAGGCTATAGGCTATATAACATCACGCTATGAGTGACGGGAGCAGAGCAGTAGCCTTAAATAACGCGCGTGTAACCGCGGGCATCGTCTAGTCTATACATATTATAAAACAAAGTCCCCCGCCGCGGTGTCTGTCTGTCTGTTCGCTTAAAACTCGATAAGTACTGGACAAATTTTTTTACGGTTTTCAACAACATCGAGAGTGATCCCTGAGGAAGGTTTTGATGTATAATAAGTTTAGGATTTGTGCAAACTGACGATATTACGACGATATTAGTTCGACGTGTCGGAAAAAAATGAGCCGATCGGGAGCTTTCCTCGAAAACGCTGCCAAAACCTTTTGAGTTATTGTTGGGTCAAAGGCAAAAAAAGGCTAAACGAATAAGATACAATCTATATGGGTATCGTTTTCGAGATTTTCGGGACGCTGATTAATAATATGAAATTTATTTAGTGATCCAAGATGGCGGACGGGAAATCAAAGATGGCGGATGAGAAAATTTTAAAAATCAATATGGGTATCGCCTTCGATATTTTAAGGGATGGTGAATCCAAATACAACATCTATTTCGTGATCAAAGATGGCGGATAGGAAATCAAAGATGGCGGACGGGATTTCTTTTTAAATCAATATGGGTATCGTCTCCAATATTTAAAGGGATGGGGAATCCAAATCCAACATCTATTTCGTGATCAAAGATGGCGGAAGGGAAATCAAAGATTGCGGATGGGAAAGTTTTAGAAAATCATTATGGTTATCGTCTCCGATGTTTTAAGGGATGGCGAATCCAAATACACCATCTATTTCGTGATCAAAGATGGCGGATGAAAAAATATTTAAAGTCAATATGGGTATCCTCTCCGATGTTTTAAGCTATGAGGAATGCAAATACAACATATATTTCGTGATCAAAGATGCAGGCAAATGGGCAATCGAAGATGGCGGATGGAAAATCAAAGGTGGCGGATGGGAAAATTCTATTAAATCAATATGGGTATCGGCTCCGCCGTTATAACGGATGTGGCATTCGTATATATCATCTGTTTCGTGATCAAATATGGCGGATGGAAAATCAATATATTATTTTATTGAAATTTCCCATCCGCCATCTTTGATTACCAATCCGCCGTCTTAAGAAAGGTACTTTAAAAAGGCGATACGGAGTTCGCCGGGTCAGCTAGTAATACATAAAATTCTCCAAACTTTTCTCTTCCTTTATTTAAATCATGTGTGCCAAAATTCATATAGGTATAGCAATTTCCATTTCAAGTATGAATTTTCCATTAATAAAAGCAAATCTTCATCCATGTCTTCTAAATACGTAGTAGCTCAAAGTTTGAGAACAACCAATCACATGTGCAATAACACTCGAAGCTCGCTCGGCACTGTGAATACGCAGACGCCAAGACCCGAGCGCCCGCGCCCGCGCCCGCACCCGCTAGTGCAGTCTGATTGAGCACGTTTTTATGTGATGCAAGTTACAGGTGTCAACTCGGTATGACATAAGACCCGGGAAATTAGCTGAAATGGACGGCTCTTTTACATACGGACATGTTTATAAATAATAGGTATAAAGTTGTATCTAGTTTGAATTATTACGGCTACAACCGAATTTTCTGAAACTATTCACAGTAAACTTTCGTACACAATTTTTTTCTGATGCTCCCTTAACATATTTATTTCCAAGTTGGTCGTACATATATTCCCATTTGCCCAGACCCTGCCAACCCTATTAAAGGAGCACATCGAACCGCGGAGACATCACAATTTGTGGTCTTATTTATTTTTACGGTGTGGATCCTCTTTCTAATGAATATCTAGCATAATATCCATACCAAATATTCTCATAATAATACTAGATAATCTCTAAGAGTTTGTTGATATGGAAACGATGTCCAATGTAAGATCAGCTCTAATTCACATGTAACCTGACGGAAGCTCAAGCCATTTGACGGTTTATGAAATGATATTCGGTATTTACGATACGAATAGATCACAAGAAATACATTGTTGGTCTTATTTATCCACAAAGGATCGAACGAGAAGGTCATTCATACAGCAGCCAATCATACCTACATGAAGACGTCATACATAAAACAGGTCAAGTCTGTATATCTTGTGTTTGTTGCTTCTTCAAGAAGATAACGCTTAGTTTGCTATACTTACTTAATAACTATTGTTTTAGTCTCATGCAGTAATGTTTGTTGCGAAACTTCGTTAGATATTTAACAAATTGACTCAGTAATTCCACTCAATTCATTTAAGTACAAATTAAAACAATTCCTGTATACAAATACATATTACAATTTAACTGAATATTTAAATAGCAAAATTGATTAATTAATTATTACAACAATTTAGAATTTCTAAGTTCCTATAGCTTATAAGGATCCAGCAAATGCTCATATTTTAATTTGTATTTATAATTCTTACATTTAATATTTTATTATATTTTTTTTATAATTCTAATAATTCATGACATTTCTTTTGTGTTAAATTTAATTAACTTGAATGGCATTATTAATACACAACTTTGCATACAAATAAGAGAAATATGGCATAAGCAACTACAAACACATGTATCATCTTCAAATGAATATTTTGCAATAATAAATTGATTTGATTTAAGTCATACGAACTAATAGTTGATTAGTAGCCAAGGGCTGTAATGCGTCAATTGCAGCCCGAGATATTTAGGCGCACGAGCGCAGCGAGGGCGCCTATAGCTCGAGGGTGCAATAGGGTAGTTTCCAGGGTCAAAATAATTACATTTTATTTAGTCCGTATTTTAGATTATAAAAAAATATTGGACACGTATTTTTTCTTTTTTCAATTAAATAAAAAATAATAAAGATACAACCCATTAAAGTTACGTGTGACGTCACCTAGTGCGAAAAAATGAAGCACGGCGTGATACGTAACTTTAATGAGCTATATCTTGGTCATTTTTGGTTTAATTTACAAATAAAAAATACGTATCGCTTATTTTTGAATAATCTAAAGGAGAGACTTATATTTTTTTTTGTCAACTTGCCTATTGGTGCTTACACCCGTGCTAACTATTCTGCTTTACATCTCGATTTTAAGGTAAGTAGAAAAAACCGGCATTACAAGAATAAAACATTTTATTTGTTGAAATTTATAGTGAAATGAGAACAATTTTCAAATTTTAAAGACAGGTTATATCTTCATCACTTCAAGAACTCATGGTTTCTCCTAATTAGCACGTAATTATAAAAAAAACCCAAAAACAAACAATATTTAAAGTAAAAGTTTTTTATTCCCGCCTTTTTTCATTAAAAAGAATCAAGTAAGTAAAGAAAAAAACTTTTTTTTCAAGAAAGATATTGTGCTTCGCCATTATTTAAAATTGATGACTATTATACTCACACGAAGACAATGCTGAATAGCAAAGGGACGTCTTTGGTCATTGGGCTGAATGCATAATGTCTATTGCCAGTATGATGGTTAGATGTACGCGAACTTTTTGAAAGAAAGAAGTGTTATTTTAATTACTTACCGCCCTAGGGCTTTTCTAGCTACATTATTACCCTAGAGCGCTAATTAGTCACCTACAAGCCCCATTTGGGGGTAATAAGAAACTACTTACCGAACATGAGAGATGTAAAATAACATTTCTCCTCTGTTTAAACCGATTTTTTGTTACTTGGTAGCATTTAAGGTAATAAACAATTATTATTATAGTTAATTGAATTACGACCGGTGGGTGTCCAGCAATCTCTGTAAAGAAATTATTACCTTTATACAGTGTGTATATTTCGGAAATTGTTTGGATAAAATTTTATACAATCTACCTACTTCCTTATAATTAATTATAAGTTGATTAATAGAAATTCTGTCTTAGAAATAATTAGGAATTTATATTTAGATCTGCTTGATCTATTCGCAATGTATTAGATTACATTTTGATTGCTTAAAGCACAGGAAAAATTTGTTCAATGACTAAAAGCGACAAAGACAAAAAAGAAAGCCTATTGAAATTTACGATAAATTCAGTATTTCTGTTTACTAGTAATTATTATATTATAATATACAGTATCTAGTAACAATTTAAAGTTATCTGATACTGTGTAACCCCTACCGTACCCGTGGTCCGAATTAAATAAATAAATATAAATAATTTAATTATGTGGGGGCAGCAGACAAGATTCGGCCGTTTTCCTGGTGCCAACAGAGATGACTCACATGTTGTCAACCCAAGAGATGAAGAGTGGAACTTCCTCTGATGAATACTTTTAGATTATGTTGATCTTTCCTGAAAATAGGCTAACCAATAATAGGTTGGCTCTATCTCAGTAGTACTATTATCCAGTAAGTACTGTGGTAGAGCCAGCTTATTATAGGTGTAATAATAGGCCGGCTCCATGGGTCTTCGCTATTCGAAACACTTTACGTACAAAAATGTTTAAACCAAGCTCATACATCCAAGGCGTTCCTCGACAAATCATTGTGAATCAGTTGCGCATATAATCGCATTATGGATCTCACTAGAATCTAAATCCAAAAGATTCCATACCACACAAAAGTAATTAATATCAAGCAACATCAATAGTTTTAATATCATTTTTATATCTCTATTGTGAATGTCTAGAATTTGGCTAAGGAGGAGCTGGGATTAATTGCAGCAGATTTGTGGAAGCGTGACTCTATTCATCAGCCCTTGTCAGCCACAACAAATCTCAGACACAAATGTACTGTGTTGCACAGCGAATACAAGTAATCTTAACTACACTTAATATTAATAAAATGTCTTACCAACTCTTAGTGATGTTCTTGAGTGGAGTCCTGGAGGCAAGCTAGATACACACAAGACTAAAATTGGCCAATATTAGCAAGTGAATTATCTTTACTTTACCAGACTCTAACGCAGCGTCTTCAATGCACGATGCAAGTTCACAGGATTCGCAATTTCTCCTTGCAAATGTCAATGAATAGTTCACAATGTCCTTTATCACAATTTACCGTTGCCAGCACTAGATCAGGCGGCATTCAAGGCGGTTTACTCTATTTAGTTCAATTAATCAATTCACACGAAATGCAAAAGGTGTGCTCACAATAACTTTTCACAAAATGTTCAATATGTCACAAACCGTGCCGGGAGTCAAAAAAGCGGCAATTTAATAGATTTCACAACTATTCGCGTAGCTACAATGATGTGTTTTTCAAAAGGCGAACAATTATTTTACGTAGGTACGAGTCGACAACGTGGTAAATTTTCAACGAAGCGAACGGAAGTGACAGTTCAGTGTGACCATTGTCAGAAATTTTCAATAGACTAAACAAAATGTTACTCAATCGATCTAATCGATTTGACTTATAATAAAAACTAATTCTATTTCAAACATCCACCCGCCCCGGACCGGCCTACCGGTCCGCTAATCGGTTGGTAGACGTGACAATGTTGCAACCGCTCTCCTCAGAATCGAACCGTCCACCAAGACCTCAGCAAATCGGGGAACTCCATCAGCCCCAGTTACCAAATGAAGGATGCGCCCCCTGCGCCATCTGAGTGGCGGAAGGTTAGCCTCACTGATCAAAACGAGGTCTCCAATCTTGGGTGGATCGGTCTTGTCGGTCCACTTAACGCGTTGCTGGAGTATGTGCAAATATTCCAAATTCCAGCGTTTCCAAAAGCTCTGAGTAATCTGGCGTACCAATTCAAAACGTGAGAGACGACCTGGTCTCGTATCAATGTAGGGGTACTCAGGCAAGGCGACAAGTGGGCGACCAATCAAAAAATGGCCCGGCGTAAGGGCCTCCAAATCATTCTGATCTGAGGAGATCGGGCACAATGGCTGAGAGTTCAAAACGGCCTCAATCTTACAAAACACAGTTGCGAGTTCCTCAAATGTAAGGACAGATTCACCGATTGTCCTGCGCAAGTGTGTTTTGGCCGATTTTACGGCGGCCTCAAATATACCACCCCAGTGTGGACAATTTGGTGGGGAAAACAACCAATTTATCCCACGTCGGGCAAGCCTATCACCTATATCAGCTTTGTTGGTTTCAAGAAAATTAACAACATCATTCAGATAATTATAAGTGCCCTTGAAGTTAGTGCCGCAGTCATAACGGATCAAGGAAGGCAGCCCTCTGCGGGATACAAATCTGTCAAATGTGGCTACAAACGCCTCGGTCGTAAGCGAGGAGACCAGTTCTAAGTGTACGGCCTTTGTGAAAAGACAAACAAAAACACACAAGTAGGCCTTGACAGTCTTGCTGTTTCGAAGTGTCGACGTTTTCACCAAAAAAGGACCAGCGAAGTCCGTGCCAACACCGTCAAACGTCCTGCTTTCAGTTACGCGATCTGCCGGTAAGTCCCCCATCAAGGGCTGCATGGTAGAAGCCTTGAGCTTATAGCAAGGGATGCAGCGAAAGACTACACTCCGAATAATTCTTCGGGCAGACAAAATCCAAAACTCGCGTTGCAAAATGGCCAACAAGGCATTACAACCAGCATGCGAATTTTTTAGGTGACGGTCAGTTACCAACAAGCGTACCAAATGACCGTCCTTAGGTAACAAAAGGGGGTGACGTGCCCCGTAAGGGAGGTTGGCGTTCTTGAGACGCCCTCCAACGCGCAAGAGACCCGTATCGTCCAAAAAGGGGTTCAATTTAGAGACAGCTCCCGACAATTTCGATCTCCCTGATTTAAGGATAGCAATCTCCTTCTCAAAATGCGCCAATTGCACAGAACGAACCCAAAAGGTGAGGGACTCCTGTCGGTCCTGTGGTGAGAGAAACGGTGTCAGACGTTTTTGTTGTGGGTGCCTAAAATTAAAAACAAAACGCTTTATCCAAGCAGTAACACCTAACAACTTGTCAAGGGAGCTGTAACAATTCAACAAAAAATCGGGGTCGAAGGCGCATTCCACCTTTTCAAGAGCGAGTGTTCGCAGACCCGGCAAATTAGAAGTATTCAAAACTGGCGTTCGAGGCCAATCAATTTCTGGTCGACTCAACCATTCCGGACCCCACCACAGCGAATGACCTATCAAACTAGGCGTCAAGCATCCGCGCGAGGCACAATCAGCGGGGTTGAGCTCACCTGGCACGTGTCTCCAAACAAGTTTGACTTCGGATTTCTGGATTTGGGAAACGCGATTAGCGACAAATACCTCCAAGGTGTGGACAGAAGCCTTCAACCAACAAAGTACAATTTGGCTGTCTTTTCAGGCGTAGGTCCCATCAATACAAATGCTTTTACCCAAAGTGTTAGACACGTGGTTCAATAAGCGTACAAGTAGAGCTGCTCCCGAGAGCTCCAATTTTGGAATGGTCAGAGATGTCCGAAGGGGTGCCACCTTGCTCTTTGCCATGATCAGGGAAACTCTCACCTGACCTGAGGCACTGACTGTGCGCAAGTACACCACAGCCGCGTGACCACGTTCCGAGGCACCACAAAACCCGTGAAGGGTGGCCTTGTACTTCCCGGGAGGAAGGATGGGACGAGGCAAGGAGATCTCATTGACGGCAGGAAGCGAGGATACAAAAGAGGTCCATTCCTCAACAAGAGTGCCGTGTAGGGGTTCGTCCCAGGTCAATCCTGCTGTCCAAAGTTTCTGCAAGAAGCATTTTGCCCAAAATATAATTGGACAGATCCAACCGTTCGGATCAAAGGTTCTGGCGACAGTAGACAATACGAGACGTTTAGTCCCAGAACACGGCAATTTCAAGTCTACGTTATATGTAAAGATGTCTTGGACTGGTCTGTACTGAACGCCGAGAACAGCCATCATGGCGGGGTTTTCAACAATCTCAAACAAATGTGGATCCTGCTGATGATCCTCTGGCAAGCCTTCCAAAAGCGCTGGTGAGTTGGAAATCCATTTGCGCAACTCATAACCAGCGGAGGCCAAAATACCTATCAATTCGTCCCGCAGGAGGATCGCCTCGTCCGCTGTGGAGGCGCCCGAGCAAATGTCATCGACGTAAATATCGTCTTTCAAGATGGCGGAGGCTCTTGGGAAGCGTAAGCCTTCGCGGTCTGCGAGCTCCCAAAGAGAACGTATTGCCAAATAGGGGCTCGACCTTAACCCGTACGTATTGGTATTGAGCTCGTAGACGACCATGGGATCACGAGGAGACTCTCTCCAAAGGATCAGCTGGAAGCGACGGTCATCAGGGTGGATAATAGTCTGCCTGAACATCATTTTTATGTCGGCCACAAAGACAACCTGATGTCGTCGGAAGCTGGTGATGACGTCACAAAGGTCCTTGACCAACTTGGGACCAGAATGCAAGCACTGGTTCAAGGATACGCCTGTTGAAGTCTGCGCAGAACCATCAAAAACTGTGCGCAGCTTGCCAGTCGATGGCTTCAATACCGCATGATGCGGGAGAAAGTAATGCTCCACCGAACGCCAATCCAAACCTGACACTGACATGTGTCCCAACTGTTCATATTCTCTCATGAACTCAATGTACTTCTGTCTGAGCTCCGGATCACGACCCATGCGACGCTCCATAGCCAACAATCTCTTTTCGGCTAAAGGTCGTGACTCACCAAGCGGAGGCCGAACAGACAGAAATGGTAGCCTTGTAATGATCCGACCAGAACGGAGTCGACCAGTGTTGTTCTGGAAGAACAGCTCGCACTCCTCATGTTCTGGATTCAAACGGGCAGCTTGAGGGGGCTCCTCTACCTCCCAAAACCTCTGAACCGCATCAGAGAGAGCGGAGCCTACAGCCAACAAATTATCAAGTTCGGGTGGAGGGGGGTCCTTAGGTATAGGTCCCATCAAAGCAAATCCAAATATGGTCGGGATGGCAGTCAAACCATTTGGCACCAAGGCCCGTTTCCCACCAATCAAAATTCCACCGAGGACATCAGAGCCAATCAACAAGTCGATTTGTCCCGGTGTGTCAAATTTGGGGTCTGCCAGTTCCAATCCCGATGTCAAATTCACCACAGCAGCAGGTAGCTGCTTCTGTGGGTGCATACCCAAAATATTCTTCAACACAATAGCCGAGGTTTTAATCCTCGGGTGTGAAGATTCAACAGGGCCAAACAAAACCTTAACTTGCCCTTCAACATTAGAGGCTACGTCCCCTATGCCCCGTATACAATTTGGAAAAGAGCCCATATTTAATTTAACCTGCCCTACCAAATAAGTGGAAACAATGCAACCTTGTGAACCTGTGTCCAATATAGCACGGACAACAACAGAGGTCCCCGTGGGTCCCCAGACCCTAACAGCAACCGTTGGCAGCATAACGGTCTCAATGGGGGAGGTTGGCGTTATAGGGCAGGGGTCAATGACCTATTGTTGCCTGGGCGGCGACCGTTGGCCAGGACCAGGCAACTCAAAATGAGGGTGCGGCTTGAAGTCCTCAAAGGCGCGATGACTCGATCCGCGCGCCATCTGTGGGGGGTCATAATGACGCACCCGCCCAAAACGAGGTGGGCGCGAGTCAAGACGGGGACGCTCCGCCAAAGGAAGGGAATACCTGGGGCAACAGTCATGGTGCTAGTGATGTTGAGCGGTCGCACATTCAGGTGCGCGAGAGAGAGGAGGCGTGCGCACGCTACGGTTCTCCAAGCGGGGTGAGTGGCGATCAATTGAGCGAGGCGACTCTCGGCTACGCGCCGGTGAGCCTCGGCTGCCACCTTCAAAACACCCGCCCGTGCGCGGCGTCGGCTGGTTGGACAAGCGGCCAACCTCTCTGGCATTCATGCAGAGAATGTCCAAATGCTGTCCTCCACAGTGAGGACAGGGGCGAGAGTTTGAGCAGTCTCGCTGGTAGTGGGACCCCAAACAAGAGAAGCAAAGGCGGCGGGCATTCGCGATGCGCCTACGAGAGGCGACATGTAGGTCCAAGAATGCCCTACAACTGGCCGTTCTGTGCCCTGTGACCTTGCAGTAGGAGCACTCCGCTGGGCTCTGCGTGACTGCAAAGCGAGGAGGTCGCCGGTCAACACTGGCTCGGGTGTGAACGCGAGCCTGCTCCTTGACCTTGGGCGGCTGCGACTTAGCCGGCGTGTCACCACCGGAGTTGTCCAAGACCCGGCACTCATCCTCCAGGAACTTCTCCAGGTCAGCAAAGGGGGGCAGATGGGTCGCGCTATCCCCACCAAAGCGCTGTTCAAAACGCGACCTCAGGTCGGCAGGCAGCTTCTTCAGCACAATGTGCACCAATAGATAGGACCATTGGTCCACGGGCAGGTCAAGGCACTTAAGTGCGTTGATGGCCACCAAAAGCGGGTTCAACAGTTGGGTGCGCAACCCAGAGACCCGGGTGAGCGTCGGCAAGCCCAAAATCTGCTCAATGTGCGTGTCGGCGAGGCCACGCTTATTATGGTACCTACGGGTGATTAGGTCCCGAGCCGTCTGGTACGCCTCGTCAGACACGGGCAGATGCTGGATGAGGCCCTTAGCCTCCCCATCCAGAACCGACATTAGATAGGCCAACTTTTGTGCCGGCCGAAGGTCAGCCCTATCATTGACCAGGCTGTCGAACAAGTTAATGAAGCCCAGGTAGCTTCCTAGGCAGCCATCAAAATGGGGGAGGTCCAAAGTAGGGAGCCTACTCACCAGCCCCGGTGCTGACCTAGGAAGCTCCTGCTTCAGGCCGGGTTGCCCTTCCCTATCGGCAACTAGTTGTCTCGCAGTATTGGAGACAGCATCATACAGGTCTAAGACCTGGGCATAGTCTTCGCTGACCTTATTTCGCTGGTCAGCGGTGAAATCATTGATTGACACTTCAAGACAGCAAGTGCTGAAAGTGCGGAATTGCTGTTCCACACTTGCCAGGCGATCGTCAATCCGCTCGTACCTCTGAAGTAAAGCCTGCTGGCGATCAGGCCGGTTCACTAAAGCATTGGCCGAGGCAAACCAGCGCAAATCTGATGCAATAGCACCAGCAGCCGCACGCAAGTCCTTGATAGCTGACATAATCAAAATTCAAAAGAGCCCGGACAAGCGCTAAATAAAATTAACAATCAAAACTTAATTTTTCTTAATTCTTTGAAACCAACAAAGTATTAGCCTGTTTACAGCAAGTGCAGGCAAGTGACAGGTATCTACTGTCCAACAAAATTAATAGTTTCAATATATTGAAGAATCAAACACAAAAGTTATCAAGGTTATAACTTATAACAAATTAAAAGTTGAAGCTTCAAATTAATTAATTAGTTATTTGCAACAGACAGACTGGCTGTGTTATTTGAGATATACAATAGGAAGTAAGCACAGAATATGTGTTACCTAACAATATTATCTATATTATAACAAAACAAAGTTTATTAATGTGACCCGCCCAAGTGGCAAGGTCAAGTTTGATTATTACAATGTTTATGAATATATGCAATGAACTAAATTTACTAAATTTATTGATATATACAGCTGTTATGTATCCAAACAAACTGACTTATTAATGCAACAACAAATTTAAGTTAGATTTTTCAACAATACAAATCAACAATTACTGATTGAGGTTATGTGACAATGTGTTTCAAATTATCTAGGTCAACTTATACAATTAAATATTATGTATTTTAGACAATAACTGACCTGACAAACACTACAATACTGTCTACAAGGTGATAAGATACAAGCTCATACCAATCTGAGTTTATACTCAGTAATGCAACAGCGGCTAAATTTCAACTACAGCTCTGCACCAAAAATTGTGTCTAGAATTTGGCTAAGGAGGAGCTGGGATTAATTGCAGCAGATTTGTGGAAGCGTGACTCTATTCATCAGCCCTTGTCAGCCACAACAAATCTCAGACACAAATGTACTGTGTTGCACAGCGAATACAAGTAATCTTAACTACACTTAATATTAATAAAATGTCTTACCAACTCTTAGTGATGTTCTTGAGTGGAGTCCTGGAGGCAAGCTAGATACACACAAGACTAAAATTGGCCAATATTAGCAAGTGAATTATCTTTACTTTACCAGACTCTAACGCAGCGTCTTCAATGCACGATGCAAGTTCACAGGATTCGCAATTTCTCCTTGCAAATGTCAATGAATAGTTCACAATGTCCTTTATCACAATTTACCGTTGCCAGCACTAGATCAGGCGGCATTCAAGGCGGTTTACTCTATTTAGTTCAATTAATCAATTCACACGAAATGCAAAAGGTGTGCTCACAATAACTTTTCACAAAATGTTCAATATGTCACAAACCGTGCCGGGAGTCAAAAAAGCGGCAATTTAATAGATTTCACAACTATTCGCGTAGCTACAATGATGTGCTTTTCAAAAGGCGAACAATTATTTTACGTAGGTACGAGTCGACAACGTGGTAAATTTTCAACGAAGCGAACGGAAGTGACAGTTCAGTGTGACCATTGTCAGAAATTTTCAATAGACTAAACAAAATGTTACTCAATCGATCTAATCGATTTGACTTATAATAAAAACTAATTCTATTTCAAACAGTGAATAAACATTATTTCATATTTACGATTGTTAATTTCCCCATCACAACAGAAGATAGTGGTTTTATAAGATGTTGTAAATGTCATACTCATATTTTAATAGTCTCAACAGCGCTGTAAAAGGAATTTGCATGAAAAGTGATAACTACCTTTTTTCAATTTATATAATTACGGAATCACGGTAAAGTTGAAATACAAGCTTGATTACAGTCGGCCTCTTTACTTTTATTACTTATTTTAATGAACCTAATGTCGTAAAAAAATATTTTTCCCTTGTTAAGTAAAAACAATCTAATGTGACTTAAGTCTTATAATGCTTTTACACAAAATAATACAAGGGCGTGAACGAAGTCGGGTATTGATGATATTGTAATCATGGTAGAGCCTTGCAGCTGCGGACATAGCTAAGTTAATTTTACATTAAATTAGGCGCACGCCTGTTAGATAGATGGATAGATAGATATATAACATAGATAGATAAATAGCTAGATATATAAAATAACGGTAGTAGAGCCTTGCTGATTTCAGCATGAATGGGCCTGCTACTACGACCGGGGAAGTACTACCCTCTCACAGAAAATCGACGTAAAGTAACAGTACCTAAACTGTTGCGTTTCGTTGGGTGAGTGCGAGTGCCAGAGGCCCTATCCCCTATTCGTTCTCCCTCATCCCACTCCTCATCCTATCCATTTTTCCGATAAATATACTCTTTTTTATTGTACACCAAATAATATTGAACAGTACACATTTTGTGAATTGGCTTATACTACAGCATATACAAGTAGCGGCCTTATTGGGTGGTTTCAAAAGCGATCTCTTCCAGGCAACCTTTTGGAACCAACCAGACTGTTGTGCTTTTTGAGTCCTTACTTAAAGTAATTACTTCTGTTTACGCTCGTCTTGAATTAAGTTTCCAACGACATTATTTAGGCGGTGGTTTATTAGATGACAGAATTTCTTAGGCTAAAAGGAAAATAAGTGTTGGCACGAGTTTCTAAAGATAAATTTTTAGCACATCAGCGTTCAGAAGCAGAAAATTGGACGGTGTAATTAAGTTCATACAATATGTCAAACATCAAAACATTACTACCTACTCACGAAAATATATAAAAACTAATACATAGGTATATTAACGAAAAGATAATAATAATTTTGTTTATTGCTTTTAAAGTTTTTGGTCTTCGCTGATTCTTGTCTACGAAATGGTATAGGCCGTTGATCAAAGTTGTAATCGAATACAATTTTACGATAACATAATATTACTCTACATATAGATTTACCTAATAGAAGATCGAAACCGTTATCCACTTTTATCCTATTAGCTTAAATTAGCAACCGATTCAGTATACAAAAACGAAATACTTTTCTAAATTAAATGCTTTTACTAGATAGTATATGAACATACTTATTCTCAAATAATATTTTAAGCAGAAGTTTCTACCACAATTTCTTTACCTATTCACAACACTAACTATACATGAAGCGACTCTCTTAAACAATTACTATAAAGCTTCGTTATAACAATCTAAATCAACAGAAACGTCTCAAAACCGAAAGAGAAACACGGAGCTCATAAAGTTATCTACAAGTTTATTCGCCTACACACCGACAACTTTATACCGCGCTATCTGACAGATAAAACCCTATTCAACATCAATTAAATGCCATGCCATGGCCAAATTAAAAGGAATTCCGTAAAGATATGGCTTATCAGTGTTCAATAGAGGAGTGTACCTATAATTCAGAACAGTATAACGCAATGTGTGATAGCACCATCACCTACGGCGTGTGTATGTGAAACGAATCGTAGTACACATTCTAATGCTAATATTCGACGACCGACAGGTATATCAGATAGAGCTATTAAGTTTAAGATGAATGCTGGCATTTACCATGCTTTTGGATTTTTGAGGATAGTATTGTAATTTTGGGTTAGATTTTAGTAGAATATTAGATGGCTAGGCCGTGGTTGAATGTTGATTGGTGATAGTTCACTAAAAGGGAAGAATTTCGCGGAGGCATGTTGCAGTGTCTGCATATTGCTGCTGCGTTAATAAATAAAGCACTAGGCGCAAATTATTTATTGAATGATGTTAACGGTAATTTGGACATAGACTCGATATTAAACAGCCTGATTTTATTGTTAATTAAGCTCTATTATTACTATTCTATCTACCGAATAATTTTAGAAATAAAATATGATATCGAATAGAGCACTTCTCTGTCTTGGATCGCAACCGGACAACGCCAAGATGATGATGATGAAAATATGCATATCGTATCTTTGTCAAGAAGAGAGAAAGATTTGGAAATATACTTAAGTCTCTTTTGGTCACATGTGTGCTATAGATAGCCAGTAATAAATTAACAATCTTACAAGATCCTGCTACTTATCTATACTGAATGTGGAAAGACTATGGTAGTCGATTTGAATATACTGCTCACAACGCGTCCAATAGGTAACGTGTATTTCAGTACAAATCATAAAATTGCTTCTAAACGCAACAAGCAATATTATAAAAATACATTTATACTGAAACGCTTTAAAATTTCATACAGTACATCAATTGCAACGATAAATTGTCCCCTGAAATCAAATGATTTGGTCATTCGCGCCTACGATATGCTAACCAGCTATTCAATGAGGTTCCGAACGACTTTCCAAACACAACAGTTTGGTAAAAATATCACCCAGTGTCTTCGATAAAATAGCAGTAAAATGACGGCCGCTTTGATAAATTATATCTAGGGGTCACTGATAAATAATACGTTATGTATTCTTAAGAGAAAATAGGTATAACGGGTAATGCTTATCAGTTTTACTTCGAATGCCTCGTTGGTCGCCAGGCATATGTACTTTGTTTTAGAAAGTAGCTACATAGGGTTGAAAAGAATATGATTGTGATGGTATAACGATACGCTTCTCTCTAAAAACTTGACCAAAGATAAGAAATAATTTCATGGTGCTACATTCTACATGATCCTTTATGAGAAGCATTTGAATATAAGCCGAATTCTAAAATCTTTAAAGATTGAAAATCTTTTAATAGGTATTTAAGGCTAAGTTTTAAGCTAGTTCGAGGAAACTAATGCTGAATTTTGTGAAGCATTTTTCTCTAAAAAGACTGACTCAAGTGGAACAAGGTCGAATTGACAATTTGAAATATTTAGGACTTAGCCTTAGTGCTTTATTTAGTTCTTGTCTTATAATCAGTATTTTGAGTTGTATACCAGTCAGCTAGGTAAAATCTGACCCAGATAAATACACTCTAATCGACTAGATTTATTATACCACTGCAATTATAATGATATTCAATTAATGCGATGTTGACAGTTTGAACGTTATCAGTATTAATTTAATGTGGATCGAATGAAACCACAAAATCAATCGCAAAGTGGATACCGATGATGACGCGTACATAATTATTTATTGATAGTTTTAGGCTGACCTTACATAGGTATGCTAATCGTTCAACATAGGTAGGTATGACGTGTACATAGTAAATACATATGTTGCATATCGTTTGGTACAATTGGGAACAAGCATTCGCGATTCACGAACAAATGATGATAAACATTTGCGATTGATATAAAACAAAACCCACCTTTGGACTTAACCATGCAATGGAAATGACCGCCTGTAACTAGAATCTGAAGAGAATACGAAAGAAGGAAGGAACAAAAGTAGGGTCGCAACCGTTTTTTTTTTGTTTTTTTGGTGACGGGTTGGAAAATCCTCATGGACTCCCTCGGCCCTGGGGGATGGGCGAAGGGGACTGTCAGACTCTTACTGACTAAAAACCAACCCGTGTGCTTCATGTACCCGTGTGTTGGAGGGTCGGATATCGCCCAAGCATACGTCGCAACCCCCCGACGGGTATTGGCCCGCCAGATGGACAGGCGGGCCCCGAACAAAACCCCCTTGGCGGCGGATTGAGGTGTTGGGCTCCGCCGCTAAAACACCCAGCGGCCGCAGAGGATAGGGAGGACGGCAACGCAACACCGCATCTCCTCTTCCTCTGCGGCCCCACCGCGACGCATCGAATTGTGCGCCCCCATTTGGTCGCGGAAGATAGGGTGCGCGGCAACGCAACACCGACACGCCTCTCCTCCCGCGACCGCGCCCGACTGCGAGGGACAGACAGAACTGTCCCCCGCACCCACACCGTTGGACGCATCCTGCGTAGGCCCACTGCCAAGGCCACGCGGAGCGTCCACTCCATGGATCCCTCTTACCTTCACCGCGGGGTTCAAAGCCGCGGTTACTGAGCCTCTCCACCACGACAAGGTGGAGATCCCACGGGGGGGAGGGTTGCAACCCTGCATGTGGTATATTTTGGATGGGCATTTTTTATACTTTTTGTTTCAAAATGGTCGTCTTTAACTAGGATCTTTTGGCAGAAATACGATAAAATGAAGTAACATAATTAAGCAGGTTTGCAACTTTGCTTGTGCCTGTGACATAGAACTTTAATGTAAAGAACGTAATTTAAAAAAAATATTGTAATAGTAAAAAATGGTTAAAATTGTGTGTTCGATTAAAATAACACAATTAAATTTATAGACCAGACAAATAAAAACTTTTGGGTGATCTTCTTTCTTATCAAGAAACTAAAATATACCGTCTACTTTCCAAGATTCTAAATTTAAGATACTTTTAGAGTATTTCGAACCAGGTACTAAAAGTTTTCAGGTACTAAATGCCAAAAGGTTTGCATTACAAAGAAGCGAAATAAAAGTTCGAGTGACTTAAAGTTAAGAAACGTATTACAACGTATTCATGTTTTAAAAGCTAGCAAGCTTTTAAAACATGAATACGTCAACAAAATGAAACTATGACATTATTATGCATGTAAAATACAGATACAATTATTCCTTTGAAGTTGAAACTTGTAAGGTTCGGTTTGTTACCTAATTATATCAAATTAATTTTACATTTAAATCGCAAAGAGGATCGTTTGTTGTTAATAGTACGAAGTTGAAACTTGTTAAAATATTTCAAGCGGTTATAGATTTGCAAGTTTGACATGTTTAAGAATATATATACATCTAAGAATGACAACGATTTTGTCATTCTTGAGAGTCTGTCCAGACAGACTGAGTGACAATGATATGCCTCACAACTACATTGATCTACTATAACACTGCTTAGATGGCAACTACTTCCTCTTCCAAGGCCAATATTATCTCCAGATCGATGGTGTCGCAATGGGGAGTCGAGTAGCCCCAGTACTGGCTAATATCTGGATGGAACATTTTGAAGAAAAGGCGCTTAGCATCGGACCCGAGACCATCTGGCTTTGGAAAAGATAAGTAGACGACATCTTTAGTATCGTAAAAGGAGGTAAGCAGGAAGTAGATCAATATGTGCAACACCTTAACTAATTTCATCCGAAAATGAGGTTCACCTACAAAATGGAAACTGACAGATCGTTGTCATTCTTGGATGTCAAAGTGACTGTGAGACCAGATGGGTTCTTAACACACTGCGTTTATCGGAAGCCTACACACACAGATAGATACCTGCACGCCACGTCGCACCACCACCCTCGACACCTGCAATCCGTTGTGACGTCACTAAAAAACAGAGCACATGATCTCTGTGACCCTGAGCATTTGAAGCTAGAGCTAGACCATGTTCAGGACTCGTAACTATCAAAAGCTCGAGATGATACGAAATTTTCCACACATGTCAAACTTAGAAACTTTTAAACACTCGCGTTGCATGTTTAAGAATATATATATATATATATATATATATATATATATATATATATATATATATATATATATATATATATATATATATATATATATATACCTATTTTTAAATCTGTACTAAATTATATATATATATATATATATATATATATATATATATATATATATATATACACATGTCAAACTTAGAAACTTTTAAACACTCGCGTTTTGCATGTTAGTTACGAGTGATTTAATTTAGTACAGATTTTAAAGAATTCTGTTTACATTCACCATTTACTTTTTGAATATACATATAGAATATTTAACTAGCACTTTCGTAAACGCTTTTTGTAAGTATATCTACTGTTTCGTGATAAATACCAATAATAAATGAACATAACAACTTTTACCTATTGCCTTAAATTACCTCTAGCTTATAATTCTATATAAAGTATAAGCACTTATGTACAAATTATATCCACGGTAATATCATTTTATAATAACATAATTGACTGCACGGTTGGTGTAGTGGTTTAAGCGGCCGCCTCTAGACACTGCGCCGAGTGTTGTGGGTTCGATTCCCACACGAGACAACACTTTGTGTGATCCATAAATTGTTGTTTCGAGTCTGGGTGTTCATTGTGTCCGTTGGTTGTATGTTTGTAAGGTCCCCTGCGACACAGGCTTTATTCCTAGTGCGGGAGTTGTAAAAAAAAAATAAAAAAAAAACCACACAGTTTCATACAATGTCATAAGTCATGAGTAAGCAAATAGCGTCTGCTGCATTACAATTGAGGCCATTTTATTTCAATTTAATACTCCACAGCTATATAGCAGACCTCACATGATCTTCACACAAGCTGTCTACCGTCAGATCTACTTTTATGAAAACTTAACCCGTCCAAAACAATTTGAATCTAACCCAGTGACCCTAAAGTTCAGAATCACGTGTATAACATATTAAAATTTACAAGAATTATCGGCGTAACTCCGAGTTAATACTCAATGGTAATCGGAAAGCGATAAAATGCTACTGGCGGACTCATAAAACAGCCCTTTCAGTTGAATACAGGGTTCTAATTAAAGTTTCCCCGAGTTAGCTACTGCCAGGACATTTGTGATAGTTGACACTTAATATCCAACTTGTGTTGTTACTTAACGCCTTTAAGCTTTCTGACACACGGACGGGGCGGTTACTGGGCCGTCATATTGGCGTACGTTGAACAATGCCAAACGTCAGTCATTTTGAATCTGTGGTGTTCGAGTGACGTTTTGAGGTAGAGAACGTCAGTTTGAACGGCGCTTGATGTCATTTACGACGTTGATATGTCTGGGCCGATAACTAGTGATCTAATAATTTAAACTAATGTTTGTATATTTCAAAAGAAGCTGCTCATACCAAATAATACAGACTTGCGAAAGAAGTAGTGACTTCGATTCTTGTTGAAACTTTGTTAGCTTGCCACATACTTATAAAAATTTACATTTGTGTACAAATATAAAAAATATATCAATGTGTTCTAACTTACAGTGTGAAATTTACCGATAACTCTTATCAAAATACTAGAGGACGCCAACAGCTACGCCTGCATTTTTTTTTAATTTACCCGTTTTGGCCGATCCCGTGGGAATTATTTCGGGAAATCCCTTCTTAGTGCACCCCTACGGTCCCCAAGAAACATAAGTACATGCCAAATTTCAGCTTCCTGTGCCCAATAGTTTCGGCTGTAGCGTGTCTGTCAGTCAGTCAGCAACGCAAGGATTTTATATATTAAGATTAACCAGTGTTAACCATTTAAAATCGTCCAATTGTACTAACATGCTATGATCTAATCATTTAGTTAAGACGTGACCTATTTTAATTACAGTGTTGTTCTCAATTAAAACGAATCTCCTTTAGGGAGTGTGAAGTGGTTAAAAACGATTCACACATCTGTATAATTAGATTTCTTGCGTTACTGACTGACTGAGAGACATCCTACAGCCGAAACTATTGGGCGGACGAAGATGAAACTTGGCATGTATGTTCCTTGGGGACCAAAAGGGCGCACTAAGGAGGGATTTTCCGGAATTCCGGGATCGAACAGAAACTTTACATTAATGAAAGTGTACGAGCGTAGCCGCGGGCATCCTCTTATAAACATATCAACGAAAAGTTTATTGAAAATGGAGCTAGTAGTATTTAACAGTTCTTGGTCTAAATCATGAAATATCGCTATCCCTTTGGGTTGCGGCGGTCAGACGGCTGTCACTGTGCGGCAAAGCGAATATTATGTCAAATCTAATCAGGTTAGACTAGTAAGCGGACCCTATGTTACAAGGTTAAAGTTTTGGGAGCAACTGGCATAACGCTAGGACGGTAATGATGAGTATCATATAGACTGCGTGCGTATCTAGAATTATGTTTTAAAAACGAATGAAGCGACGAATGGCAGTTAAGAAGTACATATTTAAGCATCACAAAGCATATGTTCCAAATTAGTAGTCTTACATGTGAATTACTTTTGTTGTCCCTGTTGTCAAGTGGCATTCTATCCGCTAAGTGCAAAAATGTATGAAACTGACAAAGGCTTTCAATATGTCACGTCGTTGACAAAGATCGAATCTTTTCTATATTCTAAGGGTGCTTGTACACGGTGCATGTAGCTGGAGCAAGTAAAGGTGCGGGTTACACGCGTGAGTAATATACGCAAACTACTTGTTCAAGTTACTCGCTCGTACTTTGTACATGGTGCAAATAACTGGAGCAAGTAAAGACACGGGCTACTTGCGCAAGCTGTATGTACAAGTTATTTGTTCGTGGTCAAGAGCTACATGTGCATGCTGTTCGCGCGGTAGCTTTATGACTTGAATCTCGACGAACAAAAATTCTTTTAAAATCATATGTTAAAAATGTAATTTTACCAGAATTATTAAATTTGATGGAAGACGAACGAAAACATGCGCGAGTGACCCGCGCGCGCCGCAGAGCATGCGAATTAGTTGCGTGGGTAGCTCGCTTTGGTACATGCTTGAGTCGCTAGACCTGCACATTTTTTTAAACGATGTGTTTACGGTGCCTCAACAGCACGTGCCTCAACATGCTCAAGCTACATGCACCGTGTACAAGCACCCTATGGAACGACTTGCTTATGAATATGTTACCATGGCAGCCAAACAAGAGCGATAGTAGAAATGACAAACGAACGCCACTTGTCTAAGCCGGCATTTTCATGTTCTTTCTTAATTATATACCTTGGTAGCCTAGACTCTTCAGCCTGGTGCATTATGCTTAGTGACCACAAGTAAGGAGCCTAGTCCATTAGCTCTGGTGGTCGATTAAGAATAGGTAGCTCTTCGTATCTTCTTTGGTATTGGGTTTGGTTACACATGGCGCCATGGGAGGAAGACTGGACAACGCCTGTACCCTGTCTTCTTCCCGTAGGGTTCTTAGTAAAACACCACACTCTGGCTCTTATTTCTCCAAGAGCCTGCGATTCGAAGGATTTTCCACCTCGTAACAAAAAAAAATGGGTCCTAGTCCATGGTAACACTTAATAGTCGATCTTCGATGAGAAAAGTTTCTTTAAATTTGCAAATGCCGCTATCTAGCGGTCGCTACTGTTACTATCAGCTAGCGGCGATTTTAAGAAATGTATAGAAATATTTTTTCCTTGGTCAAAAAATGGTAATAATAAAACCGTGTAATGGCTCTTGGTATTAATTTACCACGGCTTACTTTGTCCTTGCGGTGAATTACTCTCACTAAATGTTTGGGATCAATTCACAACAATCTGCTTAGCCATATAATCGGTACCCACATCAATGGATAGATTTTATTGGCGTTAATGAACACCTATGCGATCATTAACCGCCTCCAGCTATCTGAGTTACGGCTAAGAACCAGTAATCAGTCAGTAACTGCCAAGTATTTGACGACGATCGACATTATTGTCGAGAAACTACATATATTTAGTCGTGATAAATTCTATAATAATATGATGTAATTAAATTGATCCAGCGTTATTCAATCAATCGCTTCCAGACAACCTTAGGGTGGACAAGTATGATATAACTCTTATTGTTTCATTCACTATTGCTTAAAAGTAAAGTATAATTTTTAAATCACAAGGATCAATTAACACTCTAAGAATACCCAAACTGTTTAGCCTGTTGAAGCATTTAGCGACTAATTCATTTATTTAACTTTTTTTAAGACTGAAAATTGCTAAAATTTCGAATACAGTACAGTTGACATTTCTAAGCTGACGCAAGACAACATCCAGGCATATGTCAATCAATTAGCAGACAATAACTGTCTCCTAAGCCGTGTGGTTGACGGCATAGAATACAAGTGTCACCACCTCTATCTTCCCGTGCGTGGGTGTCGTAAGAGGCGACTAAGGGATAACACGATGCAAATACCATCTTTGCGTAGAAACGGAAAACTCGACATCAAACCCTATACACTGCCTCATTGGTCTCGCGGCATAAATGTGCGAGTGGGATCAGGAGGTCCCGGGTTCGATTCCTGGGTCGGGCAGTGTTATTGGGCTTTTCTGTCACGAAATTCTCAGTAGCAGCACCTAGTTTGGACATGTGCCCGGTACGGCAATAGGCTCGCCCCTTATTACGTGGGACTAAATTATATCTGGCGAAAAGTGGGTGAAGAAATACACTTCTACCTACCCCTTCGGGGATAAAAGGCATGACGATATGTATGTATGTATGTATGTCTCCGGAATCTCAGGGAAGCTGTGGTGCGACTAATTGTTCAAAGTGCAACGCCCTAGAGAACATCCATCAACTGCTGATGGAAACTGTCAGAACCAAATTAGGAAGAAAGACTCTGTGAAAACGATTTTTCGATGGAGGGATGATTTGTCTTTGCATGTCCCCGTAACAGACATTTTTGTTTATTAATAGTATACTCCTATAGAGTAAATAAGTGTCAATACAAACTATAAGGCTTTGTTGTTTTTGTCTGAAAACTTCAATAACCTTTCAATATTTATAGTTATAAAACCATTTCTCACATCCATCAAAGTGGCAAGTCTTCTAGATTAATATCTGACTAAAAACATATGTATTTCGATATATTTAGCATGTAACTGTACATATAACATACTCCAACCGTCTATATAAATTAAAAAAATTATATTTTTAATTATCAATAATGCCTGAGTTTCTAGTAGTTAGTGCTTTATTGTATTTCTGCAGCAAGGTTCCAGCCTTACTTAAACAAATACGATAGTCTTTGCCATTCATATTTTCAGTTCATATAACACCTGCCTAGGTCAGACGGTTTAGCCCAGACATTTGGGTATCAAAGCCGAACATGAAAAGGAAAGAGATTTATTTTTCTAATTGCGGCTGCGGGCGGATTTGACGGAGCACTATTCACCATGTCACAAAAATATAGTACTGCGGCGCTGTTACAATAGTGCACGAAGGTAAATGCCTGAAATACGGGACTGGTCGAGCACTGCCTAATCAGATAAGCACTCGAAGAGTCCTGAGTCTCTCCAAAGCCTAGTCTTTTTGAAAAAGGTTAGTCAATTCCAGTTTTATCCGGATGACGGCAACCCTAAACCCAACGAGTCCTGAACTCAATACCAAGAAGCCAGAATTAATTAAGCGTCAAAATGAAGTATTCAATTGGTAAACAAAGTTCAAGCAAATAATCAAAATTTCTCAGCTTTGTACTTCGGAATCGTTCTTGGAGTTTATTCATCAACTGTCTAATTTCGCTTTAATGAACATACAATTCGTTGAAATGACAGGTACGTAAGTTCTACGGATTTAATTTAGCTGGTTGGCACTAATCGACTAATCACATTTCATGAACGTGAACGCATTATTTGAATAATAATATGTGTGAATAATCTTGATTGTCCATTTCGTTATATAGAAAAGTAGCATCTGTTACTATTTTTGATGAATAAAGTTTCGCACAGGCATTAAAAATGTAAGTCAATTACTGTTTAACAGGTACTGACGACGAATTCTGAATTTAGGTTGACCTAAATAAATACGTCATGTTTTCTTCCATTAGCAATATATGACGGAGTGTGAAATCTCTTGTTGCTGTTTTGATTTGACACTTGAATTTTTATTTTTGTTATTTTAAAACCATAAAAGGTGGTGTCCAGATCTGACAAATGCCGCTCAGAAGCCGCACGTGTGCTGCGTGCATGTATTTGTTTCTGAGCCGACCGAGCGCTGTTTGCGCGCATGCTGTACTCCGCTCGTTACTAGTGGATAGCGCATAAGGCGCTCGCACACGACAGACGTGTGTATCTCATGTATTATTATTGTTTAAACTGCAGTGAACTGACGTGTATGCGCGCGAGCTGCACGCACAAGTCTCGTGTGTACCACGCAGCGTGGTGTGAGTTGCTCGCAGACAGCACGCACGCGCATCGCGCATACGTCGCATTCGCGTAAATTTTATCATATCTGTACAGGGCCTAATACGTGTACATTCAGAAACACCAAACGGTTAACGGCCGTTTTCAATATTCGAACTATAGATAGATTTGTAGATTTTAGATTCGTGTTTTACATATTTTGTATGGAGCTTATGCGAAAAACTGTCAAAAACGAATCTAAAATCTACAGATCTAGGGGCTGCACAATGTAACGAGCAGGCTTAGTACAATTGTAAGCTCAACAACAAGTACCTATGTATACAATATGTTTCGTTAGTTTTTGCTGAGCAAGCCTAACAGATAAATAATCCCCTGAATGGACTCCGTCTGCCCTAGACCAGTGGTCTTCATCAAATAGTGTTTTAAAAAGTATAATCAAATGAAATAAAGTAGGTATAATAATATATTTACTTGTCCTCACCAGTTCAATGCCTGATAAAACTCAACCAACTTATCAACAACTGTCCATCGTCTGATAAAATTTTAAGAAGGCTTGTTTCTGAAGTAGACAATAAGTAGTAGTAGTATGAGAGGGGATTATTTATCGAAACAAAGAACTATCTTGAATATTACCAAAGGCAAATTGTGTTTTCAAATTGCAAATAGTATAAAATACCGAAGGCTCACTCAAACAAGTTACTTGTCTGAATCAAAATACGTGACCTAATCTGTTTCACAGCCGTGGGTGGCAGTACGACTTGGCATTTACAAATTATGACATCTATTCCCTATGCTAATCTAATATTTTGAACTATTTAATGTAAATCGAAAATCTTTCGCCCGTTTACATTTATGTAGGTACGAGTAGGTACTTCGGAGTTTACGCAATCTCTTGGAGCCATCTAAAATAGTTCGTGCGGTATTTTTCTCATATCTTAACTGTTTTATAGGTTATCGTATAGATAGCCATCCGTCGATCCGTATAACGATGTGAAAGTATAACCTCTTATAAGCATTTCAATTGCCAGATGGCATTTTTATAAACGTGCTCTGCATTGCGTTCGTACAATTATCGACATTTTATCTCTGAATTCACATTACTAATACGTTTTTAATTAGCGCTTATACAACATTTTGTAAATATTTGAAATGTAATCTTCTTCATTTACTAATGTTTAATTACTTGGAGTATTTTGTAACTGGGTGAAGAGACGTTAATAGAAAATATTTACCATGGATACGATATCAAAATCGTGAATTCTAATACTTCTATAAATAAGACACAGATGGGTCGGTTCTCAGAAATGAAATGGCAAATGTTCATTTGACTTAATGGTCGCAAATGCAAATATTAAAATTTGCGTTTGTAACGTTGGACTTTTATGTTAAGGCGCTGTCCTAAGCGACTGTTTTGGTAAATGAGGGGGTGAAGCAGGGGAGGTGAAGGGAGCTTAGCTCCGTCTACTGCGGGGCGCCCCCCTTCATTCTCGTCGCGTGCGGCCGTATTCTAGCGACATCCGTATTCCAATATTTCAAAATCGCAAGCAAAACGTTTTAGCATATTGAATTGAGATACTGATATTAAAATTTATATTACATACATCAATCTGTTTGTAACATATAGGCATAGCGCAATTTTTGTTCTCAGTGCAGCCATGAGCAAAACTGGTTTACATTAGATGTTATAGGTATTAAATGTTGACGAAAGTAGGTAAATACCTACGTGCCGTAAGATGATAAAAATAATTAAGTCAGTTCCATGTATGGAGAGGCCATTATTATGTTTGTTTTATTCTTGTATCAAAATAGTGAAGCAGTTCATAGAATACCTACATCTAATTCCATTCCTGCCAGTTTTCAAATCTGTTTTGCAATAAATTGGCTGTGACATACGGGCGGACAGACAGACAGACATTGCGAATCTATAAGGGACCCGTTTTTACAATTTTTGGTTACGGTACCCTAAAAACACAATACTGCTCTACTAAGCGCAAAAGCCGTATCTCAACTAAAGCGAGTTACGAGATAATTGAAGTTTAGTAAAAGTTGATTTCTTTCATTTATTTATGGATGTTTATTGTTATTATAGGTATAATTATTATGGCAAAGGTTTCGAAATACGTCGCCGTTTTTAGGGGTTGTGAGTGATTGGAGAGGGAGCAGGAGAGGTCTTGAAACCCCCCTCACCATTTTCACTTGCCGGAAATACTTGGTTTCCTCTGAAAAAAAAATTCTCCAAACATCGGTGTGTATGGCACTGCCAACTTCCACATTCATCACACTAGTTTAATAAACTAAGGTTGGCGGAGCCCTGCAAAGGGCTCCTATTTTCGGATTAAGGGTCAAAAGAGAACCTAACATAACCTATTTATTTACTTATTACAGTCGCACCTAACCCAAGGCACTCGAAAGCAATGACGCACAAATTTGACATTAGCTGTCAATATGATCATTCCAAGATGGCAGTTTTGCGTTTCGTTTCACGTTTTTCACATAAAACCTAAAAATTACATTTGTAAAACTGTACTAAAGTATAAAAACTATGTTCCATTTTGCATAATTGCCGAAGTATTTATGAAATTTTGGAAATTGTTTTAAAATATTTAGACGCAACTCCGGCAGCCAAAATTACTTTTAGGAGATTAAAACGAACTACCTTAAGCCCCCTACACTAAGAATACCCTCAAATTCAGGCGACTCGTTTCGAAACCCAACCCATTATTATTTTTCAAAATAGATGAAACATCAAAAATATGTGTGGATATACCTTATTCATGAGATACTGCTATGTCGCTTAGAAAATTATAGAATTAGAATTTGAGTTACTGATTTTTATTTGTATGGAAAAATATAAAAAAATTCTTTCGCTTCAAATATGTGTTGTTGTGAGGTGATAAGGCTTCAAAACTTATTATTTGCTGTTGTTCACGAGGCACAGTTTCATTTACTTTCCTTTTACGGCTTGGTATTGTAGAAATTTCAAGCACTGATGAAACATTTTCCTCTCCGTGATCTCGCAATGCCATCCCTTGAGCTTGACGAGAATCAAAAATTTCAGGCAACTGCCAATTCATATAAAACGCCACAAGCTTCTCACAGAAAACATCATCTCTTTCTATAATTTCTATTTTTAGTGGTATACTTTCGCCACTCCACACAGCAAATAAACACTTTTGTTTGCGTGTAACGTGGCGTTGCCCCTGAATTTGGTAATAACAATTACAATATGTGTTTAGACTAGTAAGTTCACTTTTTTATCATGTTTCCATATTTGTATTTTATTTGCTCTTATACTATTCTCCAGGCCATTCTTATAGGCAACTTTAGAACATTAAATTTCCACAATCGTGTTTGGACCTATTAATCCATCTGGCGTGGCACCAATAATCGAATAATCCACAAGGCTCGATTGTTACATTTTCTTGCTTCGCCAGTTGTTGCAAAGCCAGTTGTTCATTTTAGATTCCATGCGCAACCGATTTTACATTGCAAATATTTTATTTGTGCAAAATATTTTTTACTAAGTTGGCTTTACTGCTGCTATCTCTTCTTTTTACCACTATACAAAAATTTCAATCTGTCAACATATTCTTACGCAATTCGAACCAGTCACTGCTATCCCTCTTGTTATTTTTGCTTATCACTACGAAATTTGAGTCAAATTTGTTAAAAAAATTGTTTGGCATTTCTTGGCTAGCTCTTGAACAGATCGTGTTAGGAATGACTGAAGTCATATGTGTGTAAAACGTTGCAGAACTGTTATCTTTAACTTCACTGTAATTACAATAATGATAATTAGTTACGTACTTTATTATTAAAAAAATACTATATCTTGTGTTATAGCAAACAGAGAAGTTATCTTCTTACTTATAAATGATTAATTTTAGAAATTAAAAAGATATTAGATGTACTGAGACATACGTAATAGTTTATGAATAATCAAAGTTTTACCCGATGTACCTAAAAAGGTTTATGTTCAAAACACAATAATACAACATTCGTTACCGCTTGTGTGCGGATTGCGGAGCGCCATATTAGCGCTGTCATCATTATTGTTCGCCGTGGCGGCATCTTAGCGCTCCAGGCGCTCTGACAAGCTAATGAATTTGAAATAAAGGTACATAAAATGATTCGATTTTATGTTATTACTCTTTCAAAAATTGAAAACTGTGGCAGCAGCTTGGTGTGCAGCAGCTATTGTGAGAATAGTTTATATAATTATATTATGCATAATCGATAATATATAAGTAACATAGTTAGTCATAAAAGACTCTTATGAAAATAATTTGTGTAAAAATGTTACATATTTCATAATCACTTGGCCATGGATGAATTTCTATTTTATTACGAAGCTTTCTTGTACAAATCCTTCGTAGAACTTCATTTCTCTAATTGTCCATTTTATTCTTCTAATTATATATTTATAAGCACCGAAACAATAACACATTAAACGCAACAAGAGTATAAACTTAGGTCCTAATTATATGTGCCCACAGTTACATGAAAAGCCTATTTGATTCAAAGTATTCAGTCTGTAACATAAAACATGAAATTACGAACTCAAATCGGCGTATTATAATAACAAACATGTTTACGTAAAATTTCGTGCAGCGGAGACGCAAGCGACATGACCTATCTCTCACAGGGCTCATAGCCGAATGATGAGGTCTGGGCGGGGCGTAAACTAGCAACTGACACTCAGTACACCGCTTATGCTAATAAGGTTTAAATTGCTGAAGCGTTTGATATTCATGGGATCTACCGAGCGTCAAAATCATAGACGTTTGGCAGATTTTATTTAATTTTACAAAATATACACGTATAATATGAAAATAAATAGGGTAATTCTTTAGTTCATTAGATTTCCTACAATATTATCAAAAAAAATATGACAGCTTACGATCAAAATATTGCAAACAGTGAGACGAAAGATTATTTTCTGCCTCGATTTTGTGATTTTTTTACCGTGATTCTATTTTGCGTACATGAAAAATTCTTTCAAAAGTCTTTTGTTCAGACTTTTGACTTTAAGCTCTAATTTTTGCTAGTTTGTAATATGTACCGTTATGGCTAGATGCGCGACGAAAAATTAGGTGTTTCACGGCTTCTGAGGTATAACAGCGCCTTAAGCGGCTAGTACCCGCAAAATACATTTAGATTTCAAGGAATTTAAGGCAAAGCTGTGCTACGTTGAAAGTTGAAATTTATATATTATGCTAATCTCCATTGAATTTAGAACCTACCTAAAAACTTTAAGCAGTATTATTACGTGTCTTCTATGGCTTGGTATCTTAAATAAATAATTTATTTCGTCGGTTGCGATTATGTTTTTAAAAACTCGCAAAATATATGGGTATAATGCGTAGACATACACAATTGTAATTTATTCAAAATTCAGATCCGATTCTTTTTTTTAAATACAACTCCCGCTCTAGGACTAAATCCTGTGTCGCGGGGTACTTTACAAACATACAACTAACGGACACAATGAACACCCAGACTCGAAACAACAATTTATGAATCACACAAAGTGTTGTTTCGTGTGGGGATCGAACCCACAACACTCGGCGCAGTGTCAAGCGGCAAGGCGACCGCTAACCAACTAACCACTACTACGCCAACCGTGCAGTCTAAATATTAGAACAAATCGAAGCCATTCAACATCGACCATACAAGATTTCGTATTCTACGCGTATAAAGTGGATCACTAAATATTGAACTCAAAATAAGTTACAGTTTATCTACAAAAGACATTCTTGAACAAAAATCATTGTCAAAATAATTATGTACTACCTCATCGGCGCTGTAATGTGGGGTAAAGTTAATACCCCTACCGATTACATTACATTAATCGACCATCTGTTTTATTGGAATTTATGACCATAACTCGCATACTTTTTTATAAAATGGTGGTCTGATTAAACCAGTGGCATTTTGTTAAGTAACCATTTACAACAGATACGCCTGGATTTCAGTACAGTTAAATAGTTATGTAAGTATTATCATTGGCAAATTTGTAATGACCTCATGGACGATAAAACCTTTAGTTGGAAATGTAATACGAAACTTATGTCGTTAAAGTTAAACGGGTAAGTCTCAGTTTGGGTGACAACGTATTTATGGAAGGTTGTTATTGATTACTAAAGTGACAATTCCTCAAATAGCTAATAAATCTAAACTAGGCTCCAAAACTGGGTGTCCTCAATAAAGCAAGTAGATGCTTCACATCGGTGCAGCGCCTTTTGCTTTACAAAGCTAAAGTTAGGCCCCACATGGAGTACTGCTGCCATTTTTGGGCCGGGGCACAACAATACCAACTGCTTCCATTTGACCGCGCCCAACGTCAAGCGGCTCGAGTCATCGTCGACGCAGTTCTTACAAACCAGCTCAACCATCTTGACCTGCGTAGAGATGGTCCGTCTCTCTGCGTTCTCTTTCGTCTTTATCAAGGGGAGTGTTTCTGAGGAGTCGTTTGGTCTGATACCCGCTGCAGAATTTCACCACCGTACAACTCGCCACAAATTAAAATTCTACCCTCACCACCTTGATGAGTGGCGTTCTTCTATCGTACGATTCACACGCCATTTCCTGCCTCGTACGACCAAACTGTGGAACCAGCTACGTGCAGCGGTATTTTTAAAACAGTTCGACATTGGAATCTTCAAGAAGCGAGCATATTCCTTTTTTAAGGTAGGCAGCGCACTTGTGATCCTTCGGGCATTGCAGGTGTCTATGGGCGGCGGTGATTACTTACCGTCAGGTGATCCGCTTGTTCTTTTGCCTTCATATGCTATAAAAAATATAAATCTGTGGGTTAATTAATCTTGCAAGTACAATTAGAACCACTTTCTGTCAACATGCATGAATGTTGCTTCTTGGGAACTTTTAAACACTCGCGTTGCATGTTTAAGAATATATATATAGACGGGAATTAACGCGAACATGCAAATTAGGTATTTACATACCTTATTTTGCTTGTTCGCGAACAAGCAAAATAAGGTAAAGGGAGAATTCCAAAACGGCCTGGGAGCAATTATTGACATTCCCTTATAGGATTTTATATATTGATAAAAATCAGGCAGCCCAAAATTCATTAACATCCCAAATTAAGTATAATTGTCAAATTTCGGCCAACACTTTAGACCCTAAATTCACGTTATACAAGCATAAATCCAAATTAAGGGATGGTGACATACGGGGCGCGTCTAGACTATTATTCAGTAGTGATGTGGTGGCGCCTTGCTCTCCAGAGACGCTTGCGGGTCTGAAGAGCAAGCACCCAGCGCCCATTAATGATCTCTCCTTTCCTGAAGCTCCCGACAGTGAATCAGAACACCTGATCACCACTGCCAAGGACGTGTTAGCAGCAGTTTGCTCCTTCCGGAGTGGCTCGGCAGGTGGCCTTGATGCCTTGACACCACAGCATCTTAAAGATCTTGTGTGTGCAAGTGCTGGGGTGGCTGGCGATACACTCTTGAAGGAGTTGACTGCGCTAGTCAATATGATGCTCTCCGGTAATGTGGACGATGCCATCATTGACATCTTGTATGGGGCGAATCTATGTGCCCTTAACAAGAGGGATGGTGGTATTCGTCCCATTGCCGTAGGTTGCACATATCGGCGTATAGCAGCCAAGATATGCTGTAAATTTTACAGCAGGGAGCTATCAGAAAAATTCCAACCCCTACAGCTAGGTTTTGGTTCCAAAGGGGGTTGTGAGGCTGCTATACATGCCCTTTCCACGTACCTTGGAAGTGGTGATGGAGAGGTCATTTTGAAGGTTGACTTGAAAAACGCCTTCAATTCAGTGAATAGGGACATCTTGTTGACACAAGCAAAATTAGAAACCCCCAAAATTTTTAAATTTCTTTGGCAATGTTACAGGTATCCCACAAAATTACTATATCAGGACAATCTTTTAGAATCTGCAGTTGGATGCCAACAAGGTGACCCTCTTGGACCAGTCATTTTTAGTTTAGCTATACAACCCATTATTCGACAAATAAATTCTAAATTTAATGTATGGTTTTTGGACGACGGGACCCTGGGGGGCGAAGTAGACATTTGCAAGATTTGACTTATCTTAAAAATAAATTCGCTTCTATTGGTTTGGAACTAAATTATAGTAAATGTGAGCTGTTTGTAAATACAACAGACTCCACAAAAAAACATTCGATAATATCAAAATTTAATAATTTGGCATCAAACTTAAAAATTGTTGATAAGACTTCTCTCCGCCTCCTGGGTTCTCCAGTATTTGAAGAATCTTTCGATTCTTTCTTAGAGGAAAAAATATAAAATTTTTGTGAAATTTCTGATCGCTTATTCAAAATTAATATTCATTCGGCTTATACCATTATTCGATATTGTCTTTTCGTCCCAAAATTCACACATTGCTTAAGATCTTCCCAACTTTGGAAAAACAAATCACTTTTAGAACAAATCGACAAAATTATCCAAATTACTTTAAAGAGAATATTAAATGTGGATTTGAACGACCGAGCCTGGCTACAAGCGTCTTTGCCCATACGTCTAGGTGGGCTCGGTATACGCAAAATTTCTAGTGTTAGTTTACCGGCGTTTCTATCTTCGGTCCACAGCACGGAAGAGTTAACTAGGAAAATTTTATTACCTACACTAGTTAACTCAGAAGTGTTGTGCAAAACCGAAGCTATAAATGCCTGGAAAATGGCGTGTCCAAGCACTGATTTGCCTACCAACCTATTCTCCCAAAGACAGTGGGACGCGCCGCTTTGTAACATAGTAAGAAAAAGTCTTTTGGATACATCTCTTAATGTTACAGAGCGTGCTCGCTTGCTGGCTGTGGGAGAGTGGGAATCCGGTCTATGGCTTCAGGCACTACCATCGTCTAACACAGGAACCATGTTGGACGATGAGACATTCCGTATTGCCACCTGTCTGCGTTTAGGTGCTCCGTGTGTTTCTCCGCATCGATGTCATTGTGGAGAAGACGTCGATAGCCTCGGACACCATGGGCTATCTTGCAGCAGAAGCGCTGGTAGAATTCCTCGTCATGCCCATCTAAATGACATAATCCGTCGTGCTCTTGTCGCGTCTGGCGTACCAGCTGTACTTGAACCAAATGGTTTGGTACGTTACGACGGTAAGAGACCTGATGGTATGTCATTGTTGCCTTGGAAAATGGGTAGGCCTTTGGTGTGGGACGCAACCTGCGTAGACACCCTCGCGCCATCACATGTTCCAAGCACGGGAGGCCACGCCGGCGCTGCTGCTGCAACTGCGGAAACCCTCAAACGGCGCAAATACTGTAATTTAGTGAGTAATTACGTGCTTTAGCCGTTTGGGGTGGAAACGCTAGGCTCATGGGGTCCGAGTGCTCGTTCTCTATTCCGGGAAATTTCTAAACGATTAATCGACGTCTCACGTGACCAGAAGGCTGGTTTATTCTTTGCTCAAAGAATCAGCATTGCCATCCAGCGTGGCAATGCTGCCAGCCTTCTGGGCACGTTACCCGATGACATTGATGCGGAGGCATTTTACGACGCCTAAACCTTGTAAATATTTTCACTTTTAGATTTGTTTTATGTTTTTTTGTATTAGATTAGGTTAGATTAGATTAAGCTTCAGATACAAAATTATGTTTTATTATTATGTCCCTATAAATTAAGTTATACATTAAATTGTATTTAGTTATAAAGTAATTTTAATTACTCAGAATTTATTTTGCTTGACGTTTCGAGACGGTTGCACGTCCCGTGGTCGCAAGCGGACTGGTGTGGCGATGTCACGTCTCTGAGTGCGAGGTAAAAGATTCAATTTCTACCCCCGGGTCGTTGATATTCGAAGTACCAGCGCAAAACACACTAACCGTATCTGTATATTGAACATTCGCCGACTGCGCGTTAAAGTGGGGCGTTGTTAGCCGAATCACAGGATTCCACGCCGATGACAATTTGAAGCCCTCTTCCCGATTGAAATTTTTATGTTTTCTGATTTCAATCGCTTCACGCACAACTCTTGGGTAAAAGTGGCGTTACGTGGAGAGGACTTGGGGACGATGAAATTCAATCCAGTGATTGGTGCCCGATTGAAGTAAATGTTCCGCAATCGCCGATTTGTTCGTTTGACGGTTCTTTACAGCTGCGATGTGCTCCTTTATACGTTCAGCGATAGTCCGCTTCGTTTGCCCTATATAAGAGCTTCCGCAGCTGCAGTTGATTTTATAGACACCTGGGGTTTGTAGCGGTAGAACATCCTTTGGTGTGCCCACCATGTTGTATACTTTGGCCCCTGGTGTAAATACTGTCGGAATGGAGTAGTTTTTTAACTTGTCTCCTATTTTATCCGTAACACCTCTAATGTAGGGCATGTAGGTCGGTTGTCTATTTACCGCCGGATGTTTATCGCGCTTGATATGCCGCATCATTCGTCGTTGTACCTGGTATCCGTTCTTCCTAAGTACTACCTGAACAAGGTCTAGCTCTAGCTTCAAATGCTCAGGGTCACAGAGGTCATGTGCTCTGTTTTTTAGTGACGTCACAACGGATTGCAGGTGTCGAGGGTGGTGGTGCGTACGCAGTGTGTTAAGGACCCATCTGGTCTCACAGTCACTTTAACATCCAAGAATGACAACGATCTGTCAGTTTTCATTTCGTAGGTGAACCCCATTTTCGGATGAATGGAGTTAAGGTGTTGCACATATTGTTCTACTTCCTGCTTACCTCCTTTTACGATACTTAAGATGTCGTCCACGTATCTTTTCCAAAGCCTGATGGACTTGGGCCCGCTGCTAAGCGCCTTTTCTTCAAAGTGTTCCTTCCAGATATTAGCACTGGCTAATGGCCCCAGTACTGACTGGGGCTACTGGACTCCCCATGGCGACGCCATCGATCTGGAGGTAATATTGGCCTTGGAAGAGGAAGTAGTTGCCATCTAAGCAGTGTTTTAGAAGATCAATATAGTTGTGAGGCATATCGTTGCCACTCAGTCTGTCCCTCACTACGTCCAGATATTCCCTTATTGGAACATTGGTAAAGAGTGACTCAACGTCAAAGCTTACCATTACATCTTCCGGTTCCAATCGGATACTTTGTACGATCTGGACGAAATGACGTGAGTTCTTGAATCTGCTATTAACATCTTGGCCAAAGGTTTAAACTTCGCATTAACACCTAAGTGAATACCGTACGAAAATATAATCAGCAGTGTTGAGGAGACGATTACCTGTAATAAAGTACCGCCCGGTGATGCCGATACCCTACGACAGGACGTCGCGGTGATATTACGGAAGTCGAAGATACCCACTAGCAATGTATCCCACTATCAATTATTATATATAACCACTATCAATTATTTTCATACCTTCGTTGAGTACAGACGTGTTTAAAATAAGTATTAAAATTAACAAATAACTTACTGAATCGTGACCTACTAAGTGTTATACATGTGTAGTGTGCATAGACATAACATGAATATGTCTGACGCGTAATAAGAAAGCCGAAATACAAAATGGATAGCAGCCCCTTCAACAGGAGTAGCAAGACCGTGCGCTCCCCGCCTCCTACACCGCCGGTAGGGCCCGCACCTGCACCCCCAACGTGAAGTCAAGGTGAAGATGTTCACGATGTGATGCCCACTCCGGAAATCCAGTCCTGGATGACGATCGTTGAACAAAGCCTCAATGAGATATGTTCTATTGTATCTGAGGGTAAGATGAACACGGAGCAGAAACTGAGAATTAATTATCTATGCTGTAAAGTTGACAACGCTAAATCTCATATGGCAGTACGGTACCAGTCCCTGAAAATTAGAACAGTCCAAGCTTATTCGTCAATACAATCCCTTGAAGAAAAAGTTGACCTTACACATCAGCTGGAAAACCTTAAACGGACCGTTGAAGAATCGTCGAAGCTTCCCGTTACCAAGTCTTTTGCTGATATGGTAAAGAAAGGTACCAACAATTATATTCAGCCGACTAAATTGAATACCATAGCCATTTATCCTGAAGATAAATTGAAATCAAGTGACGACACAAAATGTCTCGTCCAAAAAATTATCAGTCCTGAGCAGATGAAGCTTCACGTACGCGGCCTACATAAGATAAAAAACGGCGGTGTTATAATCAGCACTGACACTAAAGATGATATACAGAAGCTCAAACAGTCAGTGCAGCTCACGAACTCAGGCCTTAAAATCGACGAGCCTCATAAGCGGAAGCCAAGGGTGGTAGTTATAGGTGTGCCCACTTCAATGCAAGAAAAGGAAGTATTTACTTGCCTGTACCACCAAAATCTAGCCGATGTGTTGCCGAGTTGCAATCTCGAGACGTTTTTCGATTCCGTAAGATTAAGCCATAAGTCAGGCAAGAAAGACGGTGAGACCTGCAACTACATTATAGAGGTCTCTGCAGAAATCAGGAAAGCTCTCATTTCTAAAGATAGAGTATTCGTTAACTGGTCTTCATGCCCTGTAAAAGACTTCACATTGGTTACGCGATGTTTTAAGTGCCAGCAATATGGCCATGCCGCTAAGACTTGTCGGGAGGCTACATACATCCGTGGACATTGCGGTGATCGAGGCCACTCTATAAAGGATTGCGCGAAAAAGGCAGAGGAACCACAGTGTGCTACATGCTTGCACTACAAAAAGCCGAGCAAACATATTACAGGATGCATTGACTGTCCAGCGAAAATAATGGCCGAGAAGAGGTACATCAATACCATTGATTATGGAGATACCTAAGTTCTCTGTATAGAATACACCATACTCATTTTAATAAGACAATACTTATATTTCATGTACTATTTTATAAAGTTAACACCTCATTAGAATATTGACCTACTAACATAACATTATTTCATCTAGTTTATAAGTGCACGTAAGTATATAAATAAATGCTAAATTGTCTAACACTGACATTATTCGCGATTCTGCTGACCCGCAGTTTTCCAAGTCAATTGCAGTTTTGTTTATCATGCACAACACGTAATACATTAATTCTAATATACGATCAATGATTATGAATAGGTACCTAATAATTAGTAACTTAGTTTTATTTATTGATTATATTGTAAACTGCCAAATTGTGTAATTATATTGCTGTATTGATAAAATACAAATCAACAAATTTGTTAAGAGGGACCCAACTGCCTGTGATACAGTTTTTAACTAGTACAGGAGTCTGGTGTTCTTCCCAATTCTTTGAACACTATTAGCCGTAAGTTTTATATAATATTATAAGAATACTATTTGTATCTGTGTTTTTTGAGAAATAAATTTATTATTATTTATTATATAATGTCACTATGGAAGAGCGTCAAGCACTGAAAAGGATTCGGGACAACCAGGATATTTTAGTGCTTAAGGCTGACAAGGGAAACGCCACTGTAGTGATGAATACGGCTGATTATACGGAAAAGGTACGAGAGTTGTTATGTGATAACAAGGTGTATAAACCGGTCTCATAAAACCCCACGGCCAGAGTAACGTGCAGAATACGAACACTGATACAAGACCACTAGGACTTGTTCACGGAAGACGAGTACAGCAAGTTATATGGTCCCAAGCCATACCAACCACCTGGGCTATATGGTCTGCCTAAGGCCCAACGTGCCACTGCGGCCTATCGTAAGTCAGATTTCCTCGCCTACTTACGACCTTGCGAAGCACGTTGCATCGGTATTGCAGCCATTAGTCGGTATGACACCGTCTTTCGTGAAGAACTCACGTCATTTCGTCCAGATCGTACAAAGTATCCGATTGGAACCGGAAGATGTAATGGTAAGCTTTGACGTTGAGTCGCTCTTTACCAATGTTCCAATAAGAGAATGTCTGGACGTAGTGAGGGACAGACTGAGTGGCAACGATATACCTCACAACTATATTGATCTACTAAAACACTGCTTAGATGACAACTACTTCCTCTTCCAAGGCCAATATTACCTCCAGATCGACGGCGTCGCCATGGGGAGTCCAGTAGCCCCAGTACTGGCTAATATCTGGATGGAACACTTTAAGAGCAGGCATTCCGAATTTTATGCTATTTTGAAGCGATATTCTGAAACAGTCATAGATACTAGGAAAGTGAAACTTCAGCAAACAATTATTTAGGCCCTTGTCTGTCTTTGTTCAAGAACAGATACATGATTAGACGATATTCGCTCGATAACATTTTCATTTGAAAATCACACTACTTGCAAAGCATATTCTAAATATTTGAATAAAATATTCACTGTTCTTTCTGAAGTATACAATAAACATAAAAGAAACCAACGTTTTAGTGTAGTTCAAGACATTTTTTCTGTAGGACAAATATTACTATAGTAATAAACAACACAAGATTTTCAACTTTTTCCATGCTTGAAGTGGTTTGACCCACTTTACGCCCGCACCCAATATTTAACGTTATTCCTGATGTCATAGCGTTTACTTCAGCCGGGCGCGCTAGCTTGTCACTCGAGCTACGCGCTCCGTCCGACGTGGACGTGTATCGCGTTCGCGCGCAACTATAGGTATTTTTATTACGATTTATTTCGTAAAATAAGAAATAAAACATAAAAAATAAAATGGATAACAAGGTAAATAAGAGATCTTATGTTAAAAAATAAAAAGAAAGTTGACTTATTGAAGAATAATGCTAGAATCATGAGATATGCAAAGGTTTGTTATCGAATTTAATTTACCTAATATTTTGATAAAGTATTAGAACTGGGAACTATGGAGTCGATTTCATCTATGCAAAATTATAAAATAAGCTTTATATTATTATGTTACTATTAACGTGATTATATTTTCGTGTCATGTTCGTTTTATTTATCCCTAATAGATTTACAGATTTTTATTTTAGTATTAGATTTTCACAAATTTCTATCATGTAGATATTTAAAAAATATTTTTTCTACGAAATTTCGATACCTACAATCCCGGTTTCCACGGTTACCGGCCACACTTGCTCGCCGTGATCGCCAATTTTCTTTATTTAAACACTAGTTGAGCCCGCGGTTACACCCGCGTTATTTAAGGCTACTGTTCCGCTCCCGTGGCTCATAGCGTGATGTTGCATAGCCTTTAGCGTTCCTCGATAAATGGGCTATCTAACACTGAAAAGCACTCGCTTTTTCTAATCGGACTAGTAGTTCCTGAGATTAGCGCGTTCAAGCAAACAAACAAATTCTTCAGCTTTATATATTAGTATTAGGGTTCAGAACCGGGAAATCCCGGTCTCGAAAGTACCGGGAATTCCCGGTTCTTTTGTCAGTAAAATGGAACCGGGAAATCAAATTTGAATCCCGGTTCTTTCGGTACTTTCGGGAATTTTATTTTCATTACGCGATTCACACTAGTTCACACTACTATTTACTTATTTACTCTTACTTTAGTTTTCCACACTGTCTACTATTCAAACATTCAAAACTAACGTGAATAATTCAGCGTTAAAAGAAATAACGCGCGAAATTAATGGTGCGCTCGCTATAACCAATAACTAATACCTACACTCGCTCGCTGTTGCTGGGATAGGAAGGAAAGTAGTAAGTAGGAACGCGACTGCGACGTGGTGTCGAGCTTCCCCGCGCCTGCCGCGCATGTCCCGCCCGCGCGCCTTGATCTCTCGCTCACTCAGTTTTCGCCGAAACGCATCCAAGCCGCTCCTTCATAGGTGGCATCTATGAAGGAGCGGCTTGGATGCTTAGATTACACACATTACTTACCGCTGCTCTAACCTCCAGGCTGGAGGTTAGAGCTGCGGTAAGAGAGGCAAGAACCTGAAGGACGCCTTAGCCCACGCTCTGGAGGTGGAAGCAGTACGACGCGACGAGCGAAGTCACCGCATCAGGTAAGTTGTATCGTCACCTCGGTGCTACAACTGCGGGGAAAGAGGCCATATCCGCTTGAGCTGCCCAAAGCGTAGGAGCCTCTTGGGTTTAAGGTTCCACCATTTGATGGCTCGTCATCATGGTCAGCATACAAGATCCAGTTTGAGGCTGTGATGCCATCAAATGGGTCATCAGGGGAACAGATGTGTACTTATCGAAGGCCTAGAGAAAGATGCCTCATGGAAGATTGCTCGAACCTTGGTAAGGGGTACCAAAGTTTCATCAGTACGCGCACTGAATGCAAGTGACAAGGGAGTGTTGCCCAAGAAAGGGACGGAATTGGGCACCTGGTAGGTGTCCAATTCCGTCCCGCGGTAGGGTCCTTTCCGTTTTCTATAACAAAAACTAGCAAGAACCGAAAATACCGAAAGAACCGGGAAATCCCGGTTCCGTTATACAAAAGTACCGAAATTCCCGGTTCTCAAAAAGAATACCGGTTCCGAAAACACTAATTAGTATTATCCGATACTCGCGACTTCATTCGTGTGGAATATGAATCTATAGTAATCTAAACATATAAACAAAATTCAAGTGTATCTCTGTGATTTCAAAATAACTAAGTCTTTTTAGGGTTCCGTACCTAAACGGTAAAAACGGGATCCTATTACTAAGCCTCCGCTGTCTGTCTGTCTGTCTGTCACCAGGCTATATCTCATAAACCGTGATAGCAAGAAAGCTGAAATCACAAATTATGTATTTCTTTAAAAATTAAAATATTAAGGGGGGTCCTAAGTATACATTAAACGTGTTTTTTTCGTATTTTTTGCTCAATATTACTAACGGTTGTTACCGTAAGACGCTTAAAATTTTCACAGAATATGTAGTTGAATATTACCTTTCAAAATAAATTATTAAATAAAAAAAGAAATATTAAAGAGGGCGCCCATACACCAAACGTTATTTTTAAGCAATTTGTTACTTGATCTTAATAAACAGGTAGAAACCAAAAAGATATTTAAGTATGCATACAACATACATGATTTCCTTTCATAGATGATGGTACGGAACCCTTCGTGCGCGAGTCCGACTCGCACTTGGCCATTTTTTTAATTATATTATACATATAAGACCATATTACACGATCCAAAGTTTTTCTTTTTAAAGTTGTCTGTCTTGCTGTTTTTTCGGGGTAATCCTTGAAATGGCTAAACAGATTTGAATGGAACTTTCAGTGAAAGATATAGAACTTTGTAGGGCAACATATTAGATGTAATTTGAAGGCCGGTAGGTATGTAGGTTTATATGTTTTTATCTTTATAATACCTATGTTTAGATGTCATATGCCGTATGTAATATATCATATATGTTATATTATATGTCATATGACATATGTCATATGTTATATATGTTATAAGTAGTGATCGGATAATCGGATGCATATTTACCTAAAGTTGAGGTGTTGGCTATTATGGAATGCACTTTTGAATCGAAAAATCACGGGATTGATTACGGAATTGACAAATTTCGTTTTCTTTTTACTATAGAATCAAATTGGGTGTCGGTATATTTACTTATTATAAGGTGTTGGCTACTATTGAATACACTTTACATCGAAAAAATCCCGGGATTTCGGAATCGACAATTTTAGTGTTTTTATTATAGAATTAATATTAATAGAATTAATAATATTAATGCCTCTGTGGTCCAGTGGATAGCGTATGCGACTACTGATTGGAGGTCCCGGGTTCGATTCCCGGGTCGGTCAAAAGTGTTACTGGGTTTTTCTGAATACTCAGTAGCAGTCCGGAGTCTGGTGATGTGCCCGGTAACGGCAATAGGCTCGCCACCTATTACGTGAGCCCTGAAAATTCATGGCCAAATGTGGGTGTAATATTTACACCTCTGCCTACCCCTTCGGGGATACAGGCGTGAGACTATAAATAAAAAATAAATATATATATTATAGAATCAAATCGGGTGTAGGTATATTTACTTACTTTACCTTTTGTACCAAAACAATGTTTTCCTCAATTTTCAAAACATTTATCTCAAACAAATAATAAATAAGAAATACAAAGAAAAACCATTCAGTCTCTTAATAATTATAAACTTACAACAGCATCACCAACGAACTCCCGTGCTCAAATGAGTCTGACTGACAGTATCGTATTAAACAACTAAGGTGAAAGTTTAGGATACATATTACATATGTATAAATTTTTAATTAACACCCACTGCCTACCATTCCTCTTACACGCAATATAGGTACTCATACATTTATAGGGAGCTTAAAACTAACTTCAAGTAAATACACATTAATAATTATGTAATCCCGGAGACCAGCTTTTTTTTTTAATATAAACCACATGTTAAAGAGGTTGTTTCCTCACCATGTTACAGAGAAGTTTCACATTCCCGAATTTTCTGGAATCCCGGGATTTACATTTAAAAAAATATGTTTTAAGAAGCCGCTTCCATAATATTCTAGCCAAAAATGAACTTTAGGTGAATATGCATCCGATTATCCGATCACTGGTTATAAGTTATATGTTATTATAACATATATATGTTATGTTATATGTTATAGGTTATATGTTATATGTTATGTTATATGTTATATGTTATTGGTTATATGTTATATATTATATGTTATAATATCCGCCGTGTGGTTGACGGCATAGAATACAAGTGTCACCACCCCCTATCTTCCCGTGGGTGTCGTAAGAGGCGACTAAGGGATAACACGATGCAAATACCATCTTTGCGTAGAGACGGAAAACTCGACATCAAACCCTATACGACTGCCTCGTTGGTCTCGCGGCATGAATGTGCGCGTGGGATCAGGAGGTCCCGGGTTTGATTCCTGGGTCGGGCAGTGTTATTGGGTTTTTCTGTCACGAAATTCTCAGTAGCGGCACGGAGTCTGGAAATGTGCCCAGTACGGCAATAGGCTCGCTCCTTATTACGTGGGACTAAAGTATATCTGGCGAAAAGTGGGTGTAGAAATACACCTCTGCCTACCCCTTCGGGGATAAAAAGCGTGACGTTATGTATGTATGTATGTTCATGTTATATGATATATGATATACAGGATGTCACAAGACCCATCACCAAGCCGAAGTCTACTCGTTTTGCACATCATGCCAAGTCATACTACGCGAAAATAATACCTTGGAAACGAAATATTTTTTTTTGCCAAAAAAAATTGACACTCGTACGAGTTTATTAATATAGATTTAACACTGCGATGGTAGCGCATGGTAAACCATTCTCAAGTGCCCTTGAACACATACAAAAAAAAACATCAAAATCGATCCAGTCGTTTAGGAGGAGTTCAGTGACGTACACACGCACTCAAGAAATATACGTATAAAGATGTTTACATGTATGTCTCTTTGTCTTACGAAAATTAAAATCATAATTATATTGATCAATCATTCATTACGAACATTTTTTTTACTTTATTTATTTGGAAGAGCGAGCTTGAAATACCTACATCGCCGTGTTTTTTTTTTACATTTTCCTCAGGAACGCGTAAAGGTAATAAACTGAAATGTATATCAAATACTCAGTTCTTCTGTCCCTTGGACAATAGACTAAAAATCTGTTCTAAGTCTATGCATTAAAAAGATACAGCCGTTTATGCCGCAAATTTTCGACGATTGGTCGTAAGTATTAGATACCAGTTTTACGATTTGTGACTTTATTACTAGGTATCATGGTTGTAATTAGGTTGAACTTAAAACTGTTTTAAAACATTCGTCTCCGTTTGGTAGGAATCAAATGTAGATATATAAGCGTGTACATCCGTACATCATGTACATCCGTGAACATGGCGCTTGCAACAGTGCCGACATATCGGTTACTTCATATAAAGGTAGGTGGTATATATATATCCTGAAAGGCAATTTAATATAAACACCCTAATTAATCTTAAAAAGGCGTGATTTTCATAGCCGCCGCCTATGACACCTTCGGAACGACGTCAAAGCCGCAAGCCCAAGAAAAAATGCAATCCGTTTTAAAATCGTTGATTATTGTAATATAATAAATGAGTTACATTGTAATATCTATGTAACCTAGCCGTTGTAATTAGATATTAGTAAATTATAAATAAGAACTTCTCTTTTTTATGTCATAATATGCACGCATGGCATAGTGATTTCAGAGGTCTTCTTGGCACTTGGCATTACGCCGTGGTCGTAGGTTCGATTCCCACCTGAGACAACACTGTGTGATCCACATATTTGTTATTTCGTGTCCGTTGATGTATGAAAGTAGTATAAAAATAAAATAAATTAGTAATAAGACATTCTGAAACAAGATTTCACAGCCTATGGCTTTGACTACAACTACAACATGTCGCATTAATCAATTGAAATATTCATATTTCTGCCTTTTATGGCATATTTTAGTCAATTTATTATCATATCATAAATAACTATTCATAATACAAAAAATATTAAATACATAAAGTCGTCTCTACTCCAATCGAAACCCGCGTAGCGAGACATTCATTCACCTCGCGCAGCGGCGAGCTGCGGGGTGAGGTGGCGGCCCGGGGCCGCTAGCGGGGAGAAAAGAGGAGCTTACGTAAAACATTTTTCGGAATGCCTGCTCTTAAAGAAAAGGCGCTTAGCAGCGGGCCCAAGACCATCAGGCTTTGGAAAAGATACGTGGACGACATCTTTAGTATCGTAAAAGGAGGTAAGCAGGAAGTAGATCAATATGTGCAACACCTTAACTCCATTCATCCGAAAATGAGGTTCACCTACGAAATGGAAACTGACAGATCATTGTCATTCTTGGATGTCAAAGTGACTATGAGACCAGATGGGTCCTTAACACACTGCGTATACCGGAAGCCTACGCACACAGATACCGAGATAGCAATATAAACTTGTTTCAAACTTGCAACAAGTTTGATATATCAAAAAAGCAAGCTTGCATCAAGTTTGACATGGCAAGTTTGCAAACTTGCAAAAAGTTTAAATCTAACTTGCTAGTTTCACGGTGACAAACTTGCATGAAGTTTGTTTTTGCAAAGTTTGTGCAAACTTGATATATCAAACTTGCATGAAGTTTGTTTTTGCAAAGGTTGTGCAAACTTGATATAACAAACTTGCTTAAGGTTTGTTTTGACATACTACCTACAATTTTGTTACGACAAACTTGCCTTGCTTTAAGAATGATTATTACTGCCGTAGCACAGGTAGCTGTGCTACGGCAGTAATAATAATTCTCCTAGGTTAAAATTTCCAAAATGTAACCTTTAACATTTTGGAAATTATCCTGGAATTAGAATTGTAGACTTAAATGAAACCTGACGATTTGGGGACTAGTATGTGGTCAAATAGACATCCTGCGACCACAGATTAATATAATAAAAGAGTGTCATATTGTCCGAAACAAAACTGAGTACAGTTCGACTTATGTATGTAGTGTATTAGATGTAGCATGCACTACCGTACTTCCAATATCTGTGGTGTATTCCGTTGCCTATAACCTGCACAGATATGTTTAACCTAAGAAACCACAAAACGTAAATCTTCACATAAAATATTATTGCTGTAACTTCGTGAATAAAAATACACAATTTTTTTATCATGACTATTTATTTTTTAAATCGGTCAATAATTTCGAATTATAATAAATTGACATAATGTATGTCGTAAAAATATGACATTAAAATATACATAGCTTCATAAAGGCCGGTGCCGACTGACGGCACAGCATGGCACGGCATGTTTCGGTAGCCCGAAGGACGCTTCGGCATGACTGGAATTTAGTACCAATAGCACTTCTTGCTGAAGATGAAGGACGACAAATACAAACTGACAGGTCGAAGAGAAAACAATTCTGGATACATTATTTATGGAGAACAAGATTTACTATTGATTCCGTTTGGTTGACGGCATAGAATACAAGTGTCACCACCCCCTATCTTCCCTTGGGTGTCGTAAGAGGCGACTAAGGGATAACACAATGCAAATACCATCTTTGCGTAGAGACGGAAAACTCGGCATCAAACCCTATATGACTGCCCCGTTGGTCTCGCGGCATAAATGTGCGCGTGGGATCAGGAGGTCCCGGGTTCGATTCCTGGGTCGGGCAGTGTTATTGGGTTTTTCTGTCACGAAATTCTCAGTAGCAGCACGGAGTCTGGAAATTTGCCCGGTACGGCAATAGGCTCGCCCCTTATTACGTGGGACTAAAGTATATCTGGCGAAAAGTGGGTGTAGAAATACACCTCTGCCTACCCCTACGGGGATAAAAGGCGTGACGATATGTATGTATGTATGTAAGATTTACTACGTCGTGGCACACTGCCGGACGCCGTGGCATACCGTGGCGTCCCGAAGCCACGACGTGCCGCGACGTGCCGCGACGTCCCGCGATATGCTATGACGTGCCACGGCGGGCCGCGGTACGATTGTATCGAAATAAAGTAATATGAATTCTAAAGCGGCGGTAGCCCAGTGGTGTACGTAACGGGCTGCCGATACGTTGGTCTCGGGTTCGATCCCCAGGTACCTCGGGCACACACCTCTGACTTTTCGAAGTTATGTGAGTATTAAAAATGTTAATTATCGCTCGCTTAATAATGTGCCCGGTAGATGGCAATAGGCTCGCCCCTTAACTACTTGGTACCTAGTCCTACTTAGAAAGGGACGACAGACGACGACAATTTGACGCTGAATCCTTGGTCAGAGGAAAAAAACATCAGGAAAAAAAAATCTTTTGTTCTTAGTTGTTCTATACAATAATAGCAAAAAAATCACATATAAATCGATTTCGAAATTTTTCTTCAAAAATTTTCTTAGTGTCGAACGCTACCAATAGAATAGAATGTGAACCCTTGATCGGAGAAAAAAAATGTCAAGAGCAAAAAACCTTTAGTATTAGTCGTTATGTATAATTCAAACAAAAAATAATAAATATGTTGTACTTTTGATGGAAGAAATATTTTATTTGAATCTCCATAACCCTTAAAACTAAACACGTAATAACTATATCATAAGTTCATAACAATAGTTGTAGCTACCTTCGTTGGTTTAAACAATGACAAACGGATTGGAGTACAAATTGGAACCTGCGTCAGCTATTGTTGCAGATAAGTAACTGCAATGCTGGTATTCTCGCAGGACCAGATCGGCTGTCCAATTTCAAAACCTAGTATCTGACATTTTTTTGGAAATGAATATTTTTGCGGTTTTAGACCTTATAGACTACCCTCCACATAGTAGAATAGCAAAAACTCCCATGAATTAATCAAAAACGAAGTTACACAAAGGCGCAAACCTAGTATCTACCGAAAAAGTTTAAAAAATGAACAAAATACAAGATTAAAACATAGTATCTAACATCAACCATTTTATAAACCAAGTAAGTACTGGCAGTTACTAGGTTTTAAAATGATTCATGTAGATACAAGGCCAATAAAATGGTTGAAACGTGCGTCAAAACCTCCGCGTCATTTTAGTAACTGACAAGACATCGTGGCACGCGCACGTAATTGTTTGTGAAATTGCGTAAATACCAATTTGATCGTTCGAAATTGATCATGGGTGCTTTAAAAGACTAACATTGTCAAAGATACGTACGATTCAGTTCATAATATTGTAAAGGTTTTTGTTTTTAGTCAGTTTTTTATGAATGAGAGTTCTAACCTTGAAATAATAACACGAGTATGGGTTTTGTTGGTAACTGGCGAGATTGTGTTTTATGTATTGCTTTGTTTCAAAGATTATTTTTCTTTGTGGTATAGATAAGACTTTATTTGCACTTTTTATTTGATTATTCAAAGTTAATAATTGTAGAAAATAACAGTCATGTAGGTACATGTTTCGATCGTTTCACATAGCGAATGTTTAATGTTTAGAGTTTACTTGTACTACCTTTTATTATAACTTGCTTATGCACAAAGATGCTTTATATATATATTTCAAATTACACAAAAGATTTATGTGATAGCTATGGTACCTATCTACCTTTGTGAAATAATTAAAATACGGCCGGTTGGCGTAGCGGGAGTGTAAGCGACTGCTACACCGAAGGTTGCGGGTTCGATTCCCGCACAAGTCAAACATTTGTGTGCATGAACATGGATGTTTGTCTTGGTCTGGATGTTTCTATACATAACATGTATATATTTACAAAAAAAAAGTATATATGTATGTTTATCCATTATCAAGTACCCATAGTACAAGCTCTGCTTAGTTTGGGACTAGATGGTGTTGTGTGAATGTGGTAGAATATTATTATTATTATATTATTATTATTACCTTACTGGCTAAATTAACGGTGCTATACATTTTTAACAGCACTAAAGTGATGATTTAATCTATAATTACAATTTTTATTCCTACCTACCTGCTATTTATACTACTTTTCAAACGACACATTACATAGGGGAAGTCAAGAATGATTAACTTACGTTAGTGTTACGTAGTTAGTGTTACGTTTATCCGACAAGGCAATTTAAAAAGTTTCGCTACCACGCCTGTTTGATATTTGTACGCTGATCAATGATTTGTATAATGATCTGATATAATTGGTACATTGATCATCTTGCCCTTGGTGGTCGAAGGTTTTGTTTAATAGGTTAACAGTATATTTATCTTTTAATGTGATTTTTACACTAATATGCCCGAAACAATTAAAGATTTAGCTGAAATTTAGTCCGCCATTTTTAGTCTCACTAATTACAAATAATGATAGCGAATGTAACCAGAAGCATTTGTAAATCCTGATCATATAAGTATTCAACAAAAAATAATAACCCTAAATAAAGCTAAATAGTATTTTATACAAAATGGTTGTGGGGAAAAATGTAAAAGGGATTGTAATTTATTTACTGTGGATGAAAGAAAAAAACTATATTATGTTAACTATGTTATATTACATTGAGATGTACCGATTTATTTGATTTTTCAATGCGAACAAAAATAACGTTTGGTTCCTGATTTCTTGATTTTTCTAATAAATTGCTTTTGTACTGATTTTTATGTTTTTTTTATTATTTTATTTTGCTGTTTCTTACTAGGTTTACATTGGCATTTAGTCCAATTTCAATTAATTCAGAACTAAATGAAAACAAAGCATGTGATCTTACTAGGTTTTGAAGTTGTGACACTCCAGAAGTTTGGCCGTAGAAAACAGTTTTTTAATTAGTAACTGCTTCTCTACGCACATCTCTTTGTATATACGCATTAAAACTACTTTTTTATAAAGCCTGTTATGTACCTCAAATTTTGCAATTACTCCCAAATAGCTCCGACAAATATAATTGCAACGGCACGCTGTCAAAGATAAAAAATCGTTTTTCGGCTCTCCTGTAAAATTTTGTTTTATGCAGATACTAGGTTTTGATATTTCACAGCCGAGATGATATACCTATAATAATTATAGGGTCGTTTCGCCTGTTCGCGTCCATCGCCCTATTCGCGTCCATTTTACGGACCTCCCTTTAAAATTATCGAAAATAAGTATACTAACACACTAATAAAATGAAAAGTCAGTACCGCCAATACCTCAACGTATAAGAAACACGCACAAATAGACAAAAGTTCCGTGCGCCCAGCTAATCCTGTTTAAAAAAATTTGTTAATCTCGGTTGTTCAACAAAAGAGTGCAGATGCGCGGGATATAAATAAAAAAAATTGTGTGCAGCGGCGTGTTTGACGGTAAGTATTTTATTGTTTTATGTGAATTTTAGGATACATAGCTGTTTCTAGACATTAATAATGAAAAGACGAATAGTATGAATTATGAATTAGCTTGTTTTTTTTTTAATAGTTAACAATTAAAATAAGATGGACGCGAATTACAACACCGAATTTATAAAACTTCCACTTTGCGTCCACAATGGACGCGAACTCGTCCATTTATGATTTCTTTAGTTGTTAATTTATTTTTATGTGATAATATTATAGCAAATTGCGCCCATTTTTTCATGAAATAGAAATGATCGCATAAATACATTCTATCTATATATTTTTTTATAATTTAAAGTGCATTTTTGATTAAGACTGAGTTTAAAATTCAATTATTACATTTAATTTCTTGTATTCCATATTTTTTTCTATTCAAGATGAGTTCTTAGGAGACAAGAAAGAAGAAGGAAAAGAAAAAAATACAGAAGATGATTAAATAAAGAAAGCGTTTAGTGGTATTAGTGAAAAACTATGCTATTCCGAAGACCACAATATTGGACATGTTGTCCAAAAGATAAAAAAAATAACGATACATGTTGTATCGTTATTTTTTTTATCTTTTCTTTTAAGTTCCATAGATGTGGAGAACAATAAATAGTTATTTATAGTTTCTTTAGTGTGATTTAATAATGATAATAATGTTGATTTGTTTATAACGTTAATCTTAAATGTAGAAATTGTTAAAAGCCACTCTTTCTTTAGATTGTCTTAACAATATCACCCTTATATTCCTTCTCTAAGCTGGTGGACGCGAAATGGTCCACAGGTGGACGCAATTAGGATTTTCTGGACGCAAACTGGGTAAAGTGCCAAATCTTGAAGTTTGTCTATTTAAAAGAAAAACACAACAAGTTTCAAACATAACTGAAAGTTAATATTAAAATAGACTGTATAATGAACGCATTACATAAATTTTTCATTGAATCAATTTGCTGGAACATTTTTATTTTCTCCTTCAAACTTGCCAACTGCACTAAATGGACGCGAATAGGCAAAATGACCCTACGTATATACTTAAATAATAAATATTTTAAATAAAATGCTATTTAAATGTTAATTAAAATATATACGACAATATTTATAATATATACACATTAATATTATTTATGTAAATAAATAAATATAAATTATATGTACTAAAAACTATAGGGCGGCGATATCTTTTAAGTTAAGTTGACGGAGCCCTGCGAAGCAGGGCACCTATTTTTGGATACAGGGTCACAAGGAAACCTAACATAACCTAATAAGTTGACGACACTGATGCCGACCTGCTTCATGTCGTATATTACGATCGGCTGATTTATGAATCTCGTCCACTCGGGAAACTTAATAGGTTGTGTTAGGTTCCTTGTAACAGGGCTATTCCTATATATCCTACCTACTTAGTAACCAGTACGTGCCGACATAAAGACGATTTGAGGCTGAACCCTTGGTCGGTGGAAAAAAACATCAAGACAAAAAATCTTTTACTTTTAGTTTTTCTATACAATAAAATCAAAAAAATCTCAAAACCATCGATTTCAAAATTTTTCAACAATTTTTTTCTAAATGTCGATCGCTATTGTAACGTGCCCATTTTCAAGACGATTTTGACGGTGAACCCTTAATCGGAGATTAAAATTGTCAAGATCAAAAAATCTTTGTTTTTAGCCATCTTAGAATGGCTAAAAACAAAGCAATGAAATAAAAAACAGTCAATATTATGATTTTGAAATTTTTCGCCGAAATTTTTCTAAGTCCCAATCCCCTAGTACACCCCTACACTCCAAACTTCTTTACTTTGGCTTACTTAGCGTTATATAGATATAATATGAAGTAAATCTAAATCGTGTTAATAAAATATGAAGAAAAGACAGAGGCAATAATTTAATTAAATTTTAGACTAAAATAATAGGTTTTGTTGTAAATTTTTGAGTTTAACCAACTAGATATGTACATCATCTAAAACCCTATGAGGCTATAAATAACATTAAACATAAACTTTTTATTCCTGATTGTATGAGAATACTGTTAGGTTTAATGCTTACCTGTCCTCGTCTAAAGGAAATTTAGCCATGAAATTTCGCTTTTGTCCATCTGACCGGCCACATCTCGTACCACATATTTCACAGCTTTTGTAATGCATTGCAATTCTCACGCATTCACATAAACACTTTATTTCGCTGAATACATAGAATCAATCACAAAATCATGCTTATAATACTTTTTACCGTTTTATCAAAACCGCCTCTGAGCTACAACTAAATTCACAACAAAACAAGAATCAAGATGGCTGGCGCTCCGTGTGAAAAGTCGAACAGATGTTAGAGCGAGACAGCGAACTAGAAGCCGCGAGTATCGCGCGCGCTTCATAGTAGCGGTGAAGTTTGCATCAAGCTTGCCTGAGACTTGAAATATCATATTTGTCATAACAATATTTGAGCAATATTATCGCAAACTTGAAACTTCATATTTGACTTAACAATATTGCAGCTATATTGTCACAAACTTGCCTCGTCATATTTGACGCGGCAAGTTAGAATCAAAGAAAAAACAAACTTGCCGCAAGTTTGTCTGCTATCTGGGTAGATACCTGCACGCCATGTCGCACCACCACCCTCGACACCTGCAATCCGTTGTGACGTCACTAAAAAAACAGAGCACATGACCTCTGTGACCCTGAGCATTTGAAGCTAGAGCTAGACCTTGTTCAGGTAGTACTTAGGAAGAACGGATACCAGGTACAACGACGAATGACGCGGCCTATCAAGCGCGATAAACATCCGGCAGTAAATAGACAACCGACCTACATGCCCTACATTAGAGGTGTTACGGATAAAATAGGAGACAAGTTAAAAAACTACTCCATTCCGACAGTATTTACACCAGGGGCCAAAGTATACAACATGGTGGGCACACCAAAGGATGTTCTACCGCTACAAACCCCAGGTGTCTATAAAATCAACTGCAGCTGCGGAAGCTCTTATATAGGGCAAACGAAGCGGACTATCACTGAACGTATAAAGGAGCACATCGCAGCTGTAAAGAACCGTCAAACGAACAAATCGGCGATTGCGGAACATTTACTTCAATCGGGCACCAATCACTGGATTGAATTTCATCGTCCCCAAGTCCTCTCCACGTAACGCCACTTTTACCCAAGAGTTGTGCGTGAAGCGATTGAAATCAGAAAACATAAAAATTTCAATCGGGAAGAGGGCTTCAAATTGTCATCGGCGTGGAATCCTGTGATTCGGCTAACAACGCCCCACTTTAACGCGCAGTCGGCGAATGTTCAATATACAGATACGGTTAGTGTGTTTTGCGCCGGTACTTCGAATATCAACGACCCGGGGGTAGAAATTGAATCTTCTACCTCGCACTCGGAGACGTGACATCGCCACACCAGTCAGCTTGCGACAACGGGACGTGCAACCGTCTCGAAACGTCAAGCAAAATAAGGTATGTAAATACCTAATTTGCATGTTCGCGTTAATTCCCGTCTATATATATATTATTGCTTCTTGGTTTAGACACGATGAAAAACTACTAACTACTATTACCCTTAAGTTTTGTCAAATCTTGTTGCACTATAAAATGAATCCCGGGCTATAAGGCTAAAGACCTGGATACAACCAGGATTACCCATATTTTAAGAATATACGTATGTAGACTTTCGTAATCACCAATCACATAAATAACATCTATACAATACATATAAAATGTAATCCACGCCGCGTCCTGTCTGTTTGTGTGAACACGATAAACTCAAGAACTACCTAGATGTTTGTACGGGTTTCATCAATAGATAGCGTAGCAGAGGAAGGTTTAGGGTTACAATACGCGCTGAGTCGCAGGCGAAATATAGTGTATAATAAATATATATCATACAATACCAAAATTTACCAATACCTGATAAGTGATAACATACTCAATAAAAATGGTTGACAACATCATCAGGCTTATCATGTATTTGTACTAATCCAACGTATTTGCCTAAATAATATCAAAACCTTCGTGAATTGCACAATCTGATCCATGTAAATTTGTTTCACCTATTGCTGTCGAAATCAACCTCAAGCATTACTAGTCAATAAATATTGTACAATATTTTGGCGTTATGAATCTTCCTTATTGAAGAGGATTCCGGATCCAGCAACTGAGACTAAGGTCCCAGTCGCCGACAGTCTCGTATAAATCAAGTATTATTAGAAAAGAAAGAAAGAAAGAAAATGTTTATTTTGTGGTTCACAACAATACGTGACAGAAAACACTATCTAAATTAAATAATAATAAATTAATAACAAATTAGAAGGATCAGCATAAGTGAGGCCAAAATTGGAGCCCGCCTCAGCTAATGTTGCGACAAACTTTGCCGCAGCACTGGTATTCTAGGTAGGTGTACATCTACTATGCACTTACAAGATAAAGCTTCTATAGTAATGTAACAAAATGTATAAGCTTCTCGTGACGGGTCACAAAAGCTTAAACATTTTGTAAAGCTTCTACTAAGTACCGTGATATAACAAAAATTCAATCAACCACGAATAATCCGAAATCTTATAAAAGTAGTAAGAACACGTGTCAAACGAAACCAACTCCATTGCTGGCTGATTCAATTGATCGTGACTTCAGCGATAAATATGCTATCATTCTGTTGGATGTCTTCCAGATTATCCTCATGGCCTTTATTTACTATCCAAATCTGTGACTTAAATGAAACAAATAATATTCTTCATCTAATCTTAATTTCTAAGTAGTATATGTACAAAAAACCGTAAAAACAAATAAAAAATTTAAAATATTTACAAGGTTTAGGTGTCGTAAAATGCCTCCGCATCAATGTCATCGGGTAACGTGCCCAGAAGGCTGGCAGCATTGCCACGCTGGATGGCAGTGCTGATTCTCTGAGCAAGGAATAAACCAGCCTCCTGGTCACGTGAGACGTCGATTAAACGTTTAGAAATTTCCCGGAATAGTGAACGAGCGCTCGGACCCCATGAGCCTAGCGTTTCAACCTCAAGCGGCTCAAACACCCGTGACTCAGAGACCACGTTAAGCCGTGGGTTTTAATGAAGATCTTTGACAGTCGTTATAAGGAGTCAGTTCCTATGAATGAACTGACACTTATCTAAACCATGGAATAGTGATATATCTATCCCTTTGGGTTGCGGAGGTCAGACAGGCAGTCGCTCTGCGGAAAAGCTAAAAGTATAAACATTTCCGCAAATATGTATTTGATTCTATGTTTACAATAAAAAACAGAAAGATATTCCGAGTCAAGACGCAGCCTTTAAAAAACAAATTAACGGAATATTTTAATCTTACGCCAACTTTGGTGTAGGAGATGGACACAAAGAAATTCCTTTGGTTTAAAATGCTGTTTACATACTAACGTGGACCATTTTAGATCTCGATACTTCCGTATTCATTCCCTATCAGACTGACCACACCGAGCAGCCACTTCTGAAATCTTTCGTTTATTCATACGATTACACCCCGCGAACGATTTCATGGTTTTAATATATCTCGCGGCTATCCAATCTCCGAAAATTGCGGGATCGACGTTCGCCATGTATAAAAATTTTACTAGCAAAAATTGTAGGCGATTCCCAATGCGACTGCATTTATTTTTTATGAATGTTTGCAAGTTACTTTTGATGTTAATGAACTGATTTCGTTGGGAATAATTTAATAGCGGTTCCATTTAAATTTGAATAGGTCATATAATCGAAAGCGGCTGGACACGAAGAGCCGAAAATCGGGCTCAGTGGCGTGCCATTGGAGAGGCCTATATCCAGTAGTGGACTACGGCAGGCTGATGATGATGATGATGATGATGATGATGATGATGATGATATAATCGACAAAGGGGTAACAAGAGGAAACCGGCTTGAATGCACAGAATTCATTAATAATTACACTAATTGAAAAGGTTTTGTTATAACTTCGCTCGCATTCCTAGTAGGTATTAATTACCTACAATACAATGGCAAAGCTAAAATCTAGTTTTTTGACAAAGAGAAACGACTTGAAAGTCAGAGAAAAGTGAAAAATAAACAGTTTTCGACAAATTTACTATACTAATATCAGCTACGTTATTTCAGTCGGTGCCGACAACCTAACCTATAAAATTGATTAAAATTTAGTATACCTATTAAGTGGCCAAATAAAGCGTAAGAAACATTTAGCTTTCTTATTCGGACAAAACAGTTTATTTAGAATTTTCTTTTTAGACAGCATTTAAAGGAATTAACTTTATAGATAGAAAATATTTCTGGTAAAAAAATACACCATCAACTTCTACGTACACATACATACATACATATTTATTTATGTATTTATGCTATTTATGTATTTGTAAATCCTCTTCCCTTTTGCAATTATCTATTTCCTTATTTCGTTAGTGTTTATAAAAATAAGTGTCGAGATAAGATAAGAATAAGATAAGAATAAGTGTCGTCAAAAAAGCCGCCAGGTGGCGCCACTTAGTGTACACGTAAATTCAAGAGCTCTGTGTTAAAGTCATTTTAAAAAATACTTAAAGTGAAGTAATTATTAGTTTGTGTTGAGAACAGTGGACTGTAAAGTGCAATAAAACAAGACAAATGTTATCTCATAATAATATTTTGAATTGGAAAAATTATAACATAAAATTCATAAAACATAAACACTTCTAAAATTCAAAAACAAATGCTCTCGGCAAACGTAAACAAGTGCTTACAACAGTAAATTTGCTTTTGAACATTAAATAAGCTCGTAATTTTGTGAATAAATACTTAAAATAAACTGAAATAAGTGATAATTAAGCAGTGACGGTAAAAGTGCAAAACTTCTCATAAATATTTGCAGCATGAGTCATATAACTCATGCATAAACATTGACTTTGAGATCATTGAAACAGAAGACAAAATTTGATCGTCCTGTTAAATGGTTCGGTGGCTCGGCTCGTACACATACGGACTGGCACTAACGAAGTCGTGGTATCAAATCCCACTTGTGACTTGACTTTTTGAGTATTATAAAATGAATTTCTTCGAAAATATTACGTTTCGCAAGCAGCGTTCTCGATCAGTAGCAGCAATATCAGAGAGCGATAGTTCGAATAATTCAACAATAGATGGCACTACTAATAGTGTACCGAATATTTCAATTGAGAATGACGAAATTGAAGATCTCAAGCGACAAATTAGTGAGCTCAATATACAGTTGCAGGCAGCTCACGAAGAAATAAACCACTTATCCTTAGAAAACACAGGTTTAAAAAACACGATCACTGAACTAAACAACAAACATAAAATGGTTCAGGCAGTCACAAAGATTCTAAGCAGCGAGATTAGAACACCAAATAAACAAAAAGGTTTAAAAATATCTACTCCTAACAAACTAAGCAAACCTATAAAAAATAACAGCGGTGAGACTGTGAAAAATCATAGAACACCTGAAACATCTATTGTCAATACGCGATCAGTTCAGAACACATTCTTTCAACCGCCATCATCGCTACAAGCCAGCTGCGAAGCAACTAAAAACCAAACAAGCTGCGACGACCGACGAAGCAAACTTTGTATTGTTAGCAGTACTTAATAAAATTAACTCCGTACTAACTATAGCTGAGAACTCCTTTCCTAAACATAAATTAACCCATTATCTATCTCATAATTGTGGCATAATGCAACTATTGAATAACATTGGCACTAAACTAGAAAACTACACCAAGAGAGACTATTGTTTAATATTTATAGGTGAAAAGGATTTTCAGCAGAGTTATAATTATTCTGAATTAATAACAAATATACGCAAAACATTACTACCAATACAACACACAAACTTAATATTATGTTTGCCTACATACAAATATAATTATTATTCAACATTGTATAACTTTAGGGTAGAAATGTTTAACAATCTTATTTTTTATGACATACAAAATTATAATTATGCGACAATATTTGACTCGAAGTCTGACTTATCGTGTGACTACTCTATGTTTATGAAGCATAGTGGACGAATTAATAATCATGGCATGAGAAATATATTTGCAAATTTAGAATTGTTAATCAGTAACTGTAATCATTATTTAATTGAACGTGTGGATAATGTAAAAGACAACAAAATAATATCAAAGAAAGATTCTTTATTTTGTGATTCATTGAATTTCTCTAGTTCTTCTATTAATAATTGTACTCAGAATCTTTTTCGTGTATAACAATTTGTATATAATTCATCAAAACATTAATGGTCTCCTGGGTAAAAGTGATATTATAACGGAATGTTTGGACACTCTTGTTCAAAATAATAAGAGAGTTCACATATTGTGTTTTACTGAACACAACATGAAATTGAGCGATGTTGATTTTCTGAAAATTCCTAATTACACATTAGCTACTGTCTTCACTAGACCAAATCGAAATGGTGGGTCATGTATCTTAGTGCATAATCATATAAAGTTCTCGGAGATAGACTTGGTAAAAAAATGTAATGTTGTCAATACATTTGAATGTTGTGCAGTGGAATTAAGTGACCATAATATTATTATACTATGTGTGTATAGGGTACCAGGCACAAGAAAGATAGATGTATTTTTTAATAATTTGACGGCTATATTAAGACTATTTTGTTATAAAAACCACCAGCGAATAATAATATGCGGAGACTACAATATTGATCTGCTACAAAAGAACAAACACTCCTTGCTTCTTAAAAGACTATTACAAGAATTTAACCTAAAAATTGAAATACAAGAATCGACACGACCCAGCAGCGGTACGTGCTTGGATAATTTTTTTCACAATCTACGAGGTTGTAAAACAGAAATATTGGAATTAGGCGTATCAGATCATACAGCGCAGTTAATGAAATTTCCAGTAAAAAGAACGTGTGTACTGAAGTATTACTACAAAATGAGACGAGATTATAGCACAGAAAACATTGACCTATTTAAGAGATGTATCGGGAGCCTAAGCTTCAGTGAAGTTTACGAAATGAAGGACCCTAACGAATGCTTTGATTCTTTTTACAACCTGTTTAATTTGTTTTATGATCTTTGCTTTCCGGTAATGAGATGTAAAATACCGACTGTTTTCAGGCCTAAATGGATAACAAGAGGCGTAAAAAGATGCAGTAAAAACAGACGTGCTCTATTATGGAAATATAGGTTGTCACCTAATGAAAATACAAAACTAGCATTCCAAACATTTTCCAAGAGGTATCGCCATGTTGTAAAACTCACTCAAAAAGCACAAAACAGTCACTTTATTGAAACAAGCACTAACAAATCTAAAGCAACATGGAAGGTTATAAATTCCATAAAATCAAACTTGCCTAAAACAAGTATTAGCATTATCGACATAAATGGTCAATACATATCAAACCCTGCAAGCATAGCCCAACAATTTAATGATTATTTCGTAGACTTAGTACCACCAAAGGCTAATATTGGTCAGCGTTACCAACCTGATATAAATATAAAATCATACAAGTCTATGTTTATGAAACCAGTTGTACCAAAAGACGTTTTAGCAATAATTAATGATCTAAAAAACTCTAACAGTACGGGGTATGACAATATTCACACTAAAGTTGTTAAAGCAGTGGGACCTATTATAGTGACTACAATATGCGATATAATAAATAGTTGTATACAAAATGGCACATTTCCAAGAGCTTTAAAATTATCTATTGTTAAGCCACTACATAAGAAAGATGACAGAACAAAAATGAGTAATTATAGGCCTGTAGCATTACTACCAGTTTTCTCAAAAATATTTGAAAAAATTATATATAATAATCTAAACGATTATTTTGAGAAACAAAATATTTTCTGTAAAGAACAAATGGGCTTTAGAAAAAATAAATCCATTAATATGGCCATTTACAACTTTTTAGAAACAGTACACCATAATATTGATCAAAGAAAACCTGTTGTGGCTATGTATATGGATATGACAAGGGCGTTTGATCACGTGGATCACAAAGTACTTCTAGATAAGCTCTACAGATATGGCGTCCGAGGTAACGTGCTTGAACTAATAAAATCTTATCTCGAAGATAGAAAACAATTAACTCAAATATGTCAAGTGAACGTTAAGACGAAAATGGAACGGGTCTATTCATCTAGCTTAAGAACGCTAACTTATGGTGTCCCTCAGGGTTCTGTATTGGGTCCGCTTCTGTTTATATGCTACATCAATGACCTTCCTAAGGTTACCAAGCACCAGATGTCTTTGTTTGCTGATGACAGCACAGTTATCTACACTGGAAGTAAAACAAAAATTGAAAATGATATTAACTCAAGCCTTGCTTCTATAATTGACTGGTTGAATGCTAATAACCTTAAAATTAATATATCGAAAACCAAAATTATGAATTTCAGATTGCGACAAACAATTCAAAGTCATTTACAAATTGACTACAATGGAGAACCAGTACTAGAAACAGATACCACAAAATTTCTTGGGCTCCATATTGATAATGATGTCTCTTGGAAAAATCAAATCGAAAATATATGCAAAAAACTAAACCAATTCTCCTACGCACTCTATATGCTTGGTAAGGTTACAAATAAAGACGCCCTATTAGCAGCATATCACGGGTATGTCGCCTCTACTTTGCGTTATGGAGTTATATTTTGGGGCAATGGAACTAATATTGACGACGTATTAATTGCCCAAAAGAAATGTATTCGAGCTATCTGTAAGATAAAACCAACAGATTCTTGCAAACCTCATTTTATAAATCTCAACATATTAACTGTACCATCTCTATATATCTTCGAGGTCAGTGTTTTTGTAAAAAGTAATATCAATTTGTTTAAACCCATAGAAAGTCAACGTCGTTCAAATAAGTTGCATTTGTTGCCTTCGAAAACTACCTTTTTCCATAAAAGCATTTACGCTATGGCACCAAAAATATATAATAAGTTACCAAATCGAATTGTTTTAAGCAGGTGTATTCATGAATTCAAACATAAATTATTTAAACTTTTAGTTAATAAAGCATATTATTCTATTAATGAATTTCTAAATGACGTGATATTGTAGCAACTATCCATAGCTTTGTGATACTTTTCGTTGACATCTCTTTTTACTTACTGTGACATTTTGAAATTGACATTGATAATTTATTGTTAATTTGTAATTGCATGTTATATTAATTTGGAATTGAATAATATCTTGATACAATTTAATTAATTTTGTTATATAATATTTTGTATGCCTATTGGCGGGACATGGAGCGCACTATATAAATTACTGTAAACAACTTGTAAACCTATGTTCACAAAATAAAGAGATTTGATTTGATTTGATTTGATTTGAGATCATAGTTAACAGTTAGGCGTCGTGTTCATTCCAAAGTAAGGTTTCTTTGATAGCAGATACATATTATTTAGTAGCTACAACGCATAAAATGTACCCATTGAACTGAAATATGCTCTTTTCGTATTGTTTTTTTTTTTTTGCTTTCGATGAGCGCGTGCTTTGGAAATTAAATGTAAACTTGTGACTTGCACGGTTGGCCTGGTGGTTTAAAAGGCCGTCTCGCCGCTTGCCACTGCGCAGAGTGATTTAATCACCACACGAGCCAACATTTTGTGTGATCCGTAAATTGGTTAAACAATTTACGGATTACACAAAATAATCATCAACCATACAACCAACGGACACAAAGTACACGAAGGGTGTACCGTTCGTTGTATGGTTGTAAAGTCCAGGTGCGTCTAAGTACCTACTGCCCGTATGCAATCGAAGCAGAAGCGATCTTTATTATACGCGCTGAAAAAAATACCAAACAGCTTGGCCTAAAAATCCTTACCTACTCGTATCGTCATCATCATTATCATCGCGGGGTTATCCCGGTTGCATTCCATATTTTTTTAACATGGTCTTACCAGATTTGATTTGAACGCATTTCTTACGTAATTATATAAGTATGTATGTTTATCCAATGTCTAATACCTACCCATAGTACAAACCCTGCTTAGTTTGCGACTAAATGTTGTTGTGTGTATGTGTTAGATATAATGATATTAAATAATACTAGACTTTTTTACACCCTTAGGGTGTGAGTTTCAATAAATCTTCTCTTAGTACTTTCCTATACCCTCCAAGGAACATACAGTCATAGATGTCAAATTTCAGCTTCATACGCCAGAAGCTTTGACTGTGCTTTGACTGTCAATCAGTAACGCAATAAATTTATATACATAATTATATTGGTATACTATATTTGACAGAATAGTTGCTTAACCACAGAACCACTGCCGTCTGACCTCCGAATCCCTCAGGGATAGCGAATATTTCATAAATATCCACCTATGATCAAACTTAACCGTCCGTGTATCGCGCCTATTACATTTTGTACCTAATGACACTTTAATGACTCGGACGTCGTTTCAAGTTTTTTAACTCCGTCGGCCATTTACAACCGAGAGAGTAAAGAGTCACTAAACAAACTAAATCGAAATTAACCTGCTAGGGGGCGGCACCTTCCACTTTATTTTTTATAGTAATAGGCGGCAAACGAGCAGACGGATCGCCTGATGGTAAGCAATTACCGCCGCCCATGGACACAAGCAACACCACAGGTGTCACAAATGCGTTGCCGCCCCTTGGGATTGGGACAAGGGATAGGATGAGGAGTGGGATGAGGGAGAAGGAATAGGGGATAGGGCCTTCGAAACTCTCACTCAACGAAAAAGACGCAACAGCTTGGGTACTGTTACTTTACGTCGATTTTCTGGGAGAGGGTAGTACTTCCCCGATCGAGCTGGCCCATTCATGCTGAAATCAACAAGGCTCTACTACCTGTAAACGCTCAAAAAGTTATTGGAATGTAATTGTTTTCTAATTTAATTTACTGTTTGTGGATTTGGAACGTTTTCTTTGTTGTAGGAGCTGGAGCCCTTTTATGTTCAACTTGTCTTTTAGGAGACGAATACAAGGAGCATGAAGATACAATGTGGGCGATACAAAATCAATTTTTTTTATCCTACCACTATTATAAACATAATAGTTTGTGACGATGGATGTATGATTATTACTTTTTCATGATAACGACTGAACGGATTTAATAAAATTTCGCAGTTACAGGTAAAGCCTACTATAGTCATGTTTCTCATGCAATCAAAGTTGCGAGCGAAAGCTATTACTTTAAAATTATTACAAAATGATACAGCTGTCTCTATTGACTGCTTATCTCTAAAATTCATTTGCAAGACAATGCTTAAAACAAATTAGCAGTGAAAATAACGATCGACTCTTAAAACCACAAATTCATTCCACATCAAAACAGTAAATTTTTCACAACATACATCATGAGCGAAAATTTGAATAAACCGCACTGTAAACCGTAACAATACAATATCTGAATACTTAACGTAGCAGAGAGATTATGTAACGGGCTAGACGTTAATACAAAAGTTGTGGAAGGGACAGACTACTATCCGGGACGACCCCTATAACTCACCGGACTTAATAATATGACAAATTGGCGAGGACACCGAAACGTCAACGAACGTCTCTATATGGAAGAAAGGAGATTTAAGAGAGGATATTAGGAAGACATGGTGAAAGTTATGTTAGGAATATCCACCGTTTAGTTTTGGGCTATTATGTGGATTTGGCTTTGAGTTTTAGGTAAGAAAAAAATGTTAGATTAGATTAGGATGCCTTCTCTTATTTAAAAATTTTGGGTATTTAGTATACATACTAACTACCCACATAAGTCAATATCCTATTCTAGGTGGTGCCGACATTTTCTCGTACAAATATTTATTTATGACTAGAGGACGCCAGCAGCTACGCATGCATTTTTTTTTAATTTACCCGTTTTGGCCGATCCCGTGGGAATTTCGGGAAATCCCTTCTTAGTGCACTTCTACGGCCCCCAAGGAACATACCTGCCAAATTTCAGCTTCCTGCGCCCAGTAGTTTCGGCTGTAGCGTGTCTGTCAGTCAGTCAGTAACGCAAGGATTTTATATATTAAGATTATTGCAGGAAGATATACATAGTATGGCTTCGAGTAAATTTATTTATCTTGTATTAAAATGGGATGGTATGATGGATAGGACCGAATAAATGTGAGAGCAAAAAGACATTAGATAAATGTAAATTGATTTTGAGAAGTCAGTATACTGGTATTTGTGATGGGTACCAAAAATACGTAAGAAAGGTAAATAAAGCTTTTCAACTAACTTTTTATTTGGTACTGGAATAGATATTAGACTGTCTCATTGGTACCGTGGGTTAAGTTTAATTTTAAGGATATGGTTTATAACATTTTTAGTATTAGGTTTAATATTTAGCCTAAGGTAAGGTCAAAAGATAATGGACGTACGATAAGTACTGTAATAATTATAGTTCAGTATCTAATTAGTATATTCTTATTTAATTAGTTTATTAAAGAGATAAATCTATACTTGAATACTCAAACATTCGCGAATTGTACAGATACTTACTATACTATATACTAAACGGTTAAATATCGAGAAAATAAAGATGAGATATATCATATTTGCCCCGACGTTTCGCCATGGGCTACACCAGTCGTGGTCATGTAAAGACTGATATCCTGCAGCGTGACTTCGCGAATAGTTGATATTCTTTCAAAGTCAAAGTCAAAATCATTTATTCATCTAGGTCACAAGGTGACGCTTATGAACGTCAATTTTTAAAATCGTTTTTTTTTAATGCTTCTACATTAACATTTACTACCTCGTTCGCAAAGCAATAGGTAGAACCACGAGAAAGAACGGGCAATAAAACTCGTGGCCACTCTTTTGAATCGCCAATATCATGGTACATATGTATTTTATTTTTGTAAGGAGCTGTAACTGTTTTACATTGAACTTAATTACTTGTAAATAGTAATTAGTTACAGACATAATACTTAAGAAATTAATGCAGTTACTAAATTAAGTGCCTTAGTTAGCCTTCCAATGTGAATATGTGTTTGAACACGCCCATGAGGTATTTCAGCTTTATTTTCAAATTCTTGCCAGTCATTATTCTCCTCGGAAATATTGCGGCAAAAAGCAAAAACTCTCCTTATATAATAACTAAAACAATCAAAGATAGTGAAAATAAAATTTAATTTAATTATACGTGTGCAGTTGTGTTAAAGGTCTGCAAGAACGACGAGTAAACTGTGGTCACATGGAAGAGATTTTAATGCACTTTTTTATGACGTGGAGATGTCAGCATGGAATGACGCTGGCTTATTTATAAGAGCGCATAAAACCACGAACAAGCGCAAACAACTACTTAGTCGTAAAAATGATTTAATTGGCATACAATGATACTAAACCATTCTACATATTTTGTAGTTGGCTCACTTCATCGACTCACTGCACCTTAGAAACTTTTAAACACTCGCGTTGCATGTTTAAGAATATATATCTATACGGGAATTAACGCCAACATGCATTAGGTATTTACATACCTTATTTTGCTTGACGTTTCGAGACGGTTGCACGTCCCGTGGTCGCAAGCTGACTGGTGTAGCGATGTCATGTCTATGAGTGCGAGGTAGAAGATTCTATTTCTACCCCCGCGTTGTTGATTTTCGAGGTGCCGGCGCAAAACACACTAACCGTATCTGTATATTGAACATTCGCCGACTGCGCTTTAAAGTAGGGTGTTGTTAACCGGATCACTGGATTCCACGCCGATGACAACTTGAAGCCCTCTTCCCGATTGAAATTTTTATGTTTTCTGATTTCGATCGCTTCACGCACAACTCTTGGGTAAAAGTGGCGTTCCGTGGAGAGGACTTGAGGACGATGAAATTCAATCCAGTGATTGGTGCCCGATTGAAGTAAATGTTCCGCAATCGCCGATTTGTTCGTTTGACGGTTCTTTACAGCTGTGATGTGCTCCTTTATACGTTCAGCGATGGTCCGCTTCGTTTGCCTTATGTAAGAGCTTCCGCAGCTGCAGTTGATTTTATAGACACCTGGGGTTTGTAGCGGTAGAACATCCTTTGGTGTGCCCACCATGTTGTATACTTTGGCCCCTGGTGTAAATACGGTCGGAATGGAGTAGTTTTTTAACTTTGCTCCTATTTTATCCGTAACACCTCTAATGTAGGGCATGTAGGTAGGTTGTCTATTTACCGCCGGATGTTTATCTCGCTTGATAGGCCGCGTTATTCGACGATGTATCTGGTATCCGTTCTTCCTAAGTACCTCCTGAACATGGTCTAGCTCTAGCTTCAAATGCTCAGGGTCACAGAGGTCGTGTGGTCTGTTTTTTAGTGACGTCACAACGGATTGCAGTTGTCGAGGATGGTGGTGCGACGTGGCGTGCAGGTATCTATCTGTGTGTGTAGGCTTCCGGTATACGCAGTGTGTTAAGGACCCATCTGGTCTCACAGTCACTTTGACATCCAAGAATGACAACGATCTGTCAGTTTCCATTTCGTAGGTGAATCTCATCTTCGGATGAATGGAGTTAAGGTGTTGCACATATTGATCTACTTCCTGCTTACCTCCTTTTACGATACTAAAGATATCGTCCACGTATCTTTTTCAAAGCCTGATGGTCTTAGGCGTTATTGGCGTCGGGACGTGACGACCCCACCGCCCACTGGGGGAGTTACTCTGACGAGTAGATACTCGTCATAGTATCTCCCCCAGTGCAAGCAGTCAACCGAAAGATGGCGGTCAAACCATCCGAACCTGGCGGAAGTAAATCCCAAGTTGCTAGATGGGCAGCAGCGTCCAACACTAAAGACTTCCGCCACTGCGATCGCCAATACGCCTGCCAAGCGTGGCGATTATGGCAAATCCCCCCATAAATGAACAAACACACCAATAAAAACCGGCCCCTAGTCCCCGGCGGCCCCGCTAGTCCTGGTTATGGTAGCAGCCATGGTAACGGCGGGGGAAAGGGGTGCGAAGAATCTCCGGAAGAGATCAGGCTACCACCACCAACGACAATTGGTCCTAGCAACACTGAACACGCGCAGACTGCGGACCGACGAGAAGATTGTCGAGCTGGAAGAAGAATTGAGCAAGTTGCGATGGGATATCATAGGCCTATCTGAAGTCCGAAGACAGGGGGAGGACTCGATAGTTCTCAATTCCGGCAACTTGCTCTTCTACCGGGAGGGCGACTAACAGTCCCAAGGTGGTGTCGGGTTCATCGTCCACAAATCTCTCGTGACCAACGTGGTAAATATCGGGAGTGTGTCGAGCAGGGTAGCGTACCTTATACTCAGAATATCCAAGCGGTATTCGCTGAATGTCATACAGGTATACGCTCCGACCTCGACGCACCCCGATGAGGAGGTGGAAGCCATGTACGAGGACATATCTCGGGCTATACATGGCTTCAAAACCCATTACACCGTGGTCATGGGAGATTTTTAACGCGAAACTGGGCAAACGTGATGGTAATGAGCTGAGAGTGGGGCAATTTGGTTATGGGTATCGGAATTCCCGGGGTCACTTGCTGGCTAGCTTTATGGAGAAGGAAGGTCTCTATATGATGAATTCCTTCTTCAAGAAGCCGCAAGTGGACCTGGGTAAGTCCAGACGGTGCCACCAAAAATGAGATCGACTTTATCATGTCGACGAAGAGGCAGATATTCAATGATGTCTCCGTGATCAATTCGGAGGCACATTGAATACCTGTACAAGCCTCGAACGGTCGAGGTTGATAAAGTCCACGCTCCGACCGGCACCGGTTCATATCCAAAACCCCGAGAGCTTTCAGCTCGAACTCAAGAACCGTTTCGAATGCCTGGGCGAATGCGTAGATGTGGACGAGTACAGTAACGGGTTCGTGGGTGCTGTCCATACAACAGGGGCTAAATTCTTCAAGCCCCAGAAAAGCAAGAGAACCAGCAAGAGAACCAGCAAGATCTCGGGTCCGACCCTCCAGCTGTTAGAGGAAAGGCGCAAGATGGTTCTGCTATCCTCCGACGACATGCCGAAATATCGGCACCTCAACAGACAGATGTCTAAGTCTCTGACTCGCGATCTCCGCCAATACAACACAAAATGTGTTCGTGAGGCGATCGAGCAGAATAAGGGATCCAAAGTGTTTCAGAGGGATCTGTCTGTTGGGCAGAGTCAGCTGACAAAGCTGAAGACGGAGGATGGCAGAATCGTATCGTCCAAGCCTGAGCTCTTGGAGGAGATCGAAAGGTTCTATGGACAGCTATACACGACAACGCAACAACCCGCAAGTACTCCAGCGTCAGACCCTAGAGCTGGATTGACCCGACACTATTCCGAAGATATCCCGGACGTCAGCATGCACGAGATTAGTGTGGCTCTCAAACAGCTCAAAAACAACAAGGCGCCAGGTGATGACGGAATTACGAGCGAGCTTCTGAAGGCTGGCGGTGCACCCACTAGAGAAGCCCTTCGGAAACTATTTAATTCGGTCATTCTCGAGGGCACAGAGGTGTGGTGGTGCTTTTCTTTAAGAAAAGGGATAAAACCCTCTTAAAGAACTACACCATCAATCATCATCAATCAATCATCCCATGGGTGTCGTAAGAACCGACAGAGGGAGCATGGTATGCAGAGAACAGCACTGCAAGAGAAGGAAAACGTGATACCAACCCTATACCAACCCGCTTGGCCAGCGTGGTATAGTACAAGTAGTCCAGCAGTGGACTATCAAAGGCTGATGATGATGAAAGAACTACAGACCCATCACACTTCTGAGCCACGTCTACAAGCTGTTTTCGAGGGTCATCACGAATCGTCTCGAGAGCAAGCTAGACGACTTCCAGCCTCTCGAACAAGCCGGTTTCCGTAAAGGCTATATATATACCATAGACCACATACATACGCTGCGGCAGGTTAAACAGAAGTCCGAGGAGTATAACCAGCCCCTATGCTTGGCGTTTGTGGACTATGAGAAAGCCTTCGAATCGATCGAAACCCGGGCGGTGCTACAGTCTCTCCAACGGTGCCGGATTGACTACCGATATATCGAAGTGCTGAAGTGTTTGTATGAAAACGCCACTATGTCAGTCCGCCTCCAGGACCAGAGTTCGAAACCTATTCAACTCCAGCGAGGGGTGAGACAGGGGGATGTCATAACCCCGAAACTGTTCACCACTGCGCTGGAGGATGTTTTCAAGCTTTTGGACTGGAATGGACTCGGCATCAACATCAACGGCGAGTACACAACTCACCTTCGATTCGCAGACGATATCGTAATCATGACTGAGACCATGAAAGACCTAGGCACAATGCTCGATGGCCTCTGTGGAGTCTCCCAACAAGTAGGTCTTAAGATGAACATGGACAAGACGAAAATCATGTCGAACGTCCATGTTGTACCTGCTCCTATTCAGGTTGGGCACTCTAAGCTCGAAGTTGTCGACAAGTATATCTACCTGAGACAAGTAGTCCAATTAGGTAGGTCCAACTTCGAGAAGGAGGTCCATCATCGAATCCAACTCGGTTGGGCAGCGTTCGGGAAGCTACGACATATCTTCTCGTCCGATATCCCGCAGTGTCTCAAGACGAAAGTCTTTGACCAGTGTGTGTTGCCAGTGATGACTTACGGATCAGAGACGTGGTCACTCACTATGGGCCTTATCAGAAGGCTCAAGGTTACTCAAAGGGCGATGGAGAGAGCTATGCTTGGAGTTTCCCTGCGAGATCGAATCAGAAATGAGGAGATCCGCAGTAGAACCAAAGTCGCCGACATAGCTCTCCGAATAGCGAAGCTGAAGTGGCAGTGGGCAGGGCACATAGCTCAAAGAACCGATGGCCGTTGGGGCAGAAAGGTTCTGGAGTGGCGGCCACGTACCGGACGACGCAGCAGAGGTAGGCAAGGTGGACCGACGATCTCGTCAAGATCGCGGGAGGCGGTTGGATGCGGGCGGCTCAAGACCGGTATGTGTGGAGAACCTTGGGGGAGGCCTATGTCCAGCAGTGGACGTCGTTTGGCTGATACGATGATGGTCTTAGGTCCGATGCTAAGCGCCTTTTCCTCAAAGTGTTCCATCCAGATATTAGCCAGTACTGGGGCTACTGGACTCCCCATTGCGACACCATCGATCTGGAGGTAATATTGGCCTTGGAAGAGGAAGTAGTTGCCATCTAAGCAGTGCTTTAGTAGATCAATATAGTTGTGAGGCATATCGTTGTCACTCAGTCTGTCCCTCACTACGTCCAGACATTCCCTTATTGGAACGTTGGTAAAGAGCGACTCAACGTCAAAGCTTACCATTACATCTTCCGGTTCCAATCGGATACTTTGTACGATCTGGACGAAATGACGCAAGTTCTTCACGAAAGACGGTGTCATACCGACTAATGGCTGTAATACCGATGCAACGTGCTTCGCAAGGTCGTAAGTAGGCGACGAAATCTGACTTACGATAGGCCGCAGTGGCACGTTGGGCTTATGTACCTTAGGCAGACCATATAGCCTAGGTGGTTGGTATGGCTTGGGACCATATAACTTGCTGTACTCATCTTCCGTGAACAGGTCCTGGTGGTCTTGTATCAGTGCTCGTATTCTGCGCGTTACTCTGGCCGTGGGGTTATATGAGACCGGTTTATACACCTTGTTATCACATAACAACTCTTGTACCTGGTCCGTATAATCAGCCGTATTCATCACTACAGTGGCGTTTCCCTTGTCGGCCTTAATCACTAAAATATCCTGGTTGTCCCGAATGCTTTTCAGTGCAATCCGTTGTGACGTCACCAAAAAACAGAGCACACGACCTCTGTGACCCTGAGCATTTGAAGCTAGAGCTAGACCATGTTCAGGAGGTACTTAGGAAGAACGGATACCAGATACATCGTCGAATGACGCGGCCTATCAAGCGAGATAAACATCCGACGGTAAATAGACAACCTACCTACATGCCCTACATTAGAGGTGTTACGGATAAAATAGGAGCAAAGTTAAAAAACTACTCCATTCCGACCGTATTTACACCAGGGGCCAAAGTATACAAATTGGTGGGCACACCAAAGGATGTTCTACCGCTACAAACCCCAGGTGTCTATAAAATCAACTGCAGCTGCGGAAGCTCTTACATAGGGCAAACGAAGCGGACCATCGCTGAACGTATAAAGGAGCACATCACAGCTGTAAAGAACCGTCAAACGAACAAATCGGCGATTGCGGAACATTTACTTCAATCGGGCACCAATCACTGGATTGAATTTCATCGTCCTCAAGTCCTCTCCACGGAACGCCACTTTTACCCAAGAGTTGTGCGTGAAGCGATCGAAATCAGAAAACATAAAAATTTCAATCGGGAAGAGGGCTTCAAATTGTCATCGGCGTGGAATCCAGTGATCCGGTTAACAACACCCTACTTTAATGCGCAGTCGGCGAATGTTCAATATACAGATACGGTTAGTGTGTTTTGCGCCGGCACCTCGAAAATCAACAACGCGGGGGTAGAAATAGAATCTTCTACCTCGCACTCGGAGACATGACATCGCTACACCAGTCAGCTTGCGACCACGGGACGTGCAACCGTCTCGAAATGTCAAGCAAAATAAGGTATGTAAATACCTAATGCATGTTCGCGTTAATTCCCGTATAGATATATATGCACTGCACCTTATTCGGACAATCAGTTTATTTGTATATCCAAACAAGTGATTTTAGACGAGCTATATGTGCGACTGGACATGAGCCGAGCGTTAATTACAACTCTGCACCCTTTCAAGTGAAATTATCGTCGACTCTGGGTGAAAAATAGCAACCCGTGCCACCGGTGCCGTGGACCCACACACAATGATTACCATCGGTGATTACAATTTTTGATTCGCTTTATTAAATGACCATATAAATATTTCTCTACTATCATAATACATTGAAATAATAATAACAATCTTAAAAGTCTTATAAACTTTAACTAAATACAATACAAATGAAACTTGAAAGTATCATCACCTATACCATCTCACACATTCCAGTCCTCTTCCTATTCTTTTCGCCAACCCAGAGGGCGGCAAACAGGTACTTGTGACTTCTCTGGTGTTGCTTGTGTCCATGGGCGGTGGTAATCGCTTACGATCCGGTTATCCATCTGCTCGTTTGCCATCTATTACATAAAAAAATGTTACATAAACAGCTGCAGCAAACAGGTATTCCGTTGTATGTATTAGGCCACTGTGATCCAGCGTTGGCCGCCAAAGAAAGGGCACACCTATAACTGATAGAATATAGGCAACTACTAAAATACTGCACCAATGAAATTTAAGATATCGTAACAAAGGTACTTGGTACTAATCACGAAAGACAATTTAAAAGTAATGTTAATGACCACTAACATTTCAACTCCAATATAATTAAACTACCTAAACTTACGTAATTCAAGTACCTATCTTTTGTCACATTACGTTCCTGATAAGGCTATTTAGAAAATGCGTATACCGTCTCATCATATGAATCAAACTTGTACAGTCTGGGTATTACAAAGCAATTGAATAGCTTTGCAACAAACAAGGCTTCACGTAAAAGCTACTAATAGCACCGACTTACAAATCGTTTCTATGTTCAAAGCATTATTATTTAATTGTATACCCACCATAGTATTTCGAAGGAATAATGTCTCCGTCTGTGATATCTTAAAGATAATTATCATGTCGATATAAGGTTTCCAGCAAGCTCAACGATCAATGGCAAGACTTTGATTTCTGTTATTACCTTCAGATTATCGCAGGTATGAAGACTCACAAATGTACATAATACTTTGGTTTATTTAATATTCTTTGACTGAGATTATTTGATAAGGTACTGTATTTTAGTCGATACTGATGTTTTCGACATTATTTGTAAAACAGATAGAATTTCCTTTATAGTTAAGCAATGAGGCTTTATTATGTAATGTGAACTAAATATAGTTCAAAATAAATAAAAATGTTGGTTGATAATGATGTTCTCGACATAATTTGTAGTTCAATATTAAGCCCTTAGCGATCTGTGTTATATAATTTCACAGAGCATCAATTTACTTAAACGAAATCCACAACAAAACATAATAACATAAAACAAAACTTGTTGTAAATAAACTGAAATAAATACACAATATAAGTCAGTTGTTCAACTTATAAAAGCGATTTTTACGAACAATTGAAACCACATGTTATGCAACCAAACTCTGGACCACACACTTAACCCCAGAAAACACATAAAACCAAATTCCACTGTCAACTAAATAATTCGCCAATAAAAAATAAATCGAGCAATCATTAAAGCGCTTTAAAACACTATAAAATAGTGCTCTTGCTTCCTTAGAAGGATGTTTAAGATACACTTGGAAATACCGTTCAGTGTTTCGATTGTCTTTGAGCAAAGCCGATGAGAAACTACGTGCCTCGATTTTATGAGTTTTTCAAACAGACGCATTGGAAGACACTTAATTGAAATAGCTTTTAATTTAAATTGGTGAATTGTGTTTATTGTGATAGCTTTAACGGTGAGCTTTGACATGTTTTGCGTTTTATATTATTGTTCAGGGGTCCAGCTGTCCAGCCGTCAAAATAACTAAAGGTAACAAGTTGTACGATTTTGTAGAACTTACACTCTGTGAGAATTACCTTCACTTTTATTATAGTCATAAAATAAAGCAGAGCTATTGAAACTGAATCCAAAGTTTAACAAAATACAAACATTATTCTGATAACGTTTTAAAACGATATCGACGACAAAATTGGCATTTACAAAATATCAATTAAAAAGTTTCTATGACACTGTTAGTTTAGTAGTTGATCGAGATGTTACTACAAACATTTATTTGCCATGTACCAGAATATCAATTTATTGCGGGTTAGCTTATAATAGTATCTCGATCTGATCAACATTCAGTGTCGGTGTAAATTAAATTCGAGAATTGGCTGAATCTACATCTATTCAATACAATTTATTTATCAATGGATGGCGAAACAACCATAAATAATGGAGGGATATGGATTCAGTGCGTAATAGTCGTATACGGGTGTTGCGGCTTGCCAATATATTCAAATGAAACATAAAAGAAAAGCCTTTATTAATGATAGCGTGTAGAGGCTAATATTGCTTGTAAAAACTTCAAGTTAACATTGGCAACAACATGTACATATATGTAGGCTAACCTCAGTGCTGGCCTAATGTACTGCAACCTTATTTGAGGTTGATACCGGCCGAATAGAAGAATGACGTTCCCATAGCGAACACCGGGCACTGGTGAGGTGGCCACTTTTTGAATCGGAGTCAAACAATTTTACTGGCCCACAGTCGAAATATTGCTTAACAACTATCGTATAATAATGAACCGTGCAAGTGTCTACGCATATTTACATCAGAATCACTTGGTTTCTGTGCCCACAACTATGTAAACAATAGCGTATGATATCTAATACCACCGGACACGTGGCTTGAGTGAATACTCCTCTTTATGTAATGTCATTGAAACTTAAGCGTAAACACTACAAAATGAGTGATTTTATATAACGGTTTTAGATGTGAGATCTTTCTGCGACTTTTGCCGTGTTTCTTTGTAATATAGTATTGTATTATTGTATTATTTATTGTAATATAGTAATTTGTAATATAGTATTGTATTAGTGTCTGAAAGCGGGCGGCTCAGGATCGGTCGTAGAGTTCTATCTTTAACGTTGTAGAAGTTTTGCTAATATGATGATGCATTTTACTGGTGACCAATAAAGTACGGAAGTATGAATATCTTTATATTGTTTATGCAACTGTAAAACACCAGTCGTGTAATAATGCGTTCACGCTCTGGACTTAACAAGACAATAATTAGAATAATTTAGTCAGACTTCTGCCAATCAATCAGCCAAGAAGGCTTTTGACTTTCGCAGCAGTACGCAGATAGAGCGAATCTTATAAGGACTACGAAGAAAACCGGCTTATTGATTCAGCCAAGGTCGTAGTTCCTGTTACACCACGGAAGACCCAGTAACAAACAGTCTTTCAAATTGCCTTCTATCTGCTCGCTAAGACGGTAGACACCTGGAATTAGGGAAAATACCGTTTCAATATAACGCGTTCGGCACTTAACAGACCGACACAGTCAAAATCACTTTCGCATTTATAATATTAGTGTAGGTACAAGGTAGATATTATATTATATCATTACATGTCGATATAAGTATGTAGACATGTTTGGTAATAAATCCACAAGAGAAATATTATGACAAATTGGTTATGACTTGAGATATTTCGATAAAGTAAAGAGAAATCGTGGTTGACCTATAATAGAATAACATTTTATAGATTACGTTACATACTTTAAGAGTCTTAAGTTCCACGCTTTTAATATTGAAGTTCATAAACAGAGTTTGAGTTTATTTTCGCACATCATCATAGGTCATTTTGCTGAATTTAAGTGTTTTGAGCTGGTTTCCATGGTTTTAAGGATGGGCTTTGAATTGTTTATACGAGAAATAATTCTCTTATACTAATCAAACCTTATCATACAGTGGTAAACGACGTAAAGCATCTGGCGGTAAGAGGCTGATGGTGGCCCATAGACACCAATGAAGTCCATCAGGCCTCGTCTTTTTTTTTCCGCCTGGTATTGACACCAGCTTCACATAATTGGTGTCTCGTGTTGAACCTGTGCGTTGTTAGTAATAGGAGGAGTAGAGAAGACGATGTTTTACTCCCACTATTTTGGCATTTTATAGAAAAAGAAAAAATAATACTTGCTCCACTGGAATTTCCCCGCAAAATACAACAGTAGCAATACCTCAGCTCTAGTGTCAATCTACGACTTATAACCACCGCGGTGCACGGGGCGGCTCTACCACTTGGTAAATGTTCTTTTGACCTTAAATTGTGCTACTGCTACTACTAGTAATATATCTAGCTAATATCTTGCTAATATACATAAACCGTCGTCTATGTATATTACTCAGGCTTATAACTAAAGATGGAATGTCATCAGAGGTTCTGTTGCGTTCAATCAGCGTGGAACAGTTGCATTACCGAACTGGAGCACAGAGCACCTGCGAAAGCAATTGTTTTGTCAATTAAATACGTAATTAGGTACCTTCCTGGGGTTTACTAATGTTTGCCATAATTTAAAATGCCATAATTTCATATGCCATACTGGTATTTGCCATAATTTCATTAGAAATAACGCTTCAGTTGTCATAATTGTGAAATGACATAAAATGACTTTCACTAATTCCATCGGTCATAATCGATCAAGTGTCATAATAATTTAAATCCATAAATGTATTTGCTATAATTTTCGTTTTCAATAATCTAAGAAGAAAAAAGATAATAAACTGAAGTTGAACAACTTCAGTTTATTAAACTAGTGTGAAGAATGTGGACTAAGTTGACGGAGCCCTGCTTCGCAGGGCTCCTTTTTTTGGGTTAAGGGTTAAAAGAGAACCCTTACCTAACCTATCCGAGTCGGATTGCACTGAGTCGGGGTGTTAACGATAATTAATTTCGACCTAATAATATTATGTATTATTTTCATAATTATATCAAATTTTGATTATGCTTGACCTAATCAATTTTTTTTTAATTCGATTATGAAATGTGTTACTTATGGAAACTAATTATTATGATATATGTTTTTATAGAAAGGCATTTTATGGCAAATAAAAGTTATCACTGTTGAGTTGTTAAGGCAAACGTTTTTTTTTTTTTTTTATTAGAAAGAACCTGTCAAATTGACTTCACGCTGCCTGATGGTAAGCTGACAGTGAAGTCCTATTGGGAAGGCCACCATCCCCAATTGCTGGTAAAGCAATGTGACATGATGGCCCTCACTTTGACGGCCTTGAGAGATGCTTTTTCACGCCCCGCTTAAAGGACCCAGGATCAAGGGAGGAAGGAAACACGTGAGCTGGCAGTGAGTTCCACATTTTTATGGTACGGCAAAGATAAGACGTACCGAACCTTTTCGTACGTGACGGTATCTGATCTACCGCATAAGGGTGGCACCTTAACCCGGCACGTGTTGTTCGGGATAGGAAAGGAGAGGGTGGGATGAGTTGAAAGAGTTCTTCTGAACACTCACCGTGATACAATCGGTAAAAGACAGCCATTGAGGCTACGTCCCTGCGTAATTGCAGAGATTCAAGGGACTTAGTAGCCTCAAGGTCACCTATGATACGGACAGCACGCCGCTGCATCCTATCAAGGGCATCTAGCAGGTACTGAGCGGAGCCGTTCCAGAGATGAGAGCAGTATTCCACGCAGGAGCGAACCTGAGTCTTGTATAATATACACAGCTGCTCCGGCGTGAAAAACCTCCTCACTCTGTTCAGGACTCCGAGTTTTCGAGATACCGATTTAATGACACCCTCAATGTAGTTTCTCTGGTTGAGATTGCGGCGTATGTCCATACCAAGTATATTTAGACTGTCCTGTATCGGTAGTGGAGTGTCCAGAAGAGAAGGTTGGGGAAGGAATGGAGATAACTTAGCTGAAAATGCGCACACCTGTGTCTTCTTGGCGTTGAACTCGACCATGTTTTCAGCACCCCAATTCGAGATGCTGTTCAAAACCTGGTCAAGCTCAGTGACAAGTTTTCGCCTATTTTCCTCAATGTCGGCCTGCTTAGCCGCAGGATGGCCGAGATACCGCCCATGCACGGTACTGTCATCTGCATAGCAATGTATGCTCCCGAAAGTGAGCATATCATTGATATGCAGAAGAAAAAGTGTGGGCGATAAGACGGATCCCTGGGGCACACCAGCATTTACCTGCATAAACTTTGAATTTAAGCCTTCGCAAATAACTCGAACACGTCGTTCATGCAGGAAGCTAGCAACCCAGTTGCACAATCGAGGTGGCAAGCCGTAAGCCGGAAGCTTGGAAAGAAGCGCACGATGCCAGACTCTATCGAAGGCTTTGGAGATGTCGAGGCTGATAGCCAACGACTCCCCGTGCCTGTCCATAACCTCACCCCAAAGGTGAGTGACATACGCTAGAAGGTCGCCCGTTGATCGTTTCGGTCTGAAGCCATATTGTCGATCATTGATAAGAGAGCGATCTTCTAGGTAGCGAACGAGTTGGGTGTTGATAATACGTTCGAATACCTTGCAGAGAATAGGGGTTATGGCTATGGGTCGATAGTTAGCTGGATCAGAACGATCCCCCTTTTTGGGAATCGGTTGTACGTTCGCCTCCTTCCAAGCCTGCGGCACGACGCCAGAGGAGTAAGACAGGCGATACAGGCGTGTAAGCGTTGGAGACAACTCGGCTGCACATTTCTTAAGAACAACCGCTGGGATACCGTCGGGACCACTAGCTTTCCGGACATCGAGAGACCGCAGTATCGCGCGAACATCGCATTGCCTGATGCGAACATCAGGCATGGAGTGGCAGCAGTGGTTTATAGATGGCGGCTGCGAACTACGGTCATCGATTCGGGAGTTGGCCGCAAAGAGATTGACAAGCAAGTCAGCTTTCTCTTGCGGCCCATGAGCCAGTGATCCGTCAGAGCATCGCAACGGTGGCAGCGAAGACTGGCAGAAATTGGATTGCACGGCTTTGGCCAGCCGCCAATATCCACGGCTTCCCGTAGGGTGCGACAGAAGTTCTTGGCCAAACCGTGCAACGCGCTGTGCATCCGCTCTGGTGTATGCCCTCTTGCATACCTTAGCGGCTCTGTTATAGGCCGCCTTGATGAGATGGACATTCGGATCGCGACGAGACCGAGCCCTGATCCAAGCACGGTACGCCGACTGTTTTTGTTTAACAGCATCGGCGCACTCGCGATCGAACCAGGGCCGAATTCTGCTGTTGCTGGTGACAAAAGTGGATGGAATATAATATTCCATACCTAATAGAATTTCCCCAGCAACAGCAGACGCACTCTCCGAAGGATCCCTCCCACCAAAGCAACGCTGAGACCACGGAATGGACGCGTAATAACTGCGCAGGCCATCCCAATCTGCTGACGAGTAGTGCCATAAGCGTCGCTTTACGTCCACATGTTGTGAAGGCGCAGCGGTTGGCACTGAAGTGCAGATCAAACAGTGGTCGGAGGAGCCCAATGGGGCTTGAACCGACACACTGTACTGGTCTGGATGACTCGTCAGCAGAAGGTCCAGCAAAAAGGGCGCTTGACCCTGAATATCTGGTATCCTGGTGGGCTGGAGCACCAGCTGGGCCAGGTCATGCGTGAGAGCAAATGCGTGAGCAGCCCTTCCCGCGTGGTCTGTTTTGGGAGAGCCCAACCAGGTCTCATGGTGGGCATTAAAATCTCCCAAAAAGACCAACTCAGCGGTCGGAAACTGTTCCTGCGCTTCATCTGCCGCCTGACTCAGGTAATCAAAAAGTCGAGTTGTCTCGGCATCTCCAGTATGGGAACGGTATAGACACACGTAAATCCGGGCTAATGAACCCAGATTTACGTGTATCCACAGGACGGAAAAGGAGGGGTCCTCTAGGCAGCGTAAACGACGACAGCAAATATCCGCCCTGACGAACAAGCATACTCTGGCTTTTGCGTAGAAATTCTCTTCAAGGGCATAGCCGGGATATTGCAGATAAGTCGTGTCGGCAGGGCGGCTTATTTGAGTCTCCGTCAGAAAAAGCATGGCCGGCCTTGCCGTCTCGAGATGGTGGTGGACGGCGTTGAGGTTTGAATGGAGTCCGCGGATGTTGGCGAACTCCACCTCAAGTAGCGTGTGGGTGGGAAAGGTTGACGCCGCTGTGTGACCGTTACCAATGCATGCTGCCATAGTGGAGTGGAAGAAGAAAGGAGGGGCGTGAAAAGAGGTGGCAATTACCGCAGCGGCGCGTGACAAAGCGTGGAGTATTGTTTCGTCATTAGACTGTGCAGAATAGCAGTGGCCGATCCGCCGGACGGAAGGGCCCCCGTACCCTCCCGGAAGTGGTCGCCGGGTCCCACCATCCGGTCACCAACCGGCACGACGAGCCACTCCGAGATTATGCGCGGCCTGGTGGGGCAGCCTCCCGAGATGGTTAGTCCCAGTTGGGCCCCTGTACTATACCGCGGGCGGCCAGCGGCACCACCGTTTCTACGGGTCTCCCTGGCCGGCGGGTCGACCCCCACTACCCACACAATGACTCCACTAATACTTCACTGGTCCAACGTATGCTGCGGTAACCGCCCCCTCACCTAAACCTTCACACTCTCTCTGCCATCCCCAAAGGAAAGGAAGAGAGAATGGGAAGGAGGGACTGGGCCTCCGGCGCTCTCACTCACCAAGCGAAACACAGCAGAAAAGTACTGCTACTTTACGTTGATCTTCTGTGAGAGGGTAGTACCGCCCCGGTCGAGCCGACCCATTCGTGCTGAAATCAGCATGGCCCTTCTACCTACAAAATATTAGTATAAATGATAATAGTGCAAGTAAATATTATGATCGGGGATGATTATGGCAAACAATATTAGTGCAAATGAAGTTATGGAAAACGAGAGAATACCCCTTCCTGGATAGTCCGTGTAATAATAATCTTAGGACAGCTCACGTATGGTCATCTGATCCCAAACTAGGTTTAGACTGGACAGATAAACGGATACTGACCTGATGAGCATGTTTATTTAAATCTAAAACACATGTATTAAAACTTTTTGACAGGCAGAAAGGAAGTGTTAGCCTAGTGGAGAAACTAACTGAATACTACGCTGAGAGTCTTGGGTTCAAACCCACAACACTGAGTTTTCGGAATAATTTGCGTATTACATTTTTAATTTTTTACCTACTCGACGGTGAAGGACGAACATCAAATAATCTGCATGTCTGAGAGTTTTACATAATGTTCTCAAAAGATATGTGAAGTTTAACCTAACCCGCACTGATCTATGCCTTAACCCTTCCAACGGTGAGGTCGGTCTCCAGCGATGAGATAGTTCAATATTAGGGCTTGATGTTAAAAAATCACCTTCACCTCTTCCACTCAATTGATGACTTTAAACACGACGAGGTACAATAGTTTTTTATATCTGTATTTACTCTAAAGTTGTTGATTGTCAAGTTACTTAAAGATATATAATTTAATAGGATAAGAGAAAGCACTTTAAGGAGTGCTGATATTAATAACTATTCAACTCTATTCTTCAGATTTGTGAGACAACTAAAATAGAAATTGATCAAACAAATACTAACTAGCTATCAATACACTCTTGTCAACTAACGAAACTCAACAGCTTCCCTATTATGCAACATGATCGAGAGAAATTCTTTAGAAATATTTGTTACTAGTAGCAGTACGTACTTTAACTTATGAGGACCAGTAGTCCAAGCCTCTCGAACAATGACAATACATGAGATATGACATCCACTCTTAAGAGAAAGCTACGAAGAAGGACTGGATAAAATATCAATAGGATTGCGATAAGGGCCGATAAAAATTACAAGTGTGTCTTATAATATGAATAGCTTCATATATGCATGTGGATTGAACGAACAGTGCTGTATTCGTAGTGTGTTCAGATAAGAAAGATATAAAACGTACACGGAATGAAGTTCATATAATTTTGTTTTTAAGAACTTCTACAATAAATTCTTGAAACGCCTGCCCTTATGAAGAAAAACACTTTTTCGATAAAGGATTAACATTTTTGAGTCAGTTTCGGTTGTTGGTCAAGTTAATGTTTCTCGTTTACAAGCTCAAATTGTCCACTTTGCAAGCTACTACCCACGCTTAAATACAAATATTTAAGCTTATAAAATAGTTAAATAGACATACATAAATACATAGATTCACGCCTGTTTCCCGGAGGGGTAGGCAGAGACTACGGAACGCCATTTGCAACGATTCCGACATATCTCTCTTGCTTCATTCACTCCCATCAGATTCCTCATGCATGCTCTTCTGTTCAGGGTACTTCTCACCTGTCCTGTTTTTAGGATGTCTCCAATCTGGTCAGAGAACTTCCGCCTAGGTCTTTCCCTTCCTCCTGTCCCTTCCACATTTGCGTTATATATCTGCTTGGTCAGTCTTTCGTCATCCATCCTCTCCACGTGCCCAAACCATCTTAGCATACCTATCTCGATGCTTGTCACTACATTTTCTTTTACCGCACAACACTCTCTTATCACACAATTCTTTACTCTGTCAGTCAGAGAAACACCACACATACAGAAGTATGTGTGGTGCAGAAGTATGTAGTGCTCTCATTTCTACAGCATTTATTCTACTTTTATGACTCTTCTGCCATACCCAACTATCAATACCATACATAAGAGTAGGTACTAACACCCCTCTATGCACAGCCAAACGTGCCTTTTTGGACACGTTTTGGCTATTCATAAACGCCTTCAGAGATCCATTCACTCTATTACCTGCAATAACTCTTCTTTCAATATCTTCTACATTCCTACCATCTCTTGTAAACAGCGTACCTAAATATACAAACTCATTCACTTGCTCCACTCGCTGTCCATCGATCATAACATTACAAGCCGTAACGCATTCCTCCTTTTCAAAAACCATAACTTTCGTTTTACTTACATTCACTTTCATTCCTTTCCTCTCTAACGCACCATGCATGATTGTTACCATCTCCTGTCCAGTTAAATAAAATGTTATAATTTGAGGCGTATATGTCCTCTGCCTGCAATCACAACAAACCAGTAAACAGTCGAAATACACTGCTATTGGTGACGTAGTGTAACCAAAACATATTTTATAACCTATACAAATTTTGTCGCAGATTGCCTTTGCCAAGTTATTCGCATTGACAGATACCAAGAATCTGAATACAAAACATTTCATTACCTACTTCACTTAATAAATATATTTGGGTTCACCTACAAATATTTTACCAGGTACACCAAGAAACGTATTTTAAAATAAGCTCAGACAAACTCAAACAGAGTCTTAAGTTTATTGCATGACGCTAAAATAGGCAGAAAGAAATAAATGCTAATTATTATACAATAGAGATGACAATTACGTTGTACGTACGTACGATGACCAAACATTAGAGATATCATTCAGCATTTTCTTAGAATGAGCTTCCCAATGTAATCTTGAGCTTCACCTTCATGTGGACGGAGTCGCGGACAAAGCTATCATTACATATTTCAAGTAAAGGAAAATAAAACTCGAAAAAAACGACCTTAAAATAAGAAATTCAATATTACAAAGGAGAACAGATACCAACAGTCTGAACAATATTAATTAAAGCAACATCTAATTATGAATTTATTAGCATAAAATAAATATTTATCAATCAGAACACACAGAACTGTTGTTATTTATATATGAAACATTGAGAGTTTCTATGTCAACATACACGTATAAATACGTATATATGTACAATATATGCTAATAAGATCATTGACACTACTTCACACATTATGTCGGAGATAACGTATGAACGCGAGTATGGATTCATTGAATAGATGAAGAGAGAAACCAGTTTCAGATGGAAGCTTCTTGAGTTAATGTATTAGATATTGACATTAACTAAATTAAATCGAAGCATTTACATAAACAGCAATACTGGCGTTTTCTCAAAAAAAAGGTAACATAGAATAAATAGCAAACAAGGGAAAAACAAAACCATGGTAACGTATGTTTTCGATTCTTGGATGCAGCAGAGTACATTCTACTTACTCTCATCTCTATGCACTAGACTTCGTCGGTGGCTCCGCCCGCTTGGGTGTCGGTTATTGTGGTAAAGGGAACCATTGCTACTCTCCAGCTTTCTTCCTATCCCCACACACCAAACTCATACCATAATAATATCTCATCCTACGTATACTATTAGTAAGAATAATTATCTACGCCCATCCCCTTCTAAAAAATGCAAACCAGACGCCATCATTAAATAGGTATATAACTCACATCCAGAGAAAACAACTGAATAAAAAGGTATTTAAAAATGTATTTATTCTTACCGTAGTCCGGTCGCCCATAAGGGCGACTTACAAATTTCCATTCCAACATCTACTTTACTAGCGACGGTCCCTACGTATATAAAGACATGTCGAAAATGGCATATTTTTTTATTGCTTCATTGGCTTTAGATTATCTATGCGCACATACTGACATACGATTTTTTAAAACTTTATTTATTTACCTTGTTTTACGAATCGTATAAAAGAACAAGTACTATAAATAAAACGAATAAGTGTCGTAGATACGGACATCTGTTACATATCTTTTTGTACGGTGTTTTAAAATGCGTGCCACTCGGTGCGAATGCGGTCTTGTATAGGGGGTTGGTATAGGGTTTGTATCAAGTTTCCTTCTCTTACAGTGCTGTTCTCAGCATAATATGCTCCCTCTGTCGGCTCTTACGACACCCGTGGCATGATATGGGGTGGTGACATTCCGTATTCTTAATCCGTCACCACACGGACAGCGTATAAAAAGGTATAATAGACATGACTGACATACTTTTACTTTATTATCGGCGTAGAAACGGTCATCTATCAGTTTTTTCAAGAAAACGTAAAAAAATTAAATTTGTTTCAATAGCATTATAAATCTCTTAAAACTTAATGGAAGGAAAGAGGAACCCACCACGCACCCTCGGATTGACCACCCCAACTATTGCAATAGAAAAAGGTTGACAATACCGAACTCCTCTAAAAGGATAAGGGATATAGGAATGGTATGGGTTCCAGGAAGATACCTGACCTGCAGTATCCCGCTGTATGCGCCGACTATTCTTCGACACGTGTTTCGCCTCTGCACGAGGCATCCTCAGGAGCGATGGGCAACGACTGTCCTCACTCAGTCGTTGCCCATATTAGTTGCCCTTCCATTAGGTTACAATGGAGTTCTGCCAAGTAACGCCTGATTCAATCAACTATATCTCTTAAAACTGTTAAAATATTGTAGAAAGAAAATATTTATTATTGGTCATAGAACTATTTCTAGGGCCTGTTGAACACAAATTACGCTCTCGATTTTTGACTTGACCTTATGTTCGTAGGAACCGTCGCTATGTAAAACCAAAAGAAAGATTACGTCACATATTTTCAGTCACATGTAATATCTCATCCAGAAACGAGTTATCAAGTATTAGGTTGCTAATCAGAAAGCGCAAGACATACTGTGAGCTTTCAAATGTAATGTTGAACGGGTTAATTGGCGTCTTGCATACATGCAAGAAGTTTGCACAAAAGATTTAACAAAATGTATCAGTTAAGGTCCTCAACAACAAGTGATCTTAGATATGCATAGCGTATTTTTTTAATTTTTATGTATGACTTTAGAGGGGAAATTCCTTTCTTTAACATATTTATTACACGTATAGCGTAGTTGTTTTATCTTTAACCTCTCCAAGTAACACTGCTACGAGTACTATGGGTTCAATCTTTCTATAGGAGACATCGCTTTGTCTGTATAACTAAATACTGTTCTGAGTATGGATGTTATATTTTATTTCTGTTAGTTTTGTTTGTTAAGTTTCTCACATTCCTTTATATAAACTTTGTGTCCCAAATGTTATTCTCCTTTGTTCGCGGATATCATTTCAGATATATAACCGAATATAATTTTAGAAAACGTTTCTTATTTGTTAAAGGCAAGCCTATTTTATTACCCTTCATTCTAACTCATATTTCACAAAGGAATAAATTCATCTGCCAACATTGCCTATTAAAAAATTACGTTTGTTAAACATAATGTTTGTTTTGTTATAAATAACTTATAATTAAATATGTTGTAACTGTATGAGAGCTCGTTATACACACATTCGTTACAGTCAGGGCATTTCATTACGTTATAAATATTATGACTATACTCTTGTAGAGTACAGTCATAATATTAAAGGAAAAGCTCGAGTCTTTATTTATTTCCACTTTTACACGACCTCAGATTTGTTTCCACTTTTAATTAGAATTGATTACTATGAGAGAACATATGAAAATATTTTGATGACTGCTTCTCTAGGCTTTAGGATTTTTATCTACTTTTAGTATCGACAAATTGGATACTACAATCAAAGGTAAAATAGACCGAAAGACAAGTAACTAGTAAAAAACAAATTCAAATTATATTTATATATATACTATCAGGTAATTTTATAGAGACCACTACTACTCTCTATGAAATTACCTGATAGTATCTTATAACCATGATACAGTTACTGGGCAGAAAGAGCTAAAATCCAAAAAAAACACCGACCTAAGTAAAACTCAGCTACTATTTGACCTGGACGTCTTTGAATTATCTTCTGGACCAGTCTAGAAGACTACATATTACAGTAGCAGCTTCAATAACAGTCCTCATACGGTTTGGTGTGTTTTAGAACATTCATTATGCCAACCTGGACTCAATTCCGAACCAACGTCTCAATCCTTGAAGAACTCGGCATCAAGCAGCGTCTTTCTTCTATCGTCCAATGTCAAATTCTGACTTTCTTTGGTCATATCACACGTCGTGGAGGCACATCTGTGGAACGACTTGTGGTTCAGGGGAAGGTTGAAGGCACAAGAGCGCGCGGCAGGTCACCCATGCGTTGGACCGACCAAGTTAAAACTGCACTCAATGGTCCACTCCATGAATGTTCGAGAAGGGCTGCAGTACGGGAGGAATGGCGACGGATTGTGAGGCTTGCCACCACCCCTAACGTGACGACCACGACCACTCTGCCAAGAGTGTGACGACGAAGAAGAAGAAGAAGAAGATACGTAGCAATTATAGTCACTAATCCAACTAGATTGAAGGATTAGTTGCTCAAGCATGTACAATAAGATGTTGTTTAGTTGATTAGTGTTTAGTGCGAATTCTGCATGAGGTTTTACCCTAGATTTGAATAAAGGTTCCTAGTTTACTTCGTTTTTGCTAATTCAAGAAATGTTTGACTGCACGTATAGCGTTGTATGTAGTTTAAGCGAATGTCTCGACGTTTAACACTGCAACGAGTGTTGTGGCTTTGATCCCCGTCCCGAAATAACTATGTAGCGTTCGCCCTGATACTAGATTAATACACATAGTGTTGTTCTAGTCCATAAATATTGAAATTTGCATTTTTAAGTAGTTGCAAGACGTGGAGCAATAATGGTAGTTAATAATAGATGAAATAGCCCTGTCAGACTTCATAAGAACATTTACCCTTTCATATACTGTATAAATAAAATTATTAACTCACGTTTTACATACAAACTACAGAGGCAAGAAATATAAAATTTGGACTTTCTAAAGAAGTTTAATTCCCCACCTAAAGGAGTAAAAATATAGTGGTTGAGTGTGAAAACCCGTAAATATTGAAGCACTATGAAAATGGGGGCAAGAATCAACTTTTTATTAAAATAATTATGACTTTCATTCTTCTCGTATGCAATGAAAATGCTGTGTGTTCACCAGGAACTACACTATGTACTTCAATAACAGCCGCGCAGTCTCCAGGCTGGGTCGTGGTAGTAATACTAACGCAGTTTCCGTGACCTCGCCATTCAATGGGATCGGATACAGGAACACCATGGTGGTTTTAGTGGGTAGTCCCGGCGCTTATCGTCGGGGAGTCACCACACTCTCCCGGGGGGTGAATTGTTTGCTTTCCACCATGCGTCAATAAAAAGCCTCGCAGTCTAAAAAAGTGTACGCTTAACTTTATCAACTACACGATTTTCCATTGATTTCGTGTTACTCCTTGACAAACATTGAACTCCTCTAATAATTAGTTTTGTTCGTTGGATTAAAGATAACGCCAAGATGCCGCCCTCATAGTTTCGTGATCAAATCGCTAGGATTGGATTAGTCGCTTGTCGCCTAATGTTTTTGTGTACAATGGGAGCTTTATTACATTATAACAACTAAAAGTAAATGGACACAGAAAAGTCTTGGTGTTGGAAAGGCTTTTGATCTGCTCTCAGACAATAACATGAGAAATCTATGAATAGTATGATAATTAATTTGATTATGACGTATACTGATATTTATGCTACTAATATAATAAACTAGACTTCACCTGCGGCTCTGCCTGCGTGAATTATATATCTAAAACCTTCCTCAGGATATAGTTGATTGAATCAGGCGTTACTTGGCGGAACTCCATTGTAACCTAATGGAAGGAAAGAGGAACCCACCACGCACCCTCGGATTGCCCACCCCAACTATTGCAATAGAAAAAGGTTGACACTACCGAACTCCTCTAAGGATAAGGGATAGACGGAATAATGCGGAAATGGGTTCCAGAAAAATACCTGGCGTGCAGTATCCCGCTCTATGCGCCGACTATGCTTCGACACGTGTTTCTTCGTGTGCTGCTCAGTCGTTGACCGATGGGCAACGACTGAGCAGCGACTGAGCTCAAGCAGCGACTGAGCTTGTAACCTTAATTTTCTTTTTAATACCTACCCACGTTTTTACGATAAAAAATCCAGTTCATGCGCCCAAAGTTGCTTACAGTAAACCTCTTTCAAACCCATAGCGTAAATGCATTTGCAAAGTAATCATATAAATCAATACCTACCTGAGCAATACAAACTATATGATTGATCAACATTCATAATTGATTGTCTGCCGGTTACAATCTTGATATATTAGCCATCACTTTACGATTTGTTCCACATACTCAACATAACGTTAGGGACTGCTAAACTAATCAGTGCGCTGTACTGCAAATTGATGTGTAAACCATATAAGATAAACGAATTATTAGGTTTGAACCTAATTTTAAAAAAATGTACCGGAATGGAATATCCGGTGGAATTCACGTTGCACTAAAGTTTAGGAATATTCAATAAATATGAAATGCTAAAATAAATGCTGTTGACCAGAAGAAAACAAGACAGAAGTCAGAAACGCAAGTGGAAAGCAGGACGGGCTAAAAGCGAGACGATCTTGTTACAAAGTAATCATTTTGAAGTGGTAATTTGTCTCGATCACCTTTATTAAGAGACGCCCGCGTAAGTGACGCTTTCATTATTTTGCAGATAGTGTTAAACAAGAGTTGTTTCATTTCTTAATTTATCTGGGTATGGATGCCCCTCTCCAAACGTGGTGAGATAGCCCCATACTCAGAAAAAGATCGCAGTTCAAAACTTTGTATGATGTTCCTATAAAAGGTGAATTTTCGGGTTCAAAGAGCTATCTTTATCTTTGTTAGCCGACAGCATGGCAAATTATTTTTGGAAATGAACCACTACAGGCATGGGCTAACTTTGGTACAGCTCTATATAGCTTCCCAAGGCCTTTTACGGTAGGGTCACATTGTTAAAAGTATCTGGTTTGATGTCGAAGTACCCAGAAGAAGGATAAATCAGATCAGAAACCGAAAGTAATTTGGAATCAGCCAGTAAAGTCAGCAGTGATTAATCACAATGGACCCTATAAACATTAATTTGAATGGTACGTATTAATCAAAATTAAATACCGAAGTGTTGCGTAGGCCATAAACTATGAATGACACATTAGAGAATTAAAAATTAACATACAATCGTATATCAGAGCGAGTAGTGGCCCGCCCAGGTATCGCAACACGTGTAATAGTTACTATTAAATATACACAAAACTTTATACATTTAAACCTTCCTCATGAATCTCTCTATCTTTTGGCGAAAACCTCGTTTATCGTGGCGTGGGACAAAGTTTTATAATTTGAAGTGATACTGAAATTTAAGGCCCCGGACCTCTTGGGCCTTCAATTTTGGTTAACTTCAATCACGTCATGGCAATCATAAATCGTAAAGCTTTAATTTGACTCTATGTTAGGTCAAAATCGCTGTAAGTACGCGATGAAGAGTTGACCTTCTATACTTATCAGTTTTGTGTTGTAATTCTTACCACGTTTCAAATTTATGATTTGCTTTATTTGTACCTACGTTTTACTAGTTACGTTTGACTAGCATATCATCGCAGAGCCTAAACTACAGATGAAGCTAGAAATATGGTGTTATACAATGCGTACATTTTATGACGTAGTCAGCCTATTTGGAAGGATATTTTTATAGCATTTAACTCCTAACGGCGCCATAGAGGCTGAAAGTTGATTTGGAACCAAGTATGCTGACAGTATACCTACTTTTAGATATTGTGTATTTAATTAATAATTGACATGTTTAGCAATAATTTGTTTACAAGCTGTGTGGTTTTCACTTATTTTGAAGCTAGTTGTATGCAAAAGCAGGCAACAATAATTAATATAACATAATTATTTTGTTTCATTGCTTCTTTAATTCTTTATTCCATATTCATTTGTTGTTAGCAGAAGAAAGAAGCGGGAGTCGCCGGTCGGGAGTCGTGGCCGTTTGTCATTTGCAGCAAGACGACTTCCTGAATGAGTTAGAAATTAACCAGCAACTTATTTGAACTTAACCCTTTGAGACGCAATATTACAACGATTTGCCGCCGACATTTCAAATTGCAGCTTCAAAACTTATTGTACCTATTATCTAAAGGCAACGCCTCGGAAACCCAAGTTCTGTTCAGACAAGTCACTACCATTTATAACTGGTTAGCACGTAGGTATCTTATGGCTGTTTTCGCTTCAGTCGGATTCAAATCTAAGGATTTACTACGGGCTTAGACATGTAATGACTCACCCCGAATCGTACAGCTTTTAAAAACGTTGTAGAACTCAGATCAGAACCAATAAAATTATAATCATCATCATCGTCCTAACGTTATTCCGATTACATCCAAATCTTTCGGATAGGAATCTCAAACCACTAGTGTAAACAATTTTTCTAGTTATATGCTTTTTAGCACTGAACGACTACCATCTGAACAACGCACGGAGATACGGGGCAAGCGATAATTAACAATTTTATTAAATAAGCACATTACTTTGAAAAATCAGTGGTGCATGCCGTGCATTTGCACCCGATACCCTCCACATGTAAGTATGTTGATATTTCCAGTAGGCTATCACTGCCCTATATAACCAGCAAAGAACCAATTTCGAGAGTGAGAGTTTAAAAGTGAGGTGATTACCCATGGTAGTCTTCTGATATCGCACTTTGCATAAATAGGTGTCATGGGGTCGGCTGCAGACAAACATTTCTAAATAGCTCGACAGCTTAATGTGAGTTTACCTGGTAGGCTACGTGCAATGCAAACAAGCTATGACGTTAAATGCACGTGTCTTACTTATAAACTAACGTTGCAAAATTATTGCACGGATGGCGTAGTGGTTTCAGAGTCTACTTCGCCGTTTAGCACTAGGCTTGGTGGTGGCACTGGGATTGTTGTTGTGGGTTCGGTTCACACACGAGATATCTTTGTGTACTTTGTATCAGTTAGCTGTATGTTTATAAAGTCCCCCAGATACGAATTTATTTCCAGTGCGGGAGTTGTGTTTAAAAAAAAGAAAATTGATATATAAAATGAAAATTGTAAAATGAGTCTGAATGCCGTTTTAATGTTTTTATGTCCTCCGCGACACAGGATTTATTCCTAGTGTTATATATTGTTAAATACCTATATATAAACGAAGTAAATAACAAACTAAATAGTTCAAATAACTCTAGTTGATGATGTAAAGCGTCGTCCTAACTTATAACGATGAATAAAAGATTTTGAACAAGAGCTGAAGTAATAGTTTCCTTTGAAGCTGCATTTACATAAATCGTGTTCCACTTTATTTCAGAATATCAAATCAAATTCGAAACTTTTGGTAGCACTGCGTGTCATTCGCGTGATCAACATATTCATATCATTTTTCTTTTCATTTCCATCGATTTACCCTTTCTCTTTCCCTTCTACAGAAGAGAAGAAAGTAGCTACTTAATTATTTTAAGAATTTGTAATGCATGTTTATATTTGAATACAGTCATGTATGTATATTAGAACCTCTACCGTGACACGTTAGAAGCAGCACCACTGTTTGTTCTATGACTAGCCCTAGATCACTAACCTTATTTTTCGACGCATATTACGAACCTTCGTACTTTCGACTACGGTATTTAATACAGGGGAAAATGGGTTTTATTTTAATTAAACATGCATATTTTTTTATTTTTATTGTAAATTTATTATATTATTCTTATTAATTAATAAGTTTACATAAACCAAAATGGCAAATTTATTAAAAAAAACAGCCGACCAGGTTTTATGCTAAATTAACAATGGTAACATTTTAAAGATTTTTTATAAGTATTCTTAAAAGTAAATGTGAAAAATAATTTTCAAATATTAGAAATAGCGAAAAAATAAAGTAATGAAGCAAAAATTTTGGTAAAAATCTATCAAGTTATACATTTGTGACAAACGTCAAGTTTGTGCTCCCCGCACAACGTTTTATTGCTCTGGGTGCAACTACTTTTAGTCATCCTTCGCTTTCCGGAGGGACCCAAGGCTCTTATTTTCCTTTTTTTTTGTACAGGAGGTATATCAGTCGCATTATTTTCGCCAGTCTCAATTGTAGAATTCAAAGTACTTGTTGACCGTTTAAAGTTATAATTGTAAATCGTGTGTGAACTTCATTTACATAAATTATATGTGCGTCTCGTCTATCTTGTATTGTAATAAAGCTTTCTTTATAAATATTTAGATTTTATAGATTTTTTTAGCTGCAGCTATAATTTAAATGGCTTAAAACTAATTTGTTTGGTAATTTGTTGTTTATAATTATGTAAATGACTATCATGTTGACCTAAATGTTAAACTCTTCAATGGTGACAAATGTAATGGATTATTTTGTCAGAACACGCTAACTGGCCAGTCACAGCAGTTGTTGAGATGAATGCTTGTGCTTAATAAACAGTTATAGTCATCAATCTTATAACCTAGAATATCAATGATTATCAGTAATCGTTGATTTTGTTTGGAAGAATATCTATAGTCTTATCAGATCTTTTGCTGGGTGCGGTAGTTTTACAGTAAAATAATTATACATTCGTGTAAACTTTTAACTAAAGAAATATATTGTCTTAATAAGGCACTAACTTTATACCCTAAATTATAATACGAATGCATGAAAAGCGAGTGAATGGCAGTCGTAATGTAGAAAGCAAAAGATCTAACAAATCAACGGGCCTAGTCAAATGGCATTCATTTAGCAATGACGCTATTCTAATAGTTAACTACAAAAATATATGGAACTGAAATATGATAAGTCCCGTAGTTGATAAATATCACTAGTCTACGACGTATGGTTAGACTAAAAAGCGAAGCGGGTTTCAGGGAGCAAGTCTTTAAAGAAACTAGAATAATAACGCTATGATGATACTGATGCCATTGATGCTTACTTCCTACTGTGACTAATGTCTGTGCTACAGGCTGAAAAGATTGTCCAAATTAAAACCACAAATCTAACGAGGCAGTCAGATTAATAACAGTCCATTAAAAGAGGTGTTGCGTGTTCCCATAAAGTCACTAGGTACTCTGTTTAAAAAACAAAGAAAATATGTAAACAGCCCGGTCGAAACTGTTCGCACAGAAAATGTTAAGCTTTAACGCAACGAGACACTTATTTTTTAACATTGGATATGTGAGTATATGTAAAAATTTTACTTACGTTAAAAACCTCACTCACTTAAAATATTTCCTATTACAAAAGGACGTGGCTAGAATACCGAGACCCGGCTTTAATTACTTTGTGTGATTATTTAAATTTATTTTATAGAGATATGCAAATAAAAATATGTTGTTATTAAGCCAGAGTTTCATGGAGTCAAAAGATACGTTTCAAGACTCCATATTTTAAAATGAGGTGTAATGTGGAATTTCTTTTTTAAGGTTCATTCTCACACCTCGTTTACTGCTTTGTTGCTCCGTCGACTATTCCCTTGCTGGGAACGGGCCTCTTCTCTCTATGGAATGGGTTACGCCCTAGTCTACCACGCTGCCAAGGTGTGCAAACTTCGCAAACTTCACATACTTATGCAGATTTCTTCACGACGTTTTCCTTCAACGTTTAGCATGCGATAGTTTAATACGCAACAAACACCGAAAAGCCATTGGTGCGCGCTGTGCGTTTGAGCCCGAGATCTTATGTAGCTATCGATCTGTCTGACATTTCTCAAAACGGATCTTTCTGACCCGCTACTTGAAACTCTGAATACTTACATCGGAATGACCTGATTATAGAATTTACGAGGGAATATATATTATTATTATAGCTTTTGAAAATTGTGTTTTCGTTATCTTTCTCTGAGACAAATGTCCTGTTAGATGTTAACCAGAATATTTTGGTAATATTTTAGGTAAGACGAATGATTTTAATGTTGCAATGCATGTTCTCGTTCACAGATGTGCACTTACTGTACTTATTAGGTAAGTACATGAAAGATACATAGATTATTCGAATAGTGCGCGATCTGGCCTAGTTTTATTTTAGTATTTTATCCGCTTCTGAAGTTGTTAGAAAACAAACTGGATTTACGAAGTTTGACCATAGTAAAAAAAAATAGTAGTTAGGCCGCTCGGCGAGTTAATTGCCTAATCTTGCGATGACGCACGGGTTGTCACTTGTTTACACCACGGCGCCGGTTTTGTCGGCTCGCGCGCTTTTTCGCCGTTTTTTAAGTGATTGCGCTGAATACTACAGAATTTAAGCTTGTATATATTTGTTTTAAATACCCACTGACTACCTAAGCGTTATATAATTATCTAAATGCCATTTATAGCGAGAAAAATGTAACAAGTTTAATTTACTGTCGTTTAACACATTGTATAATATTAATAACGTTTATTACAAAACTGAATGTACATAAACAATTCAAGCGGGCGAGCAGTGTAGTACCTACATAAATGCGCGCGATCAGACGCGCGGCGCATCCCGTACTGACGCCGCGCTCGTCTATGAGAGTGTGTGCGTGAAAAGTGCGTGCGTACACGGCGCCGGCGACTCACGCGTACATTAAAAACCAGCGCGGCGGCGCAGCGGCCGATTTGTATGAAGCTATCCTACTATTCTTTTTTTAGATAATCCTTAGATAAGTAAAGTTAACAAGATAGTTGAGTTAGTTTACTATCAGTTGGTGAGTCGGAATCGAACCGTAACTAATGATGTTATGGACACCATTCTGTACCTTCAGTGAAAAGTGATACATGTCGGCCTAGATCGATTTTTATATTCTCTGACTACACTTATTAAAAAAAAAATTGCTAACTTTCAGTCTTATGCCCGTTGTTATAAGATTAAAATTGAACGAGTTGCTTTTGTGAGCAGTGATATAACTGAGCTATTTTTTGTGAAAATTGTTGTGTAAAAAAAATACTTTTTCATTCGTACCAAAGTGTACTGAACCCATATAAATATTTCTAAAATGTATTTTAATACAACTCAAGATACCACATGTTACGTGACTCAAAAGCTTTTACTTCAATTAGTACAAAGTGATACAAATTGAATCCTATCATAAAAAATAGACACAATCAATTGTAGTGAAAAGTGTTACATTTGTACATAAACCATAAAAAAATTAAAATTATTTTCATAAAAAGATGTGACTAATGATACAACTGCTAATCAATCAATTTACACGTAATTTACCTAGCTATTTTTTATGTGATCACAAATTTAATACTAATTATATTAGTAAATACAAAGGAACATAGAACATAGGATTACGTGAATAATGATTATTATAGATATATAGACTATTGTAATAGAACCAAAACTGTATCGTCATTTTAGAACTGAATTAGCAGAAAATACGTACACAGTGTTACAAGTTCTCGCAACTCTTACGCACCCCGTTCTCCACCTCTCCGCGGGACGTATGGAGAGGTTGCATGACGCATGTGACATGTGACGCGGGCGGGACTGTTAGTATAAAGTACTCTGTGCTGTTAGGCTCAGTTCACACCGAAATGGCAGCGGCTGGAAGCGACGCGCAGCGGCCGGCATCGAAGAGAAGGCTTGCGGCTGCCCGCGACTGCTCGCGCCTGCCCGCGACTGCTCGCGGCCGCGTGCGACTGCTCGCGCCTGCCCGCGACTGCTCGTGGCCGCGCGCAACTCACGTCACGGCTCAAGCTTACGCTATTCCTATGCGCAGTTCATATTCTACATAAACGTATAATTGAAGGCTAAGAAGAGGAAACGTGGATGCGCCCTCCCGCGTTTGCTTGCGGCCGCCCGCGCCTTCCCGCGCATGCTCGCGGCTGCCCGCGCCTTCCAGCGCATGCTCGCGGCCGCTCGCGTCCGCCAGAGCGGTCGTACGCACGACGTTTTCAAGTTGGCAGCGGCCGGAAGCGAAGCGAAGACACTGAAACTGCTCTTCGCTTCGCTTCCGGCCGCTGCCATTTCGGTGTGAGCTGAGCCTTAGTCTCAGGCGTGCGTTAGGACAGGACAGGTGCGTCGTACGTCACACCACAGAACTACTATTCGTAAGGTAAGACTTGTATCATTTTACACGAATTATGTAACATTTTTGTAATTATAATGTTTACTAGGAACATGTATTTTATATTGATTTAAGAGTTCAGTTTGTCATAAATTATACAGTATTTTTTAAATATGCTAAAATATAAAATGGATACCTAATTTTCAAACTTACTAATCGTCACATATTCTTTATTTATTAAAATAGTATAATATCAATCAGTTTTAAATTGTATATAAAATGTTGACTGCATATTTAGTACAAGGATGGGCAGACATGATTGTTTGTTTCATTGTGAGCACTTTCGTAGCTTTCCTGGTGTAAAATCAATTGCACCTATACTCCGACTGTAGATTACTTTTACGCAATGCAGGCAAGAGTTATGTTACAAAACTGGGTAAAATTAAGCCTAAAAGAAACTTGGGTCCACTAACGGACTGTCGCATGAAATGCAATAATCGTATATCTCATGACATAAGATAATTTATTTTTAAGGAGTACTGGGGTTTGGGTTCGTACGATGAAAGAGCTCAATGTACTGAATGCTTTATTAAAATTAATAATAAAAAAACCGGTCAAGTGCGAGTCAGACTCGCGCACCGAGGGTTCCGTACAAACCTAGCTGATTCTTCTGCTCGCATCGGTCTCCGGATGAACTTGGATAAAACCAAAATAATGTTCAATGGACATGTCTCTCCGGAACCGATAATCCTAAACGGGGTCCCTCTCGAAGTTGTTCAGGAGTACGTCTACCTTGAGCAAACCTTGCAGTTGGGTAGAAACAACTTCGAGAGGGAGGCTTGCAGAAGAATACAGCTTGGCTGGGCGGCATATAGGAAACTCTGTCGAGTCTTTTCGTCATCCCTACCCCAAAGCCTTATAACAAAAGTCTTCAACGAGTGCGTCTTACCCGTTATGACTTACAGTGCCGAGACGTGGACACTGACGGTGCGACTAGTCCACCAATTTAAGGTCGCTCAGCGAGCTATGGAGAGGGCTATGCTCGGAGTTTCTCTGAAGGATCGAATTCGTAATGAAGTGTTCCGACAGAGAACCAAGCTAATCGACATAGCTCAGAGAATTAGCACGTTGAAGTGGCAGTGAGCTGGTCACATCTGTCGCAGAACAAATAACTGATGGAGTAGCCGTGTTCTAGAGTGGAGACCGCGCCTTGGCAAACGTAGTGTAGGACGCCCTCCGGCTAGGTGGAGTGACGATATACGCAAAGTGGCTGGCAGCGGCTGGACACGAAGAGCCGAAAATCGGGCTCAGTGGCGTGCCATTGGAGAGGCCTATATCTAGCAGAGGACTACGGCCGGCTGATGATGATGACCTCTACGCGTTCAAGAGAAAGGGGTAACTTTAAATTTAATAAAAAAAAAAATTATATGCTGTAACAAAAAAATTACGGTTTTCGCAATTTTTCCTTTATAAGTGATATAAGACGTTGCTTCGTACCGAATTTCAAGATTTTGAATTCACGGGAAGTACCCTGTAGGTTTTGATTCCATTGTGAGTAGTCGCGAGCTTGAAAATATGATTATATTGCTCTTTCTTTTGATTGCGTAGACATGGAAGTTTGATTTTGTTAAAGCCTAACGGTGTTATATACCTGAGTATTTGATATGAATTTCAATTTAATACCTCAACGCGTTCAAGAGAAAGGGGTAGTAACTTTAAATTTATTAAAAATATTTTTTGATATGCTGTAACTAAAAAAATACGGTTTTCGCAATTTTTCCTTTATAAGTGATCTAAGACGTTGCTTCGTACCAAATTTCAAGATTTTGAGTTCACGGAAAGAACCCTGTAGGTTTTGATTCCCTTGCGAGTAGTCGTGAGTTTGAAAATATGATTAAATTGCTCTTTCTTTTGATTGCGTAGACATAGAAGTTTGATTTTATTACTACCTAACGGTGTTATATACCTGAGTATTTGCCATGAATTTCAATTAAATACCTCCACGCGTTCAAGAGTAAGGGGTAGTAACTTTAAATTTATTAAAAATATTTTTATCATATGATGTAACAAAAAATTTACGGTTTTCGCAATTTTTCCTTTATAAGTGATATAAGAAGTTGCTTCGTACCAAATTTCAAGATTTTGAGTTCACGGGAAGTACCCTGTAGGTTTTGATTGTCTTGCGAAAAGTCGCGAGTTTGAAAATATGCCTATATTGCTCTTTCTTTTGATTGCGTCGACATAGAAGTTTGATTTTGTTACAGCCTAACGGTGTTATATACTTGAGTATTTGATATGAATTTCAATTTAATACCTCCACGCGTTCAAGAGAAAGGCGTAGTAACTTTAAATTTGTTAAAAATATTTTTTTATATGCTGTAACTAAAAATTTACGGTTTTCGCAATTTTTCCTTTATAATAATATATAATAATAATATATTTATAAATGATATAAGACGATGCTTCGTACGAAATTTCAAGATTCTGAGTTCACGGGAAGTACCCTGTAGGTTTTGATTCTCTTGCGAGTAGGCGCGAGTTTGAAAATATGCTTATTTTGCTCTTTCTTTTGATTGCGTTGACATAGAAGCTTGATTTTGTTGCAGCCTTACGGTGTTATATACTTGAGTATTTGATATGAATTTCAATTTAATACCTCCACGCGTTCAAGAGAAAGGCGTAGTAACTTTAAATTTATTAAAAATATTTTTTTATATGCTGTAACTAAAAATTTACGGTTTTCGCAATTTTCCCTCTATATGTGATATAAGACGATGCTTCGTACGAAATTTCAAGGTTCTGAGTTCACGGGAAGTACCCTGTAGGTTTTGATTCCAATGCGAGTTTGAAAATATGTTGGAATTTGCAGCATATACGGCTGTATCTTTTGATTGCGTTGGATTAGAAGTTTGATTTTTTTACAGCTCTATGGAACCATAGATTCGAGTATTTAGTATAAATTTCAGTTTGATACCTCCACGCATTCCTGAGAAAAAGGATCAGACGGACGGACAACAAAGTGATCCTATAAGGGTTCCGTTTTTTCCTTTCGAGGTACGGAACCCTAAAAACACATACAATCGGAGGCAAACTTAAGCGAGAATACAGCAATACTTAAAAAAATAGTTTATTTTAATGAGGATTACAAAATATGTAAAGGTTGTCTTTTGAAAACTCTTGGTGAGAGTAATCGCTTTCTTCAGACCGTGAGTGAAAAAATAAAAAAGTATGGTCGTGTAACTAAAAGCGAAAGGGGAAGTACTGCCAGTTACAAAAAATCTCTAACAAGCGACTGAAAGAGGTGAAATAGCATATCAATAAATTCCCGGCGTACGAAAGCCAGTACCCTCGAGCCAAGACTGCTAAAAAGTACCTTAGCTCTGACCTTTCCCTCAATACTATGTGTTAGCTTTATTGTAAAGAAAATAATAATCCCGTCTGTTAAACTGTATATGGCAAACATTTTAAAGATATGAACCTATCATTTAAGAAACCTAGTATAGATACATGCAATAAATGTAACTTGTTACAAAATTCAATATTTACAAGATGCTGAACAAATGTACAAGTACGGGAGGAACTGAGACTACATCAGGAAAACTACGAAAGTGCTTACAATGAAAAACGGAAAAATAAGGCTTTGGCTAATAACTAATTCTATTTTTTGTGTTATTGCATTTGATATGCGACAATGTTTACCTACCCCTATGCTAAATACTCCTAATTAACCTAACAATTCACTTTTTATGATATTGATTTTATGGCTGGTAAGTGATAACCAGAATAATAAACTAGGCCAGAATGTAGTGGTGGTAGAGGCGCCAGTCAAAAAGCTTCATGCTTATATGAATTTATCACTGTGAGACTACCGTTGCTTCACCCAAATGCTAAAACCTTAATCATGTATTCAGATTCATGTTCGGAACAAAACAAAAATTCTATTATTTGCACAGCTTTATTATTTGCACTAAAAGAATCGCCTCAGCTTTTGAACATTGAACACAAATTTCTCGTGCCCGGCCATACATACATGGAAGTTGATAGTGACCATACGCTCATTGAAAGAGCAAAAAAACGAACTTCAATGAATATTCATCACCTACGTGATTGGTGCCAATTGATAAGGAGTGCATCAACTAGGACTAATAAATTTTCAGTAATTGAAATGGCGGTAACAGATTTTTACGATTTTGCCATGTTTTCGACAACTTTACAGTAAAAAAAACTAATTCTACTGGATAAAAGTTTGTATGGTCGAATGTAAGAGTCATTAAATTCAGTAAAGAAAAAATCCTGTTTTGAATATAAAGAAAGTTACGAACGTGATGATTATTCAATGATGTCTTACAACAAAAAGAATAAACTCTACAGTTTAGTTACTATCAATGCTGTGCAAAAATTTTACAATGGACCGATCCCAATAAGTGTTTTAAAGAAGAGGGATTTAATATCACTGTTAGAATACATTGACCCTAGTGTTCACGATTTTTATCATAATCTCATAAGAAATTCAAATTTGCGTGACGTAGATCCCGACATTATATTTTCTGATAACGAATAGTAGAAGTTATGTTTTTTTCTTTATAAGGATGTTATATTGTTTTGTGCAACGAGTAGGTGAAGTGCTACCACATATCTGTTGTTAGATTTTTGAGACTGATTTAATACCAGTTAAGACTGATTCGATACTCTAATAATCAAGATTAACGCTATAGGTTTAAAAGTTATATTTTTCTTTATAAGGATGTTATATTGTTTTGGATAATGAGGAGTTAAAATGGTACAACATAATAAATAATCTGTGGTTTGATTTTTGAGACTGATTTTAATACGAGTTAACTAATTCGATAGGTACTCTGAGAATCAAGATTAACGATATATAGGTTTAAAAGTTATGTTTTAATATTTAAAGATGTCATATTGTTTTGTTACTACTTGTAATTCATAAAAAAAAATTCTTGGATTCTTTATTAAAGGAGTATTTTTTTAATGTTAGTTTTATGTTATTGTGATATTTACATAATTTTAACCTTTCTATGACAAGAACGTGTGAAAATATGTTACTTGTATCAATAAACACTACGAATTATACAACATGTATCACAATATATTCTAGTTCATATCAATAATCACTTACTAGTTTCGATCGATATTTTCATAGGATTCTTTAATGAAACAACGAAATAAGGTTGCTGATAGTTAAAATGATCATATTAGTTTTACGACTTATTCTTACACTAACTGTTTGCAAGCAAAACATGGCAAAACACAAAACCTTATAACATTTCACACCAAACGATAACTAATGTGTTTAATAATACAATTTGTTATACATTTATCTACTCAAAAATAAAAAATAAAGAAAATTATGGTGTAAGGTGATATAACTGGTTATTTTTAGTAATTACTAAAATTTCTTGCAAATTAATGCTTTCAAACCTAGGTCCTAATAATATTTTTAATAGTATCTACACGTAACACAAATCGTATTTCATTTTAGAACGTAAGAAAAATAATGAGATTTTTTTGAATCTTTAACCTTAAATTACTCAAAACTATAATTTTTCACTTGTATTGCTTTTCACTGACGGTACAGCATTGTGCATGTTATTACGATGTTCATGGGACATAATCACCATAAGCCGGTATAGGGTTTTTATGGCCTGTCTCATTTTTTGATTATAAGTATTGTCGACGCCGGTTAGCCCGATTGTCAACCGTAACGCTGTCCTGCAAGGCGCAATTTAATTTGTTTTATATCGAGCTATACACTCCACCAATCATACTTCATCTTACATGAACACGTCACATATACGTCATACAACCATCTCAACCAGGACACCTGACAGAACAATCCACCGAAATATACTGTATCCACCTAAAACTGGATTAAAGGGACATTAGTCCAGCCTATCTGCATTTTCTTTTGTTCATCGTGAACAAAAAGTGGCGACCATGACAGGACCTGTACAAAATCGGGTTCGTAGTTCGTGCGCAGGACAACGGTTGAAGGACACTAGAAGGTCATCGCTACGTGTGAACACTAGATCGCCTATATTCCCTGGGCTACAACCAGCAGCAAGCCTATGGTCTACACTGCTCACCGTGCTACGAGATCGTCTTTCGCCTAGCCGTTGCATAGCCGAGCCGTTTCAAATTACCTACCAGGAGCTTCCAGGAGCTTCACGTCTACGCAGACAGCAGCCCTCATCCGGAGTTCAAGCATATCTCTGGGTCTACAACGTCTGCCTGCCTATGTAAAAGTGAGCCCGTTCCTATTATTTCCTATTTCATTCCTTTCAATTTGTGCAAACTGTAACGTTAGGTTTCTCAAAAGGACCTACCTACCTACCTATCTTGTAAATCTATCGCCTAATTAATTTTCTAAAGCATCTAATGCAGCATTCTGCATTCTTACGTGACTGCTACAGCTAAAGCCTAAATTCATATTAATAAGGATTATTCTTGGTGTACTTACAGCTAAAACCGTTTCACTGCTTCCGTTTTTGCATGTCATCATTGCACATACTACTTCATTGCACTATATTTGGTTTACTATTGTTTGACAAAAAAGGTATGACAACAGATCATTTTACAAACAACGTTTGAAAAAGTAATTATTTGACAAACTTTCATTTCGCAAACATATTACTATAAAAACAATAATTTGACAAAATACAGGTGTCGCAAATATTTTACTTAGAAAATAATTAAACTGCTAAAATATTATTTTAAAAATAATCACATGGCTAAATAATTCGTTTGCCAAATTGGTGATTGTACAAAAAGTTAGAAGATACATTATTAGTTTTTAAAAATAACTAATTACCTAACCAATACTTACGCGAAATTTTGAAAATATTAAATTGCATGGTTGCAATTTTCATCTTGGACAGATTATTTATAGGCAAGTAGTAATTTTGTATTAATACTAATTCCATAGAAACTTAACTCTTTTAAAAATAATACACATTGCCTGAATTAAGCGAAACAAATAGAATTCGGTTCTGGCACTCGCCGGCCGCTGCCGCGGGACGCTCGCTACGCTCGCTCGGCTCGTGTGTTGTGGTCGCATTTCTAACCCAACCTAACCAGCTATTTCTTCAGTTGACCCTAGACAAAGATTGTTGCATTAACGTAGATTTTGGTTAATAAAATATTTAGCAAGCAATGCATTTTGTCAAATGTTATTTATGCAATACGTTGCTTTGCCAACTAAAATGTTTAAAAAATAATCAATTTGTAAATTAATGTGTTACCATAATATTTTTTTAGTAAATATATTGTCTAATGAGTAATTTATTAAACAATAGTTTGTAAAATGATAAATTTATCAAGTAAAATTTAGTCAAATGTTATTTGTCAAATGAAAATTTGTTTTTTGTTTTTTGGTAAATAATCGGACACCACTAAATTTGCTACTATTGATTATTATAAACTGATAACATCCACTAATAGAAGCTTATAGCAGTCATATTGCATCTTATTTAAACATAATTTTAATAATTTAGCTAGCTATCAGTACACATATCCATCACTTTCGTTACAACCTTAATCGTACTATAAATAATTTATTTACATCTCAATTTACTGTTAGTCCCTCAGCTGTTCATACGTAACTGTACTAAACTTATTAGATATTTAGCTGTGCATAAAATATCATTCTCAGTGTATTGGCGAGTGGCGAGGTGTCTACCTGAGCTACCTGAGCACCGCGGGCGGCCGCCGGCGGTCGCGTGCGCCTAAACAGCTGATTAGAACCGGTTCTTCGCTCGCCCCCTGTTGCATCATTGACGAGGAGCGTACCGTATTATTAACATATTTTCATACAATGGAGCCTAAAACGATGACGTTAAACTTTTAAAGGAACTTAGTGCTAAACGTAGCAATATTAAAGGTCGTTTAACTAGATTTAAAAATTATGATATTAAAAAACAAGACAGTTTAAGTGTTTTAGATATGCGCAAAATTGAGATGAAACTATCTAGGTCTGAAACGTTATACAAAGAATTTGACGAGCTGCAAGCACAATTTGAAGCGTTGTTGATTCCTTCCTTAGAGGTAGAATTATCTTTATGTGAAGCTATGGAACAAGAATTTGATCATTATATTGCGCTAGCCAAGTCAATGTTAGCTAATATTTGCTCGCCTAATCTTAACGAGTCTAGTTATTCAAATGCGCCGGATCATATTTCTTGTTGCGGTGATGGTCAAGGATTTGTAGGTTTTAAAGTACCCGTAATTAAGATACCTAATTTCGATGGAACGTATTACGAATGGCTTGACATTAAGGAAACATTCAATTCATTAATTCACAGCAATAATAAGATTAAAAATATTTACAAATTTCACTACCTTAATTCTTATTTAGAAGGCGAAGCGTCACGCGTTATTAGCAACATAGAAGTAACCGATAAAAATGACATTGAAGCCTCGAAACTCTTGTGTGACCGTTACGATAATAAGCGTCAACTTATAAACAATCACTTAAAGGCACTATTTACATTTAAGCCGGTACGAGAGACCGATAAGTCATTACATTTTATAAAATTGATCATATCACAAAAAACCTACGGGCTCTCGGGACTCTCGGCTTACCCACCGACAAGTGGGATGTCTTAATTATAGGTATATATGGTCTCAGTTAAGTTACACAACAGCACGGTATACAAGTGGGAAGAACATAGAAATAGCTTATCCGAAATTCCAACCTTAGATGAATTTTTATATTTAAAAAAACCGTTCTGATGTTTTAGAGACTGTTAACCGTAACAAACATGTTCGGCAAAATAAGCATTTGGCTCCAAGTAGCTCAAACAAAACCCAGAGTAAGAGTTTTATGGATACGTCTAATAATAATAATGCTTCATTCACTAAATCATCTTATCAATACAAAAATGTATTGGCGATGTAAGGCGATGATTTTCTTTGCATAAAAATGCAAAGAAAATCATCGCCTATTTGAGTGTTCGAAATTTAAGGCTATGTCACCCGAGAATAGGCGGAGTACCGCCGTGTCTTTGCGCCTGTGTCTTAATTGTTTAAGACCCGGTAATGACGTTGCGCAATGCAGTTTACCTGGACATTGCCGTTCTTGTAAAAGACGTCACAACACATTACTACGTATCGCGCATGAGCCCGAATCGAACTCGCTACCCGCACCGTCACCGATCGTTATGTCTGCCCTTTCTAATACTTCACCAGTTTTTTTATGTACTGCTAGTGTTCTCGTATCAAACCCTGTACTTAAATAATGAAACCATTCAGATTCGCGCTTTGCTTGATGGTGGAATTCAGTGTTCTTTTATTACTGAGTCACTGAGACAACGACTCCATCTGTCTAATGAATCAACTAATGTCGATATTTATACCATGTACAATAATCAACTAAACCTAAATACAAAACGATGTATGATACATCTACAATCAAATGATAAGCTATTTTCTGTAACACAGTTTTGTCTTATACTACCTAAAATAAGTAATAAAATACCTAAGTCAACATTTGACATAAGAAGTCTAAACCTGTCTAAATGTACTCTAGCAGATTCTAACTTCTATAAATCATCGCCTATCGATATGCTTATAGGTGCTGATCTATTTTGGAATATCATAGGATCCTAACAGCATCACCTATCGGCTAAGGGGCCGATAATACCTAGCTCTAAGTTGGGATGGCTTGTTGGCGGTACTATATCCACCCAGTCATCCCCTAAATTAAGAAATAATTCCATTTATACCTGTCATGCTTACCTAAAGGAAAATGATGATAATTTTCCTAACCTAGAGCATCAAGTGGCTAAATTCTGGCAACTAGAACGTTTCCCACAGGCAACACCTTATACGAAGGAAGAACAGCTCTGTGAGAGGTTCCTTGTTGCCACTGCTACCCGTTCAAGTGACGGTCGTTTCTGTGTTGGTCTACCCCTTCGCGATGAAAGAACCTGTCTGGGTGACTCATATCAATTAGCCAAAAGGAGGTTCTTTAATCTAGAATCACGTTTTAAAAAACAACCAGAAGTTTTTCCAGAGTTATCTAAGGTTTATTTTCCCTTGAGAAAATATAGGACTAATTTACCTGATATTTTTCCAGATCCTAATATCTCTGAAAAGGGTAATTTGATCATCAGCAATGCATCTAGCACTTTAGGCATCGGTTGGACTCCCTCTTCAGATGAATTACATTTTCCATTATAAAATAACAGCGCCTTAACGATGGATCTCGAAACTTCAGCACCTATAGATTTTAATAAATATTCTAAGTTATGTAATCTTCAGCGTATTTATGCTTTAGTATTAAGATTCATTAACAATTGTCATAATCAATATAAGGGTACAGGGCCTATACAAGTCCATGAGCTTGACTCTTCTTTAAAGGTTCTCGCTAAAATAGCTCAAAGAGAATCTTTCCCTAACGAACTAAGCCGTCTACTTGATAAAAAACCGTTACCAGTGAAGTCAGCTCTAACATCCCTAAATCCCTTTATAGACGCAGAAGGCTTGCATTGAGTAGGAGGACGTATTCCCAAGTCGAAGTACTCTTATGACCAAAGGCATCCTATTTTATTAAAGGCACACCATGCACTTACTAAACTGTTATTTAGTGCAGAGCACGAACGCCTTTTGCATGCGGGACCCCAGCAACTATTAGCTTCTCTACGAGATCGCTACTGGTCTATCGGAGGCCGACAACTTGCTAGGAATGTTGTCCGTAATTGTTTTATATGTCGTAGATATAGTGGTCAAACATTATCTAATATAATGGGTAATTTACCTAAAGCTCGTATAGAGACTGACTTTCCATTTGTTACTGTTGCTACTGTAAAATCACAAAATGTTATTTATGTATTTATATATGCTTCCGGTATAAATGTATCCAGCTTGAAGCGGTGAGTGAGTTGTCTAAGGACGCATTTATACTGACCGACCATCTCTCGAAGAGGTGCACCTAAATTAATCTACTGTGATAACGGACGCAACTTTGTTGCCTCTGATAAGGAAGTAACAATGTTTCTAGAATCTCATCGGGATTCTATTTGTGACTACGCGGCTCGTCAAGGAGTAGAATTTAAAATTTCTGCCGCGTACGCTCCTCACTTCAATGGTTTATTATAGGTTTAGCAGAGGCCCCAGCCTCTGCTAAACCTAAGGGTACAGTCGGCTAAACACCACATTAAGCGCGTCCCAGGTACAGCGCACCTAACCTTTGAGGAGCTATCGTCACTGTTTGCACAGGTTGAGGCAATCCTCAATAGCCGACCCCTATGTCCTTTAAGCCCTTCTCTAAATGACCTACAAGCCCTTACCCCGGGTCACTTTTTAATTGGTAAATCACCAGACTACGCGGACGATCACCTTGACCGCTTTCAGCGCCTGGAGCAAGCCAAGCAGCATTTCTGGCAACGCTGGGCATCGGAGTATATTGCTACAGCAGCGGTCTAAGTGGCGCACTACAAGCAAGAACTTGAAGCTCAACGATCTCGTCCTGATAAAGAAAGATAACGTGCCGCCGCTATGCTGGCGTTTGGGGCGCGTCTCAAAGTTGTTCAATGGCGCCGACGGCAGCGTCCCGCGAGACCGATGACCGTCGACGCCGATTAGCCCGATTATCGACCGTAACGCTGTCCTGCAAGGCGCGCTAAGAGAACGCACGGTCGTGCTCTAATTTTGGTGGTCCGAAGTGTTTGCGGTACGCACGGTCGTGCTCAAATAAAGTCGTTCTATTGGTCGCGGATTTTTTACGTTTTGTTTTACTTAAACCAAGAAACGAAAGTAGTCACTCTTAGAATAGTTCATATTCTATGCATTTAAATCGTTTTAGATGGGTCAGGGAAACAAAACGCGCCAAAAAATATTGAAATATAATTATCTGTGTCTCAGTTGCGAAAGCGTCCGCCATTTTTGTGTTTTGTTCCGCGATCTTTATAATAAAAGTTGTCTTGTGGAAGAAACCGGTGAATATTTTATAAAGATACTTATATAGATTTACTCAGAAATAAATAAATATTAATTGTGAAGTGACATTATTCGTGACAAAGACAAGAAATACAGTGATAAAAGGCAAAAACTTTTTAGAAGGGCTATTTCTACTCTTGAAACTCGCTATTTTCGTAAGTGTTTTATGATAAATATTCTTTTAATAGTTATGAAAGACATAAAAGTACCCAGATTATTTATCTGAAAACATATTTTAGCAATTAAATACTAGCATTTTTGTACATTTTCACTGTTATCGTGTTTCAAATGGTAAATAATTCACAGCCACAGAGTTCGTAACAGTAACATGGCTGCCTGGCACGGCGAACTTTTTGTTACGCGTTCGGATTATATATTTTTTAGTGGCGTTAGATTCGTTTGTTGCAAATAAATAATGTATTGTGTGAAAACCAAAAGGTATATGTGATAATGTTTATGTGTTTATGAACCAAACAAGTAATGAAATTCATTAATATGTGATGAAATGTTTGTGTGAACGAGTGACAAAAAACAAATCTCTAAGTTTGTAAGCTTGTTTTGCTGGAAAAGTGAGTATTTAGTAGTAATTCATGTTATTATTATGATAGCTGATTTTATAACCAACACAATGATATGCAATTTATGTGATATAATTATATTAAGGAGTCATAATTAATTTTTTTCCGGTAACCTATGCCAATGAAAATTTGCAGCAACGTGACTTTTCGCACTTGTGGCACTTTGCCTTTAGTTTGATCGCACCTCAAGGGTTAATTTGTTTTATATCGAGCTATACACTCCACCAATTATACTTTACCTTACACGAACACGTCACATATACGTCATACACACACCTCCACTCACAACCATCTCAACCTCAATCTAACAAAACAATCCACCGAAATATACTATATTACCTGTATCCACCTAAAACTGGATTATAGGAACCTTAGTCCAGCCTATCTGCATTTTCTTTTGTTCATCGTGAACAAGTATTTTTTAATATTTTTGTTAAATGATAGGAAAAGGAATTGTTAAAGATTCGAACACGAAAATGCAGCTTTAGTTACTATTTATTTCGACAAAGATTGTGATTTGAACCTTTCGCGAAATTAAACTTAGCATCTGTAAACTATCTAAGAATATTTTTTTTATCTGTTTAACTTGATTATTATGAAAGGTAGGCGTTTACATATGGGCAAAACCCCTAAGAATATATTCAAGGAATGTTTAGAATGTTTAACTCAGTCTTTGTTGTTTTTATTGTAAATAAGTTAAACTGTCGGTTTTCTATGAATCTTAGCTTCTCTCGACTCTCACGATAGGCAGCGGCTTGCCATCAGAAGGAACACTAACTCGTCTGCTCTCAAACAGTTCTAAAAACTGAACGTATGTATACACTGCTAAAGAACACCTCGGCGGATTTATTTACGAGAAGATAATTGTGCATTCATACCCATTACTAGGATAAACTAAATTATATGAGTCTGGGTGGTCTTAAAGTTAGTAGCCATAAAATTAAATGCAAGATATTTAAAAGGGTTTTGTACATGCATATATTAAAAGTTTAAACTTAAGAACGAAACTTAAAAGAATGCTTTATATTTAAAATTGACTGAAATTTATTCTAAAGCGCCAATGTAACCATTTTACACAAAAATACTGCCTTGAGCTCATGTACTTAGTTAACGAGATTATCTACCCAATTTTTGGAAATTGAGAATCCAAACAGTACTAAAAAGTGTTCTTACTTCCTTTTGAAACAATTTTAGTCGTTCTTATTACAAAAAGAAAATGCCTTAGAAAATTAGCGGCCGTCTTTTTAGATGACACGAATGGAAAATAAAAATAACATCTGTTGATTTCCCCATGGAACTTAAAATTAATTAAGTAATGTAGTAGCTATCGTATTTAAATGGATTTTTTTTCTGACATGTAGTGAATTCTGGTTTTAATACCGCTAAAGTGACAAATATAAAAGAAATTTTAAGACCCATTGGGGTTTGCAATATGGTTAATTAGGGCGTTAATGTCTAAGCTGGTTTTATAATTTCGAAGCTTCAAAACAATTATTTACAGCATTGATAGTATCTGCATGGTTTATTATTACCTGAAATGAATGAGTATTATTATTGACCTCTGTTAAAACACTTGACAGATCTTGATCTTCAAATGGGACTACACGAGAGGCGCCAGCATTGAAATAATAATCATCAAAATCGGTTCACATAGCAAAAAATGTTAAGGCACATATAAAATACAATGTGCTCCTTTTTGAAGTCGGTTAAAAATTGCCCATAAAACCGAAAATAATTTTAAATGGTAAACTGCAGCTATAAAATTAAAGTATTGGAAAAAAAAAGAAAGGTTGTTTCATTACATTGGCTCAATTAGTTAATGAATTGCCGACGTTGTAAGCACCGAGGTAGAGGTTCGGAGAAATTCTACATTTGCAACATCCTTTCCAATGATTGGCCATTTATTTTATTCGATGTGATTTCCTTTTTCTTGGTATTGGTATAGAAAGTAATAATATAAGTATATTATATTAATGTTTAAATAAAGTAAACTGACAGTGTAATGAAAAGCAGCTATAGCCTTGTGGAGAGAGCAAGATAGTGAAAAAACGCAAAGTGGTTCGGTTTCACATCCACTGCGTGCACCACTGACTTTTCAAAGTTATGTGAGTATAATTGTTTATCGGCTGCTAAACGGTGAAGAATAAGAACTTGAGGAAACCTGCATATCGAAAATTTCCAACAACATTCTCGAAAGATACGTGAAGTCTGCAAACCCGCACTGAGTCAGCGCGGCGGACTATGGCCTTGTCATTCTCATAGCGAGAAAATGCCCGTGCCTGGCAGTGGGACAGTTTATATACAGGGCTGATGATGATGAACTGAGAATTATTATTGCGTTAGAGTAAAGAAGAGAGGCCATAGCCCCCTCCCCCCGCTTATTTTTCTAGTGTGGTGGACTACTGACGAAACCGTCTCATAGTGAGCAACCAAACCAAGATTAGCAATGCCGCTAATCTTGTAACTTTGAATAGGATTTAGCCTCAGCCTAAACTCTAATTACAATTAAGAGAGCAAGTGTCTACCTACAGAGCGTAGACATTAAAATTTGAGCCCTAAAACACTTAAGTTTGACATCACCATCATCATAGATACAGTCCACTGCTGGACATAGGGCTCTCTTTATCTGTATACATAAAATTCTTGCGTTACCTACTGACTGACTGACAGACAATGCACAGTTGAAGCTACATATTAAGAGCAAGACGTTGAAATTTGGTATTTATGTTCCTTGGGGTCTACAAGGAACATAAATATCAAATTACTAATATCATTAAGTATAAGTTACCTATAACCATATAAAATGCCTGCAACACTTCGGCCCGAGGAAATACCGCCGACATACTGGCGATAACTCATAACAAAAAAAAGCATATTCTCACCCAGACTGGCTATATCCTGTCTTAAACTTAAACCACACCTCTCCCTAGCATTACAAAACTATAAATACGCCGCAAACTAATTTATTTACATGAACTTACATTGTTCATTCGCCACACACACACATCCCCTCATTCATGCACGTACACACACTCACTCATACATACTCAGTTCTCGTGAAAAAGAAACACTTACACTGGACAGTAATTTTAAAATTCCACCTGCATTTTGCCACAATTCCTAGTGAGAAAAGGAAGGGAATTGCATCCAGTCCAATGAATGAAGGTTTTGTGCTAAAACGAACAACAAAGTAAAGAAACACCAAAACCTAATTAGTTAACTCTAAAGTTTTAATGAACTAAAGACGATTTTTGTACTAAACTACGTTTGTACAAAGTTTTTGACAAAATTAGAAATAGCACTGGTTGAGCCGGCGGTTACCTGCGTTATTTAGGGCTACTGCTTCTGCTATATAGCCTTTCCCATACCTCGATAAATAGGCTTATCTACAGAGTGACTACAACCTGACCCCGCAACCCAAAGGAATAGCAATATTGCATGGCTTCGACCAGTGTCAGTCAAAGGTTAAGACTGTCAAGAGTACTAACTTCCCATTACGACTGTCAAAGATCATCAGACAGTCGAGAGTGCTGGGATGGGCGGCTTAGTGTGTGATTTTCTAAACAACTAACAAACCCAACCGAAAACTTGCAACCAATCTTGGAGGAATTTATTGTTTGTATAAAACTAATCTTAATAGAGCCTTCAAACTTAAGTCTGAGATATAACTACGAACTGTCGTAACCACTAATCAAACGATCTTCGTCTCTATCTAAATATTCAAGTTGAATAACTAATCTCAATTGTATAGAAAACTTGAATTTTCATGATTGAACCTTTATTGAGAACGATTGTCTGGTAGGCTAATTAGATAATTATAATCCGTCATCAAAATACTTGTGTCTTTAAGTTCTTTTTTATATTTTACTCTACCGAGAATATATCGTGGTACATTTCCATTAATATCTATTGTTTTGCGTATCGAAATAATATATACCTAAACTAACTTTTAATTTATTAGAGGGTAATTTATATAATTATTATTTCAACAATACTCGTAATGTATCTATATTATTCTTATATCGACGTAAGGTAACCTTTCATTCGGTGAGTGAGAGTACTGGAGGCCCCATTCTCTTTTTCATTTTCCCTCATCCCGTTCCTCTTCCTATTACTTATCCCATCCCGTAGGAGGGCAACGCAACTGTGATTCCTCTAGAGTTGTGGGTATCCATAGAGGAGGTAATCATTTATTATCAAGCGTAACGTCTTCACCTTTGCTTCATATTATTTACCTACATTAAAAGATAATAATAATGTGTAAGTACTAAATATTATATTTTCTGCGAGCCTCCCAATAAAGGCCTCGATTACATTTCAAATTCCATTCACACTGTCCATAGTTTGCCTCCTAACAGACGAAAGGTAATTTACGTACATATTGTTTAAAGCGTATGTGTAATCAAGCTCCCACGGGCTACAACAATAAACGAACGACCGTAATTATTCTTTAGCAGCCGGAAGCCACACAGACTGCCGAACAATCTTATAACCATAACTCAATTTGAATCGGTAATATAATATCGGGTACAAACATAATATAATTGAGTATAATGTAAAAGATAAATCATAAGGTGTTGTAATAAAAATGTTACGTGTGAAACGAGGCGATGGTCACACTGCGAAAGGAGCGAAGCGAAACTAAGTTCGTTAAGTTTCATTCACGTCACGTCATTGTGATTGCTTAGCGTAGCACAGCGAAGTGGTGCATAAATGTAAATACCCATTTTTCTGTGATGGAGATGACCACGAGACGTTCGCGGACAAAAGTTACAAATTTTTAGCTATTGCTTGATCATCTAAATATTTTAGTATGCAAAGGAAAATGTTTTGTCAGCTGAGCGAGATGCAACACTTCTCTAAGATTATCAGATTAAGCAGCAGGCTAACAGATTTACATCACTATTGTGGTTTTGCAGTGTAGTTCGCTATATCTACAACAATAAGTATTATAAAATGCTGGAATAATTTGCCACCACCGATTCGAAATCTCAAAAAATCGATTAATTTTAAATCTAAACTTAAGGTAGTTTTGCTAATTCGACAAAAATCCAGCATTTTATAAATAGTCATTGCATTGTCAATTCGGTACATGGCGGCCACTCCAGAGCCTAAAATTAAAGTAAATAGTTTACTTATGTATACTGACTATTATTATTATTCGTTTGTATTTTACCGCTTAATAATTTATTTTTGTATCATGGAATTGCTGTGTCATTTCTATATACCTAAATACTATATAAATATATATAATTATATATATATATATATATATATATATATATATATATATATATATATATATATATATATATATATATATATATATATATATATATATATACAACGTGTAATGTAACTAACGCACATCCTCAGACACCCCAATTAGAAAACCTTGTTACAATCATAATGCATGAATTGAAATATTTTTTTTACTTGCGTAAATAATGATTTTTTAAAGAAAGTATTAACTCAATTAAAAGTGAAAATCGTGGTCACTGTAAATCTGCGTACGCACACAAACGAAACGGTTGCTATGGTAAACAAACAACAGCGATCTGATAGGAACGAAACACGATACGATAAAACAAAATGTATGAAATTCAGCCTGTAAACCACACTCTGGTAGAGTGGGGTTTACAAAAATGATGTTTGAACAATTTGTCGGCCACTCTTAATATTACCAAAGATATTATGAGTATTTCTTTCCATCACACTTTTAGGCTATGGAGTGGACAGTCGAATTATTTATTGTTTGTTATTAATATGCACGATCTATTGTTTCTTAACATCGTAAGTGACTATGGTGACTATCTTAACTTAATCAAACCTAGTTAGCATTATTGATCGATAAAGTAAAAGAATATCAATGTGAGAAATAAACAAGAACGGCGTGTTTAAAGTTGTCTTGTGAATCTAAATAGTTACAATAATAGGATAATAAAATAACTTACAGGCTTAAATCACATTTCTTTAGTCTACGTAGCACTTCACTATTTCGTCACAAATCACATCTTTTCACTGTTTCAAAAGCAGCTAGTATCTTAATTAATTAACTACTCGGCACCTTTTCTCTCGTCACAATAAACTAGTGATTTAATATTTCTCCACAAAGAGAAAGTCCAGGGGTGTCAAGTCAACATCAAGATGATGTTGAACATTCCACACCGGCACCGTCTTGTTGATAATTATTAAATTATACACCATTACACATTTTGTAAACAAGTGAACTTTTAAAAAGGTTTTCACAGCACTCACTGATAGATAGATATTCCCGGTTGTACTTGTCATAACATGTCTATGCGCATCGCCAGCTGCGCTTGTCATGCGCTAGCGCGAGCGAGACATTACGTCTCGTTCTTTCCCGTTGTTTATTACCTACGTTAGTGAAAGATAGATGATAGACATTTTGGTGGTCAATTGTGCTATTGTCTTTTGCCGTCTATTGTGCTGTATTAATGTGTGCGTTTGTGTAAGTCAACGTGGAACCATTTAACAAATGCATTTAAAAATAAGCCATTCTGCTTTGATTTAAGGTTTATTTTCAAATAGCTAAATTTTTTTTTAAAATGAGTGACTACAATTTACGTTATTTTAATTATTTTAAGACTAAAAATAAACAATATTAAAAATGACGGAAATGGATTCAGTTGCCGATTCTGAACAAAGTACTTTCAGGATGTGCATTTAAACTTGTAACATGTTGTATATGTATATATATATATATATATATATATATATATATATATATATATATGTATGTATGTATTTAATATATACCTATTTTACGCTTATACATATTTGTTTTATATATTATATTGATTGATACTGTTCTTATGTCCGTGAGTCACCTGTGGGCTTCAGCTTAAAATCAGCGCTTTGGTCAGTGGTCACCCATCTGAACCACAGCACATGCTGAGCTGGTAGCGTTTAGACACATTAAGTTCTATTATTTTTATTTCAATATTTTTGTTGTCTTTGTACCTTTCAAATGCTTTTGCTTTGCTTTTTATTTATTTTTGTTTGTGTTATGTCAGTTATGTGTGTCTAATTAATATTTTTCTTTCTTTCTTCCTTTCTTTCTATAAGCTACAAAGCACACTGAAACCATCTTAGCTTCGTTTCACTCTGTTCCCGGTATAGCCTGCGCTAGACGGTGTTACGGCCATTATACGTGTGTGGCGACGAATTCTCCGCGATCAGTCGTGTGTGACTACAAACATGGGTGCCCACTTGACCTGCGCGTACGCACCGCTCGCCCCGTGTTTGATAGATACTTCACAGTATAACGTACTAAGAGCTAAGCTGAGATGTTTGGACGAAGCAAATAATGCTTAGATTGTTCGGTGTGAATACTGAATAAATTTATTTGCTGTGTTATCATATTCTCTTAAATATTTGTCAATGTAGTTGTGCAGCTCAAGTTTCTGCTAATATTATGGGAAGGGACGCAGATTTTAAAGTACTTACTGCCTATTCTATCATATATATTTTCAGCTTTTCTCTAACTTCGTCGTTATTCATCTTTTACCTTCCTTCCGTATGGAATAATACTTACTCTCAATCGCTAAAACCTCTTTCAAAACTTTCCCAGTAATACATAAATACGCTCACTCAATCGTATTCGATTTGAAAAGGCACCGTTAACAGACTAGGAAAACACTTCCTCATCAAATATACCCGTGTTACTCGTGTATTTTCAATACCTATCCGTGAATTAAAGCCTTAGAACTCGAGCTCTACCAATATGAAACAGAACTATAGAACAAATTAAATCGAAGGTACATTAACTTAACGATACTTTTATCGCAGCTATCCAAAATTATTAAGATAACAATAAATAGATATATATATATATATATATAAGTTTTATTCGTAACAAAGTATAATTGTGCTCTCCTATTTAGACATAATTTGTATCTCCCAAACTGTTGCGTTTCGTTCGGTGAGTGAGAGTGCCGGAGGCCCTATCCCCTATTCCTTCTCCCTCATCCCACTCCTCATCCTATCCCTTTTCCCAGGCCCAAGGGGCGGCAATGCACTTGTGACTCCTATGGTGTTGCTTGTGTCCATGGGCGGCGGTAATTGCTTACCATCAGGCGATCCGTCGGCTAGTTTGCCGCCTATTGCCATAAAAATAACTCCATCTGTGGGTTAATAAGGAAAACCCTCTAGCCCCGAAAACATAAAATTATACGATAATGGACTTAGCTGTAATCATTGTGGAATACCTTAACACTCGGCGCCATAGTACTAATATCTTATATGTAGTTACGTGCTAAAATACCTGAATAAAATTTACTAGTCAATAGGAATTTGTAACGCGTTCCGAACGAAATAAGCTGTTATTTATTGAGTGCAACTCGCAAGGCGTTCGCACTAAATCACAACAGCCATTCGTTGAACATAAAACGAGTATATTGTACGAAATAACCAACAGTTTAGTTTTGAAAGTCACAATGTTTCATCCAACAAATCCAACACTTGCGATTCAAAGAAGTACGTCTATAAAATCCTTGATGGTAGGATTGTTCCTGGACAGGACTTCCCATCGCGAAATGAAAGTAGGGGCGTTTTTATGAGGCCACAAATCATTTCGCTTCATGTGTGTGGATAACACCATTGCCATGCATAAGTAATGTATGTTACTCCCGACATTTTGTCCGGCGATTTATGGTCTTCCGTCTGAAGCAACTGGCTATAAGTTTTTTTTTATTTATACCTCGCAATCCCACGCGCACATTTATGCCGCGAGACCAACGAGGCAGTCTAGACCAACGAGGCGGTCTAGTCAAGTTTTTAATGTAAAATTATATTTAATTGTTGACTATTAATCAAGGGTAATTAATAAAATGGGCATATTAGTTATTTTTGTATGTAAAGTGATTTACGTTCTTGTTCATACATCGTTGACAACACTCAAAGATTTATAAGTAATCGATAAACGTAATGTTGAACTGGAATACAAATTGTGTATTAATATATCAAAATCTTTACTCTCTGTTCCCGTGGTCTGAACCATTTTTTTTTAGAATCACATACTAGTTCATCAAAGCTCAAGTTTAGGAAAGCTTCCATTAGGAAAAGGACAGCGGCGCGAAGTCTGCAAATGGCTTATAGACAGGATCATGATTATCATCCTAGTGTTGTACCGCCTGCGATTGACAAATTTCACTAAAACTAATTCTTTATGTCGAGGACCCGTCCTCAGCATAAAGAATTACGTTGAAAAAAATAAGTTTAAACCCGACTACGTAAAAAAGAGGTTCTAAAAATGACGAAACAAGAAAATAGCTCATTCAGATAAAGTACAGAAATGCTCAAGCTAGAGCCGTGGTCGCACCTATTGTATAGGTACCTAGTGTGGGTGCCAGGAACACTTACCTGCATACAAAAAACATGGCAGGTCACTACATGCATTAATCCTAGCACTTTCATCTGTATGATTGATTTGCCTGCTTCATATCCTGTATATGCAACGGTGAGATGTGTATGACATTTTTATTCAAACAATTGCTTTCATCTCTTTAGCATCGTCATGACTGTGATGATTTTAAGACCAAAATTATTTTTTTAGAACTATTAGAACATTAAAGATTTTCCAGATCGGTTTCGAGGACATTGAGAATAACATTCACTCAAATATAAAAACACTTCCTCTGCATAATATTACTTTAGTATTGCGATATGAACACATTGCATATATATAAATCAGAGATTTATTTTACTTCGCCATGGAAGCGATGTTTTTTATTGCCTTAAAAGTTACGCGAGTTGATTGAAAAAGCTCATCAATACCAACGCTCGACTGACCTTCGTTTCATAATTGGTTTTCCTGTTAAAAAACTTACTTCATTAAAATTTACTTTTCTCTATAACTGCTGCTCAAGTTAAGACTGATCATCATCACTCTTACCTTGCGATCCAAGAGCTTACGAGATGTTCAAGTTGAAGTACCTACTGCTCTATAGACTAACCAGATTTAGCAGAATATTAACTCCATAGGCCGCAACGACTCAGTCTCAGGATATTTAAATATTCCCACTATGCAAGAATTCTGTAAAAGTAGATGCAAATGTTTGATTGATGCTACCAGTGCAGCTATGGCCATTCTTCCAAAAGCGTTCATTCCTGTTTTGTACACCTATGCACCAATCTAGTGAAAATGATTGTAAAAGCAAGAGTAAGAGCCACAACAGTGCAGCACTTTTGAAAATATAACCCGAAATTCTGAACGTTTAAAATAAATATTCTATAACTAATAGGTACCAAATTAATCTGTGATAATGTCAACAAAGTAACAACAGTCTCTTATTTCAGCATTTAGGATCACTGGCAGCCCTGTGAGGTTATTCAGATTTAGATTATCAATCAAAACTGCGATATTCCCACAACTATTTATACGAAGCGCTTTCATACAAAATACGGTGTTCTTACGTAACAGACATAAAGAATATACAAGTACCTCCTTCTTCTACAAAGTAGGTTGAAAATGTAAAGAAGCAAATCAGGTCAGGTGAAATTATGTCATCCAAAATTCAATCATAACGGACTCAAAGGGCTTATTGAAAGCTAACAAACAGACACACTTCACTGAAGAAAGTGTTACTTTAGCACCTGTTTTAGATCACAATGTGTGCCACAGTGTGTGTATGTTGATATGTGTATGTGTTTCGTATCAATGATCTCGTAAACAAGAAAAGGTAAACATACCGTGAGTTGAGAGCGAAGTTACGAAACAAAGTTTTATGTTTATGTTTGTAGTACAAAGAGTGATAGTAATACTCTGTTTGTAGTGTTTGTAAACAACAAATAATTTTTTTCATACAGAATGCGCCTATAGTGAAATATGCAGCTGAAATAAAAACTACAGATGCCTCTTTGAAACGTATCATGTCAAAGGAAGAACGATTTGGCATAGTAAATCGTTGAGTAAAAAAAGTAGACAAGAAAGTTCAAAGGTCACACACTATACCGAATGTTGTGTGTTCGATCTCCACTCAAGACAATACTGTGTGATGAGAGTATAGTTGTTTGTGACCATATTCTACAAGTATGTTTGAAAAGTCAATAAATAATGCAGGTGTTGTCTTTAAAAAAAATCAGCCGCTATATTTAAATGTTCTTTATCTAAAGTTCATACTAACAATGTCAAACATACACTAGGTTAGGTACCTGTCTCTATACGGTTACCACACATCTAAAACTGTATAATTATGTATTGGTGTGATCTTTTGTATATTTAATACAACGATGTGTTAGTTATTTCCAGGTTAACAGTTCATTTCATCGTCATCCTAACCCTATCCTGGTTACTATCCAAGGTCTTCGCCTTAGAGCCCAGGGTATTCTGCTATACCTTCTCTTCTTCGCACGGTCTTCGGCATCCTTGATCGTAAGTTCATTTATTCTACATTAATCTGAAGTATACGTAATATCTGAAATGATAAATATTTTATTAATTTTCTCTGCACCATCAAAAGCTTAACTAGCAGAAAATGCTTAACGCCTTTAAGTTCACCTCTGTGTGTTTATTCTTTTGAACATGAAGAATTAAAAAAATAAACGAAATATCTGCAACGTTGCTGTGTTTTATTCAGATTATATGCAACTGTATTAAATACTAGAGGACGCCAGCAGCTACTCCTGCATTTTTTTTTAATTTACCCATTTTGGCCGATCCCGTGGGAATTTCGGGAAATCCCTTCTTAGTGCACCCCTACGGTCCCCAAGGAATATACATGCCAAATTTCAGCTTCCTGCGCCCAATAGTTTCGGCTGCAGCGTGTCTGTCAGTCAGTCAGTAACGCAAGGATTTTACATATTAAGATTACCTACTGATGTAATTATAAAGGTTTAATCGTGTTTTACATTGGCTGTAAATGAAAGTAAAAATAAGTAGATATATTTAATTATTTTACCGTTAAATTGAAATAAAATAAACGCGTATATTAAATTACTTACAAACAGAGGATGCATTTTACAATTAACTTAATTATGCTTGTATTCTTCTTCAATAACATATTTATATCACGTACATGAGTATCTTGTTGTTATCACTGCATTAGCTTGAATTGGCTTGCCCTTCATAATAGGTCGCCATAGTTATGCAACAGTTGCACAGGTAGCCACTAGGATGGGTGACCCCATGTGGCATTTACGTCAAAGCGGTTCTGTGTTTCTTGTATCAGAACAAGAATCTTTAGACCTTGTCGGCGGCTTCCGGGCGGTCTTAAAACTTCGACTTCAGAGTTGACCACACACTCTTATGAAAAATAAAGATAACATTAGTTTGCGTCTATGTGGTGTTCACCTTGTTTTTATTTCTGATAATGGGTTTCGAATCCACTAATATATCTTGCCCGCATACTTGTAGCGATTCCACGTCAACATTGTCACTGAATGTTGTGTAGAGTACCTAAGTAGTGCGCATGATGATCCCGAGTATAGGCACAGAATAGATAGTACTAACGTAGTATAGGTCTGACGGCTTCAGGAAGGAACGTAGGTAAATATTAATTGATTGATCGTTGGTAGCAATGCTAACCTACCAGAAACAATCGCCATCAAAATTTTGTGGTACCATAGCCGGCCTATCACTTTTGCTATTTTCTTCTGGCTTGCATTATTTTCTTTCTTTATTTCCCCGGGTAGGCAACAAATATAAGTTAATTTCGCTACATAGCGCTCTATCAACGAAATATTGGTGAATGATAACAAAATATTGTCACTGTGCAGCTGCAGTTTAGCTATCCAATACCACGCCGGGGTGTACACTTACCTTCAGGTGGACGACACAGACTATTCAACCCCCGCAATTAAAATAAATGTAAAAAAATTAAATATGCGTAAACAATATAAGTACAAAATACGAAACGCCAGCACGTTGGGATGAACTATAGATAATACATACATTTTTTTATTAGTCGACGTGACGAATATAGTAATAATACGATCTGTAATTTATACAACTTACGTACGTAACGTGTAAATTAGTTATTTCAGAAATATATTGTTTATGAAAATATTTACACAATATAATCTTATGTAAACATACTGGTGCATCCACATTGCAGATTTCTTCTGTTGGGCAACATTTAAAATAAAATAAATTAAAATTGAATATAGAAACACGGCAACATATGATAACATTCCATAATTTTAGTAACGATCTGTAGAGATATTTCGAAAACTTTATGTTGAGCAAAAGTTGACAATAGTATAAGAATAATTTGTTATGTCGATGTCAAGTTGCAACTAGATCAGTTGTTTCGAACCCACTTTTATTGCGCAAAAAAATCAAACACGACTTCTCTTGAATAACTAATTCATAATTATAATGTTAAGCTTAGGGAACAATATCAAAGAGAGTGATAAATAAATGTACCAATTACGCAATTATTTTGTGTATGTGATATTCTTAAATTAATGAAAACAAATGTAAAAACAACTGCAACTCCTATTAAAGTCAGAGATATTAGAGCCACCATTATCTATTCAACACTGACATAAGGTTCCTAAATTAATAAAACAATCATATACTTACATATACCCTATTAAGTTCTCTATAAATTAATATGTTGACGTTGCTTCCAATTAGATAATGTGCCATTTTAATTAGGAGATTTTTATAAATTGTGCAGTTGAGGAGTGGTATCATGTTTCTCCAAGTTGGACGTTTAATTGAACCACTGGGAAATCAGTTCGCATCAGTAATAACTGTAATTGTACTCATCACTAGAGTAATACACGCCATGGCCCCACGTTGATTGTTTTTTGTAGGGTTCCTTATTGATAATTATAAAATCAAATGGTTCTATAGGTATTAGTTTCAAAGATAGAATTAGGAGCGTGCGAATTTATTAATTTGTCTTAAGAGAAGTAGTTACGTAAGTAAAAGATTTTAAATAATAAATTGAGAAATGTGGGTTCTGTTTTCTTCTATATTGTTTTGTGTCATATATGTTTTACGCTCTTTGAAATTTGCGTTAGATGATATAAAAACGCAGTCGTCGATACGCGTATAAAGAGCATTTTCTTGGAAAACCTGATAAATATAGAGCGATTCCCATGAACAAATAATAATTATGCAAACTAGCGCACGGACTTAGTCTTACATACAGATAAGAAAACGCACGGATTGTAACAATTTTAAATACCTTGAGAGGAAGATACTTCTTACAAACATAACTACAACTTGTAACTCCCTAATTCATTCGATTTAAGAAACAATAATTCATTTCCAAAGTGCAGCTCTATTTTGTTAATGATTTTATTTGTATTTTATGTAAATATTTTTATTAAAATACATGTTTTTTCTTTTTATCAATACATTTTTCTTACATTCCATCATAACAAAATAAGGCACAAGCTCTAAACTTCTCACATTCATTATCAAGCTTTCTTGACCGCGGAGCGGCAAATATGTCCCTATATAAAATCCTTCTACGGAACTCCTAGCATATGCGTTGTCACACTTGTCCGGCCGTTATTATCAACACCCGGCTCAATGTCAATTGTGATTCGTCTTGGGCTTTTTCAGTCCGCCGTGATTACATACCTGTTCCAACATTGATTTAACTTGACCTTAATTGAGATAGTTGTTTGATATCTAGGTGTAAGATAGCACGGTTTTATTCAATATAGCGAATTACGGATCCTTCCTCCGGTTTTTTAATTTATGGCCACCTGGAATGTCAAGAGATATTACAATAGTGTAATATACAACTCAGTTTTGCATAAGCATAGGCTAATTGGTAAAGGTGAAAGAAAACATCGTGAGGATACCAGTTACTTAAGGTTCTTTATGTTCTCAAAAAAAGAATGTGAAGTTTGCCAACCCGCACTTGGCCAACGCGTGGACTATGCCTTGCTTCTCATAGCGAGAAAATAGGCGTACCCAGCAGTGGGGCAGTTTATAGCCGAAACTACTGGGTGCCAGAGGCTGAAATTTGGCATGCATGTTCCTTGGGAGACACACTAAGTAGACACGTGGAGCACGCACTAAGAAGGGATTTCCTAAAATAACTTGCAGGCGTAGTTCAATTTGCCCCGTCTCGTCGTTTCAATATGTTTCACACCAGTCGAGACACACGCAATGCAAAATCCTTGAAATATCCTGTTAAGAAATTTTAGATATGATATGATCTTTTACAAAGAGCAGATTTTGATGAAACTATTCAGCTCTCCGACACCCGCCGCGCCCTCGCGGTTCTGTTCGATGACCCTTAACAATAGACTTAATACATATTTTGTGGTAAGTAACCCTTAACAATAAAATACACTTTATACATATTTTGTTTATACGTAGTGTATACAGTAAACTGTGTACCAGAGAGGTTGGACGTTTAGACTAGAGAGAACATGCCCTATAAATTTCCTTATACCGAACGTGCAACATGTAATGTCAGTTGGTCTTAGTTGGTTAATCATAACGTCAAATTACGCGTCTCATTTAAAGAGGCATAGACTCTTTACATACTCATATCTTTGACTACATTCTCTAAATAGCCGTGCTGTGATCTGTCATTAGTGTAAAATTTGTTGGACGTTTGTGTTTACATTTTTAATAACTTTTTTGCATTTAAATAGTAAGTAAGCTTATAATAATTAAATAGTGTACTCATTAATTAATAGACATCGAGTATGTGATATCGGGATGTGGGTGCCGCTATTCTCGGAACGGAAATAACAGGAGAAACTTTATCTTCTAGCAGTGAGTCGGAATTTTCCAACAAATTTATTTACTTTTCTCGTATTAATGCTATAATGAGTGTTAAGTTTTCACAATCAGTAACAGGATATGCTACTGCTACATCTGCGTTAGCATTAACGTTAATAATAATAATAATATACTGGCAAAACCTTGGAATCAACATGAATACATATTTTCTTGCAAATTTACATTTAATTTTGTATAACAGTTTTGCAGTACAATTTATATAGTAAAACAACTAAAAGAAGATACAATATCCGATAAATATACAGACATAATTTATAAAAACCATAAAATCAGAAGAAATAGTATTTAGAAAAACATAGCGAAGATGACACCTTGTGTCAAATGGAAAATTGTAAACAATAATAAATAATGATAATATCAAGAAATATCTATGTTGACGAGAGCCAGAGCAGCAGTAACACGCCTTAGACCCCCGGACTCGTCGCTCAGCTCCGCCTCACAGCCGCCGGCACCGCCGAGTGTTGAGGCATCGAGCTCGTCGAGCGATGAGTATTTCTCCCCGCCGTCGTCGCCACCACCAGCACGGGGAAGAGGCCGGCCACCCTTACGCTTGGGACCCCGAGACCCACCGGTTTCGAACAGGGCCCCCGCTACCGATTGTAATGTGCACCGTATGAGATGGACACAATCCATGAACGAAAATGTCATGCGGGCATATTTTGTGGCTACAGAGGGAGGTACCAACCTAACGGCGTACCGTAATCGCATGCTGCCTCTGTTTCAGGGCTTGAAACCGGCTGTCAACGTTTCAACGCACAGCGACTGTCGGATCAAGTGCGAGCCATCCAGCGCTGCCGCCTGCTTGATGACGACGCACTTGAGAGGCTACGCTCAGACTTGCCAGTTATCCCTGCCAACCAACCTCCTACACGCAATGTGGCTTCAGTGCCAAACATATTGCACAGACAACAAGAAGGAGGTGAAGAGGTGGTAGACAGGGATACACAAGTAAGTACCTAGTGCATTGATAAGATAAGGAGTGCTTTGGAGTGTGCCATTGGGGAATAATGGTACGTTGCATTGCAAGACAGACCTCGGCTACCGCGTTTGCCCACGCATAAAAAGAATATGGCGCTTGTGTGTGCCCTGGATTCACTATTGCCTATTTACTTAGACAATAGTGAAAATCTTAGCGATACGCACTCAACTCTGAACTGTGCGGCTGTAGCGGCATGTCGAGTAGCTAATATTAAAATAGGAAACAGTTTTGATATTGCTCCTCGAGATGCCGTCCCGGCTTGGCAGCGTAGAATTGAGTGGCGTATTGCTGAGACCAGGGCACTCATAGGCAAACTAATCTGCTTCAGGTCGGGCAATACCCGCCCGAGAGTGATGCGTTTTGTGAACCGGGCGTTTAAAGGAATGGGACTCCGTCCTCAAGAGTATGTGTCACGGGTCACAGAACGCATCGACCTCCTGAAGCAGAAAGTTTATGCGTGGGCAAATCGTATCAAACGATACAAGAAAAGGGTAGCCCGATACTCCCAAAATCGCGCATTCCAAAGACATGAAAAGTTGGTTTATAGAAATTGGGAGCGACCTGACCCACGTGTGGATGATGGAAGTCGGCCAGATGATGCGAATACGATTGAATTTTGGCGCAGCATATGGTCGACTCCCATCAGCCATACGGAAGATGACTGGATTAGAGATGTTAAACGATCATGTGAGGCAATACCTCACATGGAGCCCGTAGCCATTGACACCACAGATGTATATTGTGCAGTCCGTCAGTTAGCCAACTGGAAATCTGCAGGACCGGACGGGCTGCACAATTTCTGGTTAAAATGGCTACGCAGTGCACATGCTCGTTTGGCTTCTCAATTTCAGTCATCTCTGGATTCAGGGTCGCTGCCTATTTTTATGACAACTGGCGTAACTCATCTGCTCTTTAAGGCTGGTAGTACCACGGAGCCTACGAACTATAGGCCTATAATAATATAATAATAATATATAATTTATTTCAGACCAAAAAATCCATAGTGTTAGTAGTTCCTTAGCCTATTGTTAGTACACACATTTTAAAATCATACACTTAATTAGGCACATTGATCTCTGGGCGCACATGTCTACCGGCCCAGAATTTTATAAACGGCCCGTCTATTTTTTCTGCCAACGTCGCGAGGATGTCGTTCGAACTGCCCCGGAAACGCTGCAGCATCGACGCGCATCGCTTGCGCATCACTGCGTAAAATTCATCAAGTCTGGCATCTGCAAACATGCCCGATGCGCTACAAAACCGAGGCAGCCCCAACAACATCCTAAGCGCGTTATTATACTGAACGCGCAGAGCGCTGTAAGCCCCCTGCGTATACCTCACCCATAACTTGCCTGCCTACAATGTATAAAGATTTTACATCCATTTTGAGAACGAAATTAGAAGCACATATATTTAGAAATAAAATCTTATCTGTATCTCAAAATGAATGTAGAAGCGGGGCCCGTGGTACTAAAGAGCTACTCCTTATTGACATGACCATAAGCCAACAGGTTCGCTGTAGTCGAAAGAATCTGGCGACATGCTGGATAGACTATAAGAAGGCCTATGACTCTGTGCCACATACGTGGCTCTTGAGGGTGCTGGAGTTGTACAAAGTTGATGCAACTCTATGCGCCCTCTTGAAGGCATGTATGAGGAAGTGGAGTACGGTGCTTCGCTATCCAGGATGTTGACAGCCTTGCGGGTATGGCGTACCTATAAGGATCAAGTGGGGTATTTTCCAAGGCGACAGTTTGAGTCCACTATGGTTTTGCCTAGCACTGAACCCACTGAGCACTTTGCTCGAAAGTTCAGGGCTAGGCTATAGATTGCAGAGTAGAGGTCAAGTTATTTCTCCCCTCCTCTTCATGGATGACCTCAAAATATTTGCCCCCACTGACCCCCAATTGACTGAGTTACTAAAGATAACCGAAAGCTTGTAATTCAATTAAGATGGGGTTCGGTGGGGATAAATGTGCGGTCATGCATGTAAGGCGAGGCAGGAGTGTGGAATCTGATGGTATAGAACTTTCAAATTTCACACAACTTAGATCTCTCTCTGCAACCGAAACCTATAAATATCTGAGTATGTCGCAGGCATTAGGCATTGATGAGGCTGGCATGAAACAGGCGTTGCAGGTGCGTTTCTTTGGCCGCCTGAAGAAAGTCTTAAAAAGCTTTCTATCGGGCGGAAATAAGGTGCGTGCCTGTAACGGTTGGGCCATGCCAGTCTTAATATACTCCTTCGGCATACTCAGATGGACTCAGACAGAATTGGACGCCTTGGATAGGAAAGTTCGTTGTCTACTTACGACATACCGGATGCATCACCCCCGTTCGTCGGTGATGAGATTGTACATCCCGCGGAAGTGCGGGGGTCGTGGCTTTTTAAGTGCCAAGACCCTCCACAATCGCGAGGTGTGCAATCTCAGGGAATACTTTCTCCACACTGCCGTGGGTGTGCACCGAGATGTGGTCACTGTGGACAACGGACTTACCCCGCTGGGTCTGGCCAAAGAGAACTGGCGCAAACCTGCCGTACTTAGTGTAGAGGAGCGCAGGGAGGTATGGAGGGGCAAAGAGCTGCATGGACGATTTTACCGGGCCTTGCATGGGCACGATGTAGATTTTCCAGCTTCGGTGTCCTGGCTGCGTTTCGGCGATCTTTTCGCCGAAACAGAAGGTTTTGTATTTGCAATTATGGACGAAGTTATCATGACGAACAACTACCGGAAATATATTCTGAGGGATGGGACGGTCGACATATGTCGGGCATGTCACCAGCCTGGTGAATCGCTCAGACATATAGTGTCCGGTTGTTCTCGTCTTGCCGACGGCGAATATTTGCATAGACACAACCAAGTAGCCAGGATTGTCCATCAGCAACTTGCCTTAAAGTACCAACTTGTCGACTCCGAAGTACCGTACTACAGGTATGTGCCCGACCCAGTTCTCGAAAATGGTCGTGCTACTCTGTACTGGGATCGGTCTATCATTACTGACAGAACTATTGCGGCTAACAAGCCGGACATATGACGGACGGTGGTAGACCGATTAGAGCGCCTTGCAATGATCATCGACGTCACCATACCCCATGACGAGAATCTCGTGAAAGCCGAAAAAGATAAACAAATTAAATATTTGGACCTGGCTCACGAGATTGTCGACATGTGGGATGTTGACTCGGCGATCATTGTACCGATAGTCGTGACCGTAAATGGTCTTATTGCCAAGAGCATCGACCACCACCTCAAGAGGCTCTCGTTAGACGGCTGGATCAAGTCCTCTATACAGAAGGCAGTATTGCTGGACACGACACGCATCGCTCGGAGGTTCCTCTCTCTGGAGCCCTAACCACCGGTAGCTTGGTCCCTGTGCCCGATGCCGGTGGGTCTCCGTGGTCCTGTTTTATATGGTTAATTTTTTTTTTGTGAAGTGATTTAATTATATAAAATAAGATTAATGAGAATGAAAATAAATAAAGAGGAATAATAACAAGACTTTATTTCAGGCTCTAAGATCCATATACCTACAAGGTCAACACACAATATAAAAAACAGTTTAAAAAAAGTATTAAATGTATAATGGCAATGGCCAACTGCGCGTTGATTTACGTGTTAAAAATAAAAATGAGCTTTGGCTACATTAAGGTTACAACGCCGTTATGCATTAATACCTCGTGAATTCACACTTTAACACACGTTAAGGAGGTTTATACGTATTACAAAGGCATGGCTCTGGTTGTAATAGCTCTAAAAACTAAAGCTTTTTCATTCGACTACTCCATAGTCATTCTCGTTAAAGCAGTTTATGCCTAAAACAATATACACCCGTCGTTTTTGGGAGCGTGCGTCCTGTGGAATCAGACGGCGCGATAATGTAGCCAAGATCAGTTAACGCGCTAAACTACGTGCTAAAACCTCTCCAAAAATATATACCAAAAACTAAGAAAAGGAGAAATGTCTTTCAAATAGGTAATCATTATATGAATAATAGTGCAAGAAACTTTCATCCCTAGATAAATGATAGGCATTGCTTCGCTATAAGCGATACCAATCATTTATCTAAGCTTTAATCATTAATAATATACGTAAAAGGCTTACGTAGTTATTATTAATTTTGCGCGGTATTTAAGAAAATGGTAATAAACATTATGTTCTCAATTTCATTCTAACTGTAGTTAATAGCATGAAATAAACTTTTGGTATAAATTTCCTGATTGTATCTAGTAGTAAACGACATATTCCTACACAGACGGTCTCGGGTTCGAATCTTCGGCGTGAACCAATGGCTTTTCGAAATTATGTGCGTCGTTAATTAGTTATCGGTTGCTGAATGGTGAAGAAAAACATCGTTTGAACAGGCATCTTTGAAGTTCTATATTATATGTATAATGATCTAGCAAAGCATGTGAAGTCTGCCAACCTGCACTTGGCCAGCGTGGTGGACCACGGTCTTACCTTTCTCTTAGAAGAGGTGAGAATGCAAGGCTGATAGAGGGAATTAAACTCCTTGTCAAATGTCTGAAGATGACAAGATATTGATTATTATTAGTTAAAATATAGCTAGATATAGAAAAAGAAATATTGGTTAACTAAATAATTATAGTCAATTGCAAATAGCAAGTTATAATGCAATCAGACGCTTGGATAACGTTACCGCTCCCGCCACTTTAATAGCCCCACAATATAAACGCATCTTTTTCTAAGGCCGTCGCACACGACTCAAAGACACCGTTACCTAAACACGGTGACATTTTACACACGAACGACTACATACATTCGTCTCGGGTGTCGGTTTTTTGGACACATCAAGCGCACCACCGACTCTTCAACTTCAAAATTAAGTGCGTAATTATCGCATGCTGAGGGGTGGAGGAAAACAACTTAAGGAAATCTGCACGTCTGAGAGTCCTCCATAACGTTCTCGAAAGGCACAATATGAAGCCTGGCAATCTGCACTTAAGAAGCGCCGTGGAATATGCACTGACTCTTGTGATAATGAAAGGCTAGTGAAGACGAAGGATGATAATGAGACCTTTTTTAATATAACAATAGTACAAAATATCTCTCTTGATCGCGAGGACTACTTCTTTCTGTTTGCCTTGTTTAGATATTCCACGAATAAAAGACGAAGTCAAAGGTATTATAATAAAGGAAATATCCTTTTAACGATAAAAAAATTATACGTACTCCATCTTTTCGTTCTTGGAACCTCAGCTTTTAGTGACTGTCCAGTATCTCGCAACGAGATTAATAAGATTTTCAGGTTACTGAGAACTTAGGCGATACAGATAACACTTTAACGTTTATATATTTTTGATTTTATGAATACTCTGAAACTATAAATAACTCTTCAGTTTGCACGCTATTTACACGTTTCTGAAGTAGATACTGAATTCACAAAATTTGTCGTGGAAAGAGTACATAATAATATAGCAAAGCGCAACGCAGCTCGTTTTTCACTGACTAACTATTATTGACACTATTATTTTTTTAAATAATGTCCAAAATTAAATATCATAGCAATGTTAACAGAACAGAGTGTTGTATGATTATAATAACGATTTTTTAAAATAATTGGTTTTGGACTTCAAAATGAGAACAATGTCGATAATTGTTTGACAGTGAGTAATGCTCTACGCTGCGTTTCGCTATATGTGTGCCAGCCCTCAATCTATTACGCCATGCTGCAATAGTGCAATAGTTGGTGTATTCTCAACATAATTGTTACAACCTTCTCCCTGTACCTCTATCTGAAGAATACGAAGGTTTCGGATAGTGGACTATTTGGAAATAGCAGGCTAGAAAACTTCACATACACTGCAGAACAGAGCTGCACGAGGCCTATCAGGTTCAGCGTAGCCGGCTCACAGAAGTCACCGAATTACTATTCGGTAAGCAACCATGCGCGGTCACTGACCTTTCGACGTCAGGTATGAGTTGTTGATTATATCATGCCGAACAGTAAACGAGAACATCATGAAGAAACCTAAAGATATGATTGTGAAGTATCCCAAGTGCGTGTGGGCACGCACTTGGGAGTGCTCCGTTCCATAATGAGATTTGCAAGACATGTGAAGTCTGCAAACAAGCACTTGTTTAGCGTGGTGGATTAAGGCTTTACCCTTCTCATAATGAGATGAGGCAATGGCCTGAGTAATGACTCAGTAGTGGGATCAAACCCACAAAACTGCACTCTAGTCTTAGCAACATGGCCTCATCCACGTCATCGTTACATCCTACCTCATTACACATTACTGTTAATGATTATCTGCGTTTAAAAAGGCGGTGTTATTGCGTACCCTTTAATTCTCCGGACCTCCCATTAGTCGGCGATCATTAACCCGCCGCTGTAGGGATCAGTTATTATTTCAATTACTTCGGCAGTTCGGTCGGGAACTATAGCCGTTTTATTTTCACTGAACAAAGGCTCGATGTATATCCGAATAGTTATATGACCGTGGATAAAATGGCCTGTAGCCTTTTAAAAGGCACTTAAGTCAAAAATAATATGTGGTAAGAGGCAAAGCATGACTTGCTGTAAGTAATAGATTGACAAAATTAAGCAACGTTCACAATGGTCACCACTTGGATGGGTTATTAGGTCACAATTAGACGTTAAATTTAAAAATAAAAAACTTTATGATTTTACCTTCACATGTATCTAAGTAGGTACAATAAAACGTAGTCGACATGTAAGACAGAAAATAAAGCCTTGAAAAGGCAATCTTTTTGTTTACTATTTCACTGATACACCTTGATAAAGTAATATATATAGCTCTATACTACAGGTTAGCAGCTTGTTATTTAGGTTAGACCTAAAGAGCGTAGGTAATCCGGTTGATATAGTTTTATTTCTATTGCTTCGTCAGTTTGTTCAGTAACCCAGACCACTATATAGTCTGTGTTTGAGAACTACAGATGTACGTTCGGTAAGATCTGGCGTGGGAAGTAAAATATTGTACAATTTTGTCCTTTTTAGATCGATTTTTGTGGTAAATACTACCCATAATTATAACAGCACTAGCAGTGTATGTATCATGATCGATTTTTTTAATAAAAGGAAACTTCCTAATTACTTTACTTCGTAAGACATACCTAAGTTTAAAACTGCAACGATTTGAGGAGAGTGACATAAACTATTTTTACCGCGATAAAACATGCTATGACAATCGCGATCAAATGTGTGCTTAAATAATATTAGTAATTAATTTCTATCCACGAATTGCTTAAATACTGTTTTCTACAATCTGTGATTTTACGCAGCTTACAGATTTTTGTTCAAAAGCTCTCAGAGCACAAAACATTACACTACTCAAATTGTAATGTGAGAACCCTTAGTACTTTGCATAGAGTATCTACGTAATAAGTTGTTCTATTACACTACACTATAATTATCAACTTGGGTCAAAATATAAGAAAACTTTGTCGCCAGCGTTTGATATCCAATAAACAAACTTTATAGCAAGTCCAATCGAAGCTCGATAGTTTCAATAACAATTAATGTTCAAAAACCTGATATTTAAATATAGATGTACAACAGTTGTGTAATGACGCGTCTCTATTATACCAAGTCTTCAATAAAAAGATAAAACAAGTTAACAATATTGTTAATACCATCAAATTTATCACAAAATAAATTCAACATTAATACGATAGGTTAAGGTTGAAGGTAATTTTGTGATAGTGGTATGTGTATGTTAGTGTACCAGTGTATACAAAACACATCATCACCTGTCAATATAATTAAAAAGACAGCATTTCACGGGCGATACTGGATAAAAGAGCTTGTTTACCCGCCGCGAGAGCTCATTATAACGATATTTTATTGTAACAAGTTTGGGATGTAAAGAGCGGCTAAATATAAGGCCGGTGTAAGCCTCTGGATTGTATTCTAAAGGTTAATATTATGACGCGGGTTTAAGTATACGTTGTGAAGAAGAAAATTGTTTCAAATCGTCACTTTAATGAAGATTACGTCGGCGGTTGTGGTTATTTGTGAGCACGCGAGGCGTAGGTAGTGTTCCCTAGTTGTTTCGAGATAATTTTATACAATCATAGATGTGGTCCAGTTAGCACTGTATATTGTTGGTATCGAGCTGTCAGCACGTAATTATGTTGCAGACGAGTGGTATAATCTGTCGTGTTAAAAAACGTCTAGCTTATAACAAAATAGCTTTTGCCTGAACCCCCGCCCGCTTGGGTGACGAATACCACGGTAAAAAGTAACCTATCAATGTCATTGTTTTACCTCCTAAGTATTGTCGCTACGTAGAAAATCTCTATAATATCTTAGTAGGTCTAATAAGTACACAGCATCTTCTTTTTGAACTCTCATCCTACACAGGACATACCTATGCTTCGATAATCTGCATGGTAAAGCTATAAAATTAAAAGCAAACAAACTCTTGCAATTGATTTATGTTTAGGCAGAACCGAACAAAGCACTATTCTTCTTGAAGTTTTTCGTCATAGGCCAATAAATAAAGAATACTTAAAGAAAGTTTGTTTACTAATGGCTTACACTTAATTCAGGTGTTTAGGAAACATAAAAAATTTGTTTGTGGTTTCTTTAATCGCGTAATAAAACTAAACTGTCAACCGGCTTACTAATTAATTGAAAAATTGCTCTGGACGTTGTACGTTTTTTGTATCCAATAAATTCAAAGTTTAGTTACAAGTTAATTCTGAATTTGACGGTTTCTTCGTAGAAAATGTGAGTGTAATCGCAGATATGATTGTAGATAACAGAATCCCTACGGTCTTATGTAAATACCACGACGGATCGGTTCAACTGCAATCCATAATTTACAGAAAAATACTGTAAATTATATTATTGTTACCTGTGTTCAGTAGCACGTAGTGTATCGAAATATGATTCGACAACTACAATATAATGACGAAGAACGAACATGAAATTGACGAGTGTTCGCTCTTGTAAAGAAAAACATTGAGGCACAATAATTTTAACTCACACATAGTGACTTAACACCTGAAAACCCATCTATGAAGTAAAAAACCACAAATCGTTACGTTACTCAGCAGCTCTAAGTACTGCGATCATAGCTATCGTTTAATCTTGAAATAATTAATCGAAAGAGTCGGCAAAAGGTGACTCATCCACGACCTTAATTTAAGGTTAACATACCTGTTACTTATTAAAAAAAAATTATGGCCACATAAATATGTGAATAAATTATTCAAATCACAAATCAAACACGCGAACAATTAAAGATGTCGGAGAGTTTAAAAAAATATTCCTACACGTACTTTTATGGGCAGCATTATGGCAACATTGTGATTATACGAAGCATTATTTAATTTTGCACACCTGGCCCTCTGGCAGTTTAAACAACTTTTTCTGCTTTTTATCATTGTAATGACTTTGACATTAATTCGGGTCTTGAATGTAGACATTATGCAAATTCCAGCGTTTCATGCGTACGTATGTTGACTTTGTGCGGCGAGGGCGCCACATATTGACAATTGTCCAATGTTTATTGGACATGTGTAAAGCTCCAAGGGCGTTAAGTAAAAAAAATAAGTATTGTTTAAATTGTGACGGCCGTAACGCCGTTGTGGGTTGAATCCTCTCTCGAGGCTTTGGGTGATAAACAAATTGTTGTTCGTTCCGTTGAGACTTTGGGTGATCCAAAAATTGTTGTTCGTTCCGTTGATAAAATAATTGAGAACTCCCTGGTGTACCAGGGAGTTCTCAATTATTTTATCAAGTTTTGTTCCAAGTGGGGGAGTTGTCTTTAAAAAGGATTTCACACATCTGTAGGGATACCGAAGGCTAAATTAACCATTATTTAAACTTCTTTCATGTTTCATTTAGACCTTTTAGAAAGACTTCAGTGACGACACAGGTCTAAAAGAATTATATTAATGACGAAGATAAAATATTACATACCTACTATTCATATACTTAATTACCGTGATTCACCCAGTTTGTAGAGTGTAATAGTATAACTTCTACGCGGTACAAGTATGCCTCACTGATCCAACACATTAAGCTTGCTCCAATAATAACATATATGTATCCGACTTCCTGGTCGGAGAAACGTGCAATTGCCTTTTTCCTTAGGAAATATTGAAAGCAATACAAAGAGTGAAATCGTGTTCAATAGCCGCCAATACGTGGGCCTAAATATAGCCTCTGAAAGTGGGTGGTAATACCCCTTTGCGGTAACCTTTCGAAGTCAAATAGATAAGTTCGTATTTTATTTGGTCTTATAATAAGTAATAATACCAAAATATATTTGGTGTTTACTTATAGGCGTTAGCGTTCTATTTGTTTTTTTCGTCCACATTACAAAGAGATTGAGTATTAAGTATACGTACTGAGCCACGCTTGTGTAACCTTGAAAAGGTAGATAAAGGTGTGTTGATAAACTAACTATAACTATATTTGTAGTTCTACGTATCAGGGTACGAATTCATTACCTATCTACTACCTAAATGAGTATCTGGGGGCACGGGAGTGAAAAAAAAGCGGCACGGCCGTACCATCCTTTTCTCGAAGCAATTCAGGCCATTTTCGACCCCCTATAACTTCGTTGTGGCTAAAACAAGAAGCCTGTTTTTTGAGTATCCAAACAGGCATTGTATAAATATGGTATTTTTCAAATTTCATTTAATTTGAACCAGTAGTTTAAGAATTATAACGAGTAAATTTTCGTGATTTTGTCACTCACTGACCGATCATCAAAAGCCTAAGGCACTTCTAGCAGACATAGAAGCTTCAAATTTAGAATACAATTAATGTTTGGTGTATGAATCAAGGAAAAACTCAATCATTTTTCAATTTCAGTCCATTTTCGACATACATCAACTGCATAAATAACTTTGTAATCCCATGTTAACATATAAGATTACAAAATTACGTTTGCAGTTAGGGTTTTAATTAAGAAAGTTCGTTGTTGGTGTACAAGAAGTAGAAGCTACCGGAAAGGGAAAAAGTAGGACTATCTACAAAAAGTAATGAGATCCCATAAAAAAACAATACTTGTCAAAAAACCAAGTCTCGCTACCGTAAAAAGTTGTGAGATCCATGTAATACCAAGTCGGTTCTTTAAAAATCTTTAATGTTTTAAATAAATAGATTGACTTGGCAATCGCACTTAACAAACTAATTTATATATGTATGTATTACTTATGAGATATATTGTGTTTTCATGTGATGGCTGAGTCAATCTATTTATTTAAAACATTAAAGATTTTTAATGAACTGACTTGATATTACATGAATCTCACAACTTTTTACGGTAGCGAGATTTGGTTATTTGACAAGTATTGTTTTTTATGGGATAATCTATACTTATAATAAATCTGTAAGTGATCGATGTCTGTACATGGAAGATATTTAGGAGAAAACTATTTTAAGTGGTCTTTATTAAAGAAGAGAACCCAAAAATATCATTATTCGAATTTTTGTCTGTTTGTCTGTACGTTTATGCGCACTAATTTCAGAAACGGCTAATCGGATTTGAATGCGGTTTTCATTGATAGATTGTGGTAAGCCTCACTAAACATTAAGTGTTTATTTTATACGAATCGGTTCATAAATAAAAAAGTTGTGTCAAATTAAACATTACGATGCATTTGTTCGGTTAAAATTTGTTCTATAAGTATGTAAATAAGTAACTCTGTAGTTGAATTGGTTGAAACCTAATATATTATTATCAGTAAAATGTAAATTTGCCACGGTTGAAAAATTATAAATGGCCATTTTAGAAAATTTTGAATTTCCAACTTAAATTGAGCTCAAATCTGTATGATTAATTATATTAGAAAGGGTTCAGCTTAGGCTGGACGTTTTCGCACCTGTATACATATAAAGCTCGCAGAGTGCCAAGTCATTTACTGGATGGGGATCAACACTGGGCTGACGCTTTGTCCGAAGCAAGTATAAGTGAAAGTCTTCATCGACTACGCCATGTGTTTGCAGTCATGCTGGCCTTCTGCACACTTTCAGATGCTGCATAGTTGTGCCCAAACTGGCCAAGAACATTTTTAGGTTCCCACAACAAACTAATGAATCGTTGTTTGCTTACTATTCAAGACATAGTTATATAATATCCTATTACTCAATACAGCCTGCCCGAACTATCAATTGATAGTGTACGTATGAATACAGATTACTCGATGGAAAAAAACTATTACTCATTAGAACTAGACTTGATGTCTCGAGACTTACTGAAAAACAGCGTTTAATATATTTATGATAGTGTGTGTCGTAGCGTGTATAGTTCTTTAGGAAAAATACTATTTGTAGATGCTCAGGGTGGAACGTGAAGACTTTTCCTACCAAGGTGATTTCGGCAAAGGAACGTCGCCCACGTAAGATTGCGCTTGCTGTCTCTACATAGGAAACTAGAGGATGACCGCAGCTATAACCACACATTATTATTAATTTTACAATTTCTTCCCGATCCTATGGGAATTTAGATAAATCCCTTCATAGTACAACCGTTCGGTCCATAAGTAACATAATATATTGATTACTCCAAAGTAACAGTTCTGGTTCTAATTGACTTCTCCAATGCCTTCAATATCGTCAGTCACGACCTCCTTTTATCCGTCCTCTCCTATCTTAAGGTTTCACCTAAGGCTCTGGATTGGTTCTCAACATATCTTCGAGGGCGTCAGCAGTCGGTACACCATGATGAGTCTTACTCAAGATGGGCCGACCTAAAAGCTGGAGTCCCTCAAGGCGGTATTCTCTCTCCCTTGTTATTTTCTATTTTTATAAATCTCATAACTAAAAATCTTCAGTGTTCTCACCATTTGTATGCCGACGACTTGCAGATATACACACAGGTAAATGTAGAGTCGTTGTCTACGGCAGTTGAGATGGTAAATAAGGATTTGGCTGAAATACAGAATTGGACTACAAGGTTCGGGCTGACTGTAAATCCAAATAAAAGTCAGGCTATTGTCTTGGGCAGCCAAGGCCTGATACGAAAATTAAAAACAACATCTTTGCCAACCATCATATACAACGGTACGGACATAGATTGGTACCCTGTGGTTAAAAATCTTGGGCTGTATATGGATGCTACACTCAATTGGCAAACTCAAGTGACCCAGGTGAGCCAAAAGGTCACCGGCACTCTACGGACCCTTTACCGCCTCAAGAACATACTCCCATCCAAGACCAAGACAATGCTTGTGCAGACCTTGATTTTTCCCTTACTCGACTATGGTGATGTATGTTACTATGACCTGAATGCAGATCTTCTCAACAAACTAGACCGTCTTCTCAATAACTGCATTCGATTCGTTTTCAATCTTCGCAAGAATGACCATGTGTCTGCTTATCGTTCCCAATTGAAGTGGCTTCCTATCCGTCATCGTCGCAGTTTGCGTGCTCTCACTACCCTATATTCTATTCTTATGTCTCCTTCTTCCCCGAATTATTTAACTTGTCAATATCAGTATCTGTGTTCCAACCACGACCGAAACTTGCGATCGTCTAATAATCTTCTTCTTACTATCGCTTTCCATAACACATCTCTTATTCACTCTTCCTTTCTCGTTCAGTCTATTCTCCTCTGGAATGCCCTCCCTCTAGAAATCAGGATGTGCAATACCAAATACAAATTTAAGACAAAAGTGAAAGAGCTCTTGTTGGCAAGACCAGCGGATGTGTCATAGGATTTGTATCTTTATTTCTATTTACATTATTTATCATTACGTAGTTACTGTATGGCGGCTTTATGTATCCTATCTTTAATTCCCATATTATATTATAGTATGTATGTATTTATTGTATATAGATAGTATATATACATATGTATAGTGTATGTATGCTTGCCTACTTATTTAAGTATATATTATAATACATATTATGTCTATTATTTGTAATATTGTAATTGTAGTATAAATATTTAATACACCTACTACGTTTCTCAGCACCGCTCAAAGGTAGACTGGCAGATAATGCCCAAGGCATTAAGTCAACCTGTACATAATGTAGTGTATAAATTAATAAATAAATAAATATATGCCTAAATTCATCTTCTTGCATCCAATAGTTTTTGCTGCGCGTTGTCTGTTAGTCAATCAGTAATGTAATAATTTGATATACACAGACAGGAAACAGCCACATTATTGCTAGGAATAATTAAATCAAGATCGAGTCGGACTCGCCCATGGAGGTTTCCGTGGTATGTATACCTCTATACACTAAACATACCCATTATCTTCATTTTTTCACCAGTACAAATAATTTCGTTTTTCATTAACGACTAAGGTATACTTGCGGTTTTTGAATATGTGCTATATCTCAAAAACTGCTGACCACATACAGTTCAAACTTATTTTCGTTGAAAGTTTTATTACGATCTATAGCATATATTTTTTTAGATTTGTCACTCTCTTACTTCAAAAGTTTGAGAGCGGAGGGGCGGGGGAACGACACCAATTTTACCACTTTAGAAGCGTCTATCTTTCAAACGATTGACTTTAAGGCTCAGTTAACACCGAAATGGCAGCGGCCAGAAGCGAAGCGGAGAGCAGTTTCAGTGTCATATAATTTTAGTCTTTATCACCATGACTATAATACATAGAATCACTTGACAAACTTGAAAACGTCGTGCGCACGACCACTCTGGCGGGCGCGAGCGGCCGCGAGCATGCGCTGGAAGGCGCGGGCAGCCGCGAGCATGCGCGGGAAGGCGCGGGCAGCCGCGAGCATGCGCGGGAAGGCGCGGGCAGCCGCGAGCATGCGCGGGAAGGCGCGGGCGGCCGCAAGCAAACGCGGGAGGGCGCGGGCGGCCGTGTACCCAAGAATTTATTATCCTTCTTAATCTTATCCACGTTTCCTCTTCTTCGCCTTCAATTATACGTGCAATAACGATTAAATCCAAAATACTCATTTTCACAGCGAATTACACACGTGTTTCCGCAGTCGCGCGCGGCCGCGAGCAGTCGCGGGCAGGCGCGAGCAGTCGCGGGCAGGCGCAAGCCTTCTCTTCGATGCCGACCGCTGCGCGTCGCTTCCAGCCGCTGCCATTTCGGTGTGAACTGAGCCTAAGAAACTATGATTTTAAGAACCCCAAAATTATTTTTAAAGACCTAGACATGGCGCATTGTAAAAATATTTTTCACATCAGCTCTATGTATGGAGAGACCCCTTGATTTTCATTCCTTTTTTATGTTTGTATAAAAATCGTGAAGTGGTTCACAGAATACATCTACCTAAAAATATTCAAAGGTGTAGTCTTAATAATTTCGGAATAAGATGGCTGTGACATACGGAAGGACAGACAGACAGGCAGACATGGCGAATCTATCAGGGTTTTGATGTTTGCCATTTTTGGATAAAGAACCCTAAAAAGTGCCTACAATGTTTAAAATTCCGGTCGACTTGGACCACACAGAGTTCTCTTTGTTATATATCTAAAGGCGACAAAGCTAAGATTTTACGTGATTGTCATCTTATCATATGGGATGAATGCACGATGATAAACCGTGTGGCGGTCTAAGCATGTAGATCGTAAACTAAGGGAAGTCAAACAAAATGACGAATCCATGGGCGATTTTCGTAAGACTCTGTCTGCTATACCGCCATACAATATGAGACAAGACCTAATGAAATTAGAGCCTGTCTAACATTGATCAATGCTGTCTAAGGAGTTCTTAACTATGGGATTGTATTATTGCTATGCATTTGACATTAAATATGCGAGCGCGATTAGAAGGCAATTAAAATGCACAGGAATTCTCTGATCTTGTATTTGCGATTGGTAACTTCGCGGTGTGTACTCGCACGAATAAGAGAAAGTCATTCTACATGAAAACCGGTGTTGCACATTTTCATTGATGCAAAATCTCATATAACCTGTGTAAGGAAACGCAACTCAAAAAGCAACTTACGATAACTCCTGGTTTTGCAAAATAGCTATTTTGATACCGAGCAAAGACCAAGCAGCAGCAATCAACGCCCAAATTTTAAGCTTTCAGTGTATTTTTTTCTATCAGTGCTCCTGGATTGCCATCTCAAAAGACAAATTTAAAAGACGTCGTACCTATTATAGTTCTTGGAAATTTAATCCCACCAAAGCTTTGTAATGGTGCCGGATTAAAAGTGACTAATTTACTCGTACAACGAAATTTGATCGAAGCAGAGATTTTAACAGGGTGCGGAGCAGGGGATAGTATTTATATAGCCGAGATTGCCCAGCTGTGGGACAGTGCAGAAAAAGAAAAAAAATCCAAACAATTTTCGGTTTAGTCTCAATCGAGTCCAGTTTCCAGTAAGCCTAAGGCCAAACGCTGAAAGTAGCGGGTGTGTATCTAAGTAACAACTGTTTTGCGCTCAGTCAGATTTATGTGGCTCTGTCACGTGTTAGCTATCCTAGGAACCTTTATGATTTCATCCCCGAGGGTGATACGTCTAATATACTGTACGAAGAAAAATTTGCCGTAGATTATTATTAGATAATAAATTGAATAATAATTTATTTTCTTCTTACCCGTTACGTTACACTTAATATTTATTATTTAGATGACATGAGTAATGTTTGTATGTATGCTTATTAATTGTTATTTGAATTTTTTTTCAGGATATCCTGACCTCCTCCTATCAATCTACACTATTCAATATAGGTATTATATGCAACTTAAAACATATTGGGTATCAATTCTTTGACCTAATGAAAAGACAATTCCGCGCGAAGTCGCAGGCCCAGCTAGTTTAAAACAATTTACTGACTGACTGGCAGACAACGCTCAGCCAAAACTATTGGGTGCAAGAAGCTGAAATTTGGCACGTAAGTTCATTGTAGACCGTATGGGTGGACTAAGAGGGAATTTCCCGAAATTCGATCAGCAACAGGGAGAAACGGCTTAACAAAAATTGTGCGAGCATCCTCTATTTTATAGTATTTTCAATTGGAAAGTATTCGAATATTGAGTATAACCTAATAAGTGGTTCCAAACTTCTAATTGAATATTTAGGCTCCATTTACGTACGAAAGCGTAAAATTATCCAACGATCTTCGCGTTTGCCCATTGTCAATATCTGAATTTGGTTTTATCAAGCTTTTCCTATGGGTTGTGTGTCTCAATTGAGGGTCGCGTGTAGGTTGCCCTCCCATTTACGTAACAGCACTAGCAACGCAGTTATAATATTAGAATATATCCCTGCACTGAGTTTGTGCGTGACACGACACGCAATAAGACAATAATAGATTCAAACACGGTGTATTCAACTTGAGCGTGATAAACTGCGTCAAATTACAATAACACGCACTCTGTGCAGTGTTTAGTTTCCAGATTCAGATAGTTCTCGAATGGGCAATGACTTAAATATTTGATGACGTTCCTAAAGATAATCTTTTATATTAAAGCGAATTGAATGAACTATTCTTTACTTAGCTGTTATTTATATCGCTGTTGATAATAGAAGTTCTATCAAATATTTTGTGTAACCTCATTCTGGACTAAGACGAATGTTGGTAAGTATACAATTGTTCACGTATTCAGTTTGGGTCGTGTTATTATATTTTACCATTAACCAGACTAATACGCCATAAAGTGCCTAGATACACCAGATTCTTGAGTTGTAATGGAACTCAAAGACCTTGGTGACGTCAATAGTACTCAATAGGTCCAATCAAAGCTTCTGTGACCAAAATTTGCGATTGATCACGACTCCATTCGCCGACGGATTCAATATTCGATCTGTTTATGGATTTGGACAGTAGAGAAAGAGTGCTAATGCAACAAGATCCATATTTGACATAAACTCCATAAAAAATATGTCAAATATGTGTCTCTAATCTATAAATCCACGGATAGATCATACATTGAGACCGACCTTTGTTAAATGCAGTGCTTCCCTGTCCGATCTAGTCTGGCTACTTTCCATTAGGTTACGTTTTATCAAAGCTCTGAAAGTTAAATTTGATTCCAACAAAATCAAAGCGATCTTAATCCCTGACGTCCTTCATGGTCTCAGCGGTTTAATTCAACATCTATATATAACCTGTAGGAATTTCCCTTCCGGGAAAGCTTCCATCAGTTTTGGTTTGTTTATGGCTATGTGATTTATTATGGTCGGCCACCCATGTCACTTGGAAAGCATTCATCTTCATATCTTCGTGATAATAATGTTTATATATTAAAAAATATGGCTGCCGTTTCGACTGTGAAGACATAACTTTCTTGATATTAACCAACGGAAAATATTTTCTTGCCATGTCTGAGGTATTTTCGCTTTAGATTCCTTTTCAATTTATTTTAGATGTCGTCGACTCGAGAAAAGGTTTGCATAGTGGTAAGTGGACACTGCGTACTTAGATGGTAATTCTCATTCCTATTGTAAGACTATAATAGCCTTATCACAAAATGTGGACTACTTAAAGCTCAAAGTTTAGTAATGACCTCATAACTATACTATCAAAAGTCTTAACAAAAGTCCAATTGTTGTGAAACAGCTGTTCATAAAATTGGTTGCAATTGCATATTATATTATTTTTTACACCCACATTTCGCCATGAATTTTTAGGTCCTACGTAATAGGGGGCGAGCCTATTGCCGCTACCGGGTACATAACCAGATTGAGAATTCGAAAAAACTCAGTTACACTTTTGCCCGACCCGGGAATCAAAGCCGAGACCTCTGATCAGCAGACGCATACGCTATCCACTGGAGCACAGAGGCACTTAATATTAATATTAATAACGACATAATATAATAAAATTATCTTTAAAATACCTAGGTATTTAAGTTTAGGATTAAGTCTCGTTTTAATTTATACTAGCGGTCGCCCGCGGCTCCGCCCGCGTGGATGTCGGTTTTCGCGACAAAAAGTAGCCTATGTGTTATTCTGATTTATATAAACTATAACGGTCCCCCGCGGCTCCGCCTGCGTGGATGTCGATTACCGCTACAAAAAGCCTAAGTTTGATCCCATGTGTTCAACTAACCAAAAGTAAATTCAGCATTTTAGCCGACAAACAGGCAGATAAACAAATAGACTTTCGCATTTACTTATTTTATTAGCAGGATAAGATAACTTCATGTGTTAAATATTCTTTTAAGGGATAATTTTTTTGTAAGAAAGTTACTGAATTAGAGCTTCGCTATAAACAACATTTGATGTAATTTTATCTTGTGGCAACAAAATGTATTGACACCCACTTTTCGTCTGTTATATTTCGGTCCCAATGTAATAGGGGGCGAGCCTATTGCCATCTACCAGGCACATTATTAAGCGAGCGATAATTAACGTTTTTAATACAAACATAACTTCGAAAAGTCAGAGGTGTGTGCCCGGGTTAACTGGGGATCGAACCCGAGACCATCGTCTCGGCAGTCCGTTACGTACACCCCCCCGTGGGATCTCCACCTTGTCGTGGTGGGGGGGCTCAGTAACCGTGGATTTGTCACCCGCGGTGAAGCTAAGAGGGATCCAGGAGGGGACGCTCCGCGTGGGCTTGGAGGGGCCTGCGCAGGATGCGTCCAACGGTGCGGGTGCGGGGTACAGTTCTGTCTGTCCCTCGCAGTCGGGTGCGGTCGCGGGAGGAGAGGCGTGTCGGTGTTGCGTTGCCGCGCGCCCTATCTCCCGCGACCAAATGAGGGCGCACCATTCGATGCGTCGCGGTGGGGCCGCAGAGGAAGAGGAGATGCGGTGTTGCGTTGCCGTCCTCCCTATCCTCTGCGGCCGCTGGGCGTTTTGGCGGCGGAGTCCAACACCTTAATCCGTCGCCAAGGGGGTTTTGTTCGGGGCCCGCCTGACCATCTGGCGGGCCAATACCCGTCGGAGGGTGGCGACGAGTGCTTTGGTGATGCCTCACCCTCCGACACACGGGTACATGGCGGAAGTCGAGGTGGTTTTTAGTGGAAACACCACATACTCCGGCTCTTATTTCCCCCAAGAGTCGGAGATCCGAAGGGATTTACCACCTCGTAAAACAAAAAAAAAAAAAAAAGTCCGTTACGTACACCATTGGACTATCGCCACTTTCCCTACTAAATTGAAAGTTTGGCCTTGGGACTTGTTAACTGTTAATGCAAAATAAGTTTTCACCGGAAATTGGAGTTGTTTAAATAGAATTGGTAAATCCGTGGGGATCATCGGTATCCGAGGAATGTGAGCTAATTCACCAGCAGCAGGGCCTGTGATATTGGTCACTACAGTAAAATTGTCTTCTAATTCCTTTATAAGTAGCCTCGTTCCATTGCACTTATTGGGAGGGCTCAAATTTCTAAGAAGCATTATTGGTGTTCCGACTTTTAACGACAGTTGGTGATGCGGCAGTCCAGCGGGGTTGAGAGAATTTAAAAATTCCTGTGGGTAATGTACGACGTCATCGATATTAGTGACAGTGTCTATGGATTTATAATGCTTAACTTGACCCGGAACTCTTTGCATAATTAAATTGCTAACTTCATTGACCGTGTCATTCCTAGGTGACACTATTGCTCTAGAACACAGCCAACGAATGTCAATTTTCTATGCCAGGGTATACTGCATATATCAAGCTTTCTAAAGAATGGACTATTTGACCCAGAGACTCATCCAAAATACCTAACGGTATAACTTCTGCTTAAATTTGGAGACGGAAAAAATCTTCTCCAAGTTTTAGCAGTTGTTGTGGGAAATTGCTATGCTTATCTCCATGAAGTTGAGCTCTCATATTGGTCCGTAAATTCAAATGTTGAATTTGTGTCCAAAGGCGAGACGATTTCAAGCACGCCTTCATAATATCTGCTCGCGTACCTCTGTTAACAACTGGAAGTGTCTGACGAAAGTCTCCAGCAAATACTAAAGTTATACCACCCATGATATCAGCAGAGTTTCTGAGATCTTTTAAAGTTCCGTCCACAGCCTCCACATGAGCTCTATGACTCATGGTGCATTCATACCATATTACCAACGATGCGTCTTGTAGCAATTTACCAAGAGGTCAATTTTTGCGAATAGAACACGTTGACCGTTGGTCTACAGATATAGATAGTTTGAAAGTAGAGTCAGAAGTGTTTCCTTCGTGCAAGAGAGTTGTAGCAATTCCTGACGAAGCAACTGCAATCGCTATCTTCCCTAATTGCCTTATCTTAGCAAGTACCAACTTGTTTCTTTTGCCTGTCGCCACGGGCCGCCAAACGCAGAAATAGTATTATATAGATTTAAAAAGAAAAAAAGAAAAGAAAATGTTTATTTTGGGCCTAACAACAGTGCATGACAGAAAACACTATCCAAATAAAATAATATTAAATTAATAACAAATTAGAAGCATCAGCATGAGTGAGGCCAAAATTTGAGCCCGCCTCAGCAAATACTGCGACAAACTTTGCCGCAGCGCTGGTATTCTTGCCGGTCCATTGAATGGCGTCACGGAATGACAAAGTATAAAATAAAAACATACAAAATAAAACTTATAAATAACAAAAAAGAAAATAGAAGAATCTTAATAAGAATAAACTTAAACATTCAATTGCAAAAACTGCTAACATCATACGTAAACTCTATTTACTTCTGTCCAGTTTCTGGACAAAGCAGTGTCATTAGTGTCAAAGTACATACAACACTGACGCTTAATCTTAAATCTATGGCATTGCGCATCAAAAATTTCACCATAACTTTCAAATTAAACGTCCAATTTTAATGAATTGCAGACTAAATATTATCTACATAAACAGTACTTTGTGATAAAATAGTTGATTTTGATAAGGAGTAATGACATGTGTAAAATAAATGCGTTTAAATTAAGTCGTAAAAATTCATGGTTTTTAAATAAAAAAATGGTTTTTGTGCTTAACTCGAAATAGATAGGTATAATGTGTCCCAGACTTTTTTGTAGATCTTTTTAACGTCTTCAATTAATTAGAACATTTTATGGTTCTATCTGTTATAGTTTAGGCAGCGTACGCCAAATAAGGAACTTTTTTGGATGATTTGTTACACATTGGGTTCAAAAAACCCAAATATCTTACGGACCCCTATTTTTTCTAAAATAAAACATAGCCCATGTTACTCGCAAATAATGTAGCTTTCTAATGGTGAAAGAATTTTTAAAATCGGTCCAGAAGTTTTAGAGTTTATCCATTACAAACAAACAAAAATACAAACTTTTTCTCTTTATAATATTAGTGTAGATGTAGACAAGAGGATGCCTGCGGTTACACCCGCGTTATTTAAGGCTACTGCTCATCTCCCGTCACTCATAGCGTGAGGTTATATAGCCTATAGCCTTTCTCGATAAATGGGCTATCTAACACTGAAAGAATTTCTCAAATCGGACCAGTAGTTCCTGAGATTAGCGCGGTCAACCAAACAAACAAACAAACTCTTCAGCTTTATATACACCACTATTTTTTATTAGTACAAAAACTTTAAAGACAGACTAGCGAAGATATTATTATCATATATGTGACGCAAGAATTTCATAATATCAATAAAGAGCAAAGTTATTATCATTTGTTTATTGTAGAAAATCTCACTTAAATCATAGTCATATTTTACAATCCATTCACTTATTCATTGATAATATTGGATCCTGCTCATTCGCATTCTCTCCGTCGCACTTATGATGTAGGTAGCAATAGAAAATAAAATGAAGAAAAATAATAAATGTAGGTAGTTATATTTTAATTTTGTTAATTCTACCCTCTCCTTCATACTTCATTCGGGCTTAGGACCGGTAAAATTTATCGTTTAACAAGTAATTAAATACGGAGGTATGTAATTAGAAAGCAAACAAATATCAAAATAAAAGAAGGTGTTCTGGACTCAAAGAAAAGTATAATTTTGGCGTATTTATGAAGTTAGAATCATCTGCTATTTACAAGTATTATTTTATCATGATCATGTCAGCCTAGAGATGTCCACTGCTAAACATAGGCCTTCCTCAAGGTGTGTGGAGAACACAGACCGATTTTGAGCCGCCCGCATTAAATTATTAATTACTTAAGTACGCATTATTTACTAAACTTACAAGTATTTCCATTGTCCTTCGAAATGTCCACCACCGTTGTCACAAGCATCCAATATTCACTGTTTTAATTATTGTTTGACACTGACCGGTTCACTTTTGTACACTCACAATAAGATGTCCATGGGTACACAGCTGCACCCGCGATTTTTCCACTCAAAAAGTACGCACGAAGCAAAGCTACATACTACCGTGATACGAACTGATATGATAGGCCATCGCGTCGGGCAAACGTAGACAAACAATTAACTTTTGCAACGAAATTAGATACGCTCACTTTCGCTAGCAATTTAGCACTGTTTGTCGCATCGTCGGGGCGTGGCGCAGGCGCAGGGGGGGGGGGGGGGGTTGGTGGGAAAATTTATCAATGGTTCATTTTACTATGATAGTATGCGGGTCGGTCATAGTATTAGTATTGCATTTACCAATTATCACGTATTTTTTTGGACAGTTTTGAGACACTTTTGGGACTTAGTGTTTTTATTTTTTAACTACATAAATATGATCAGTTAAATATATACTTAGTGCTCTGTTAAATTTTTTGTACTAATTAAAAAATAGCTGTGTATATATAGGTGTATAAGATTTGTTGGGTGTTCATTGTGTCCGTTAGTTGTATGTTTGTAAAGTCCCTCGCGCCACAGGATTTAGTCCTAATGCGGGAGTTGTCTTTAAAAAAAAGAAAACAAAAGAAATAAATAGAATCCTGTAGGCATCATAACAATAAAACTTATATTGTCTCGTTTACTGTCATTGAAAGTGATGAGTCCTTACTTTGTTATACCTTAAGTACAAAACATACACGAGTATTTATTCAATGTCGTGTTGCCGAATCAGTAATACTCAGGTAAATGTATGTATAGCTTAGTAGTACCAGCTTTGTTAATATTGCCTCTGGGACTGTAAGGTTAATATATTTTTTATTTTATTTATTTTATTGGCTCACCAACAACTGTTGACACTAACAATAGTATACAGAACAACTAACTTAATAACATAATCAAGCGTCACAGTATTTACAGGTAAGCACCACATTGATTATATATAGCAAAGACGTACAATTTCTATATATTGCAACAATACGTTACCCTCAAAGTGTTGTACTCGCTATTCGTTACTTTTTCGACAATATTGCTTCCAAACTCGTGACCCGAATATACATTAGTTATATATTTGAGAAAGTATTTTGGTAGCTATATTATACATGTCAGTACATGTTTCTGAAAGCTGGCTGTGTTTATGAAATAATAAATATCATCGTGATTGTTGGTCAATCATCTAACAATCGGCCAGTATTTTTTTTTGACTGCACGTAGTTATAGACAGTTCTTTATATACTTTCATCATCATCACTCTGCCATAGTCCACAGCTGGAAATAGGCCTCTCCAATGGCACACCACTGCATTTAAAGTTATATTATAGTTATGATAAACAACTAAATAGATACATCACGTGTGCCTAAGATAAATAACATGAAATATTTGCACAGTTCAAAAGGCCATACGCTTCTTTATATCGACATAAAACGTAGACAAAGCTGCGACCAAAAGCCAACAGAACTCAATAACTTACCGCAATGTGGGATGATAAACTTCCACTGCAAACTTATGACTTGTGGCTATTAATTAAATTTTATTTGAGCGTAAACCAACTCCTTATTTTCGTTTATTTAGTTTACGTTTTGTTTATAGTGTACGATATTCGATCGATACAATGCAGGCATGACGTACACACGGCTACAAGTCAAGCTTGACAGTTGCAGTGCGATTTTGATGAGCTGTGTTTGGTCTCACTTGATTCGGCGAAAAAATACATAGACAATGACACCTCACTCACTCAGATTACAATTTCAATCTATCCCTTGCCCTGGATGGGAGTAAGACCTATTTGTTTTGGTAGGACTAGGCAGGTCTTCATTTCTAGTGCCAAGATAAGGTTTTAAACAAATGTTCATTGATCTTACATATTTTACCGCCACTGTGTTTTATATACAAGTTTTATATTTTTGACAGTTTAGCTTCAAAATACGTAAAGTTTTAGGTATGTACTTTGAACAGTGTGTCGTGCGAGACGTGAGTCTGTTTAGGTCGTACTATATCGAATCTCTCTATTGTTATTGTTTTTATAACAAAGTTGTTTTCCACTAGTGATTGACACATTTTTCGGCGATTAAAGGCTAGTTTTAAAAAAATATTGTATCCGGAACTTAAAAATGTAAGAGGTACTACAATATTAGTAGGGCTATTAGTAGTAAACATAGAATTATACATTAATTAAAAGCGAGATATTTACGTAGAATTTAATTCACCCACTTGAAACGGCAAGTGGTAATCAGTGAGCAATATAAAACCTTTGATAATCAATTAGTACAGCACTTCATGTGAATATGCTCACAGATAGCCCTTATCTGTTGGATAGCGCTAAATTTAGGCTTTATGGCAATTGACAGAAATAAATGTTCGATGAGTTTTCAGAAATTTTCGTTGCTTGCTTGACGTGATACCTAGGTAACAAAAGTTCATGTAAACGGGTCAAGTATTCTTCAAAATTTCTTTTAAAATAAACCTTAGGGATTTATTCTATAGGGAAAGACGGTAGGTCTTTCCCTATAGAATAAATCCATCGAAACAGAAACGCTCAGAAATATTTATTACATCAATAGAAAAACCAAAGACGAACCTGTTGGTTTACACTAGGAATCAATTCTTGGAATATTTAAACACTGAGCACAACATGAATTCCTTTGATTGAAAATCTGTTATTGAAAATACTTTTCAATCGGGGTGCCCCCGATGACTTCCCTACTCCACTTAGCCCTTTGTCACATAAAGCTCTACTTTTGACAGAACTGTGTGAATAACTTAACGGTACACCGGACACCAACCATAATATGATTTAGGTTCAGCACCAACCGTCAACTGAATTAACATTCCACATCCAACTCCATTAATTATATAAACGACTCAGATATTTATCCAAGCGATCCCAGATAGATGTCTGTCGAGTTCCGATCTTGAGATAAAAGATTTATAATTTATACGGTACAGTACACTTCGGATTTTAGAGAAGTTTAGACGACCGTACGCTTAAGTAATATCTTTACTTAATATTCTCTTAAGCCTTTTGTTGTTCGTTTTCTCAGTCCCTTTGATACTTTATCTTTGAGGTAATAAACAAACTGGCTAAGGCTTATATTTAAAAGCTGAGTTAATACTAAAACAGCTTAAATGTAGCTGTTCAGTTATGTCTGGCTTTTAAAGTTTTTGTGTGTACCTAATATTATATTGAAACTCAGCATTCCTTTCACCGCTCTATCGAATAGTATCAAAATCAACTTCTGTATATAGTTACATTAGACTTCGTCCGCGGCTGCGCCCGCGTGAATTATAAACCTTAACCTTTCCCCAGAATCACATTAAATAATTGGTGAAAACCGTACAACATTTCGTTCAGTAGATTTTGATTTTACCGCGATCATACAGACAGACAGAATGCGGACTTAAAATAGTACGAGGGTCAAACTGAAAGTTCTTAGAAAATCAAAAACTGATTACATTAGCCAGTTATTAGTTTTATTATATCTTTTCAAAATATTGTCCATTGACGTCAATACACCGCTGCATGCGATGGAACCACTGGGAAAAGCACTTTGCCCACTCGTCCTTAGGGGTCTCTTCAATGGCATCGCGATACGCAGCCACCGCTTCTTCTTTAAGTTTTTCTTTAATTTTTGGAAATAAATAAAAATCACAAGGCGCGAGGTCGGGGCTATACGGCGGGTGACCCAGTAATTCAACGTTTGATGTCGCCAAATAGTCGATCGTTCGCTTGGCGGTGTGCGACGAGGCGTTGTCGTGGTGAAGGAGGATCCTACTGCGAGGTCGTTTCTCTCGAACTTTTTCCAAGACGTGGCAAACAATTGGTAGTGTACCATTCTGCAGAAACTGATTTTTGATCCTCTAACACAATTGTTGCGAAATGACCTATCCTTCCAAAGAACGAGGCCACCATTTTTTTCCCGCACTTCGATCTCTCTTCACTTTAGTTGGCAACTCCTCGAAAGGAAACACCCACTGAGCAGATTGTCTTTTGGTTTCAGGATCATAACAGTAAATCCAGCTTTCGTCACCTGTTAGTATGTCGAACACAGCATTTGAGTCACCTCCGTTAAATCTTTCAATCATTTTACGGCACCAATCCACACGATGGAGTTTTTGAGCCTTAGTCAAATTATGAGGTATCCACCGGGCGCAAAGCTTCCTGACCGCTAAATGTTCGTGGAGGATTTTGTGCACTTGACTCATACCGATGCCTAAGCTTGTCCGAATCTGCTGATAGGTCACTCTTTTGTCAGTCTCTATCATACGCCGCACAACACAGATGTTATTTTCAGTCGTCGCCGTAGAAGGCCGTCCCTCACGTACATCATCAGTGAGATTAGTGCGACCACGTTTAAACTCATTAAACCAGTTGTAAACAGTCGCACGAGCTGGGGCTTCAACGTGAAAGGCCAATCGTAGTCTATCATAACTTTCTTGTTGACTTAAATGACATCGAAAGTCATAAAAAATCATTGCACGAAAATTTTCTCGTGTTAAATTCATGTTGACGTGACACAGACAATTTTCAATTTGCCGCCAAATCGTAAAACAAATGACAAATGAATGAAATATATACTCAGTAATATTGGCAAAGAGTTCTATTTTCAAATTTTAGAATATTTTTTTTATTATATTGTTTATAAGTGGCCAGTTCTAAGAACTTTCAGTTTGACCCTCGTATTACAACACTTAGCTTCTTGCATGTAACTTATGTTGTACGAAGTTTTAGAAATACCTTTTGCCGTCCCATTGTTGGGAATTTGTCCAGCCGCTTTTTCAACGACATTATAGCAACTAAAAACAGATATTCAAATAGAGTGCTTAGGATTATTTCCCTGTCTATACATACATACATAGACTCACGCCTGTTTCCCCGAAGGTGTAGGCAGAGGCATATTAAACGCCCACTTTTCACCAGTGTTTTGATCCCACGTAATAGGTGGCGGGCCTATTACCGCTTATCGGGATATTTTGTTTGCCAGAGCCTCGTCCGTTGATCGGCAGGTGCACCAATTGCAGGTGAGGTTGGCTTGGGACCCTTTTTTTTTTTTTTTGATTTCGGTTTGGATAATCCTCATGGAGTCCCTCCGCCCCGGGGGATGGGCGAAGGGGACTGTCAGACTCTTACTGAATAAAAACCAACCCGTGTGCCTCATGTACCCGTGTGTCGGAGGGTCGGGTTTCGCCCAAGCATACGTCGCAACCCCCCGACGGGTATCGGCCCGCCAGATGGTCAGGCGGGCCCCGAACAAAACCCCCTTGGCGGCGGATTAAGGTGTTGGGCTCCGCCGCCAAAACACCCAGCGGCCGCAGAGGATAGGGAGAACGGCAACGCAACACCGCATCTCCTCTTCCTCTGCGGCCCACCGCGACGCATCGAATGGTGCGCCCCCATTTGGTCGCGGGAGATAGGGCGCGCGGCAACGCAACACCGACACGCCTCTCCTCCCGCAACCGCGCCCGACTGCGAGGGACAGACAGAACTGTCCCCCGCACCCGCACCGTTGGACGCATCCTGCGCAGGCCCACTGCCAAGCCCACGCGGAGCATCCACTCCAGGGATCCCTCTTAGCTTCACCGCGGGGCTCCAATCCACGGTTAGGTGGAGATCCCACGGGGGGGGGGGGGGTGACTTGGGACCCTAAGTTCTTGGTGGGAACCCTATGCAACCCTCCCTGTCTATATAAGCCCCGAAACATTACTAAATAAAATTTATTGCTTTTAGACTAATTTTCTTCTTTAAATCTTACTTACTTTTTTAACAATTGTTCTGTCCATGTGATGACGGATTAAGATATTTTGTCACCACACTCACCACCTCATTTCATTCCTTGGGTGCAGTAAGAGACGACTAAGGGCAACTCACGAAATAAATAAAGAATATCTTTGCGATAAGACGGAAACCTGGTCACCAAACCATTTATGTCAATCCTTCTGGCCAGCACTATACAACTATAGCAGGCCAAAATTTTCTTTTGGCTCACAAAAAAAATCGTAATCAGCTGCTAAAGGGATAGGAATTAGGTCCACAAAAACACCCAGTACTAAAAGTAATGAGTGGTCAGGGCCTTGGATGCAATGACAATCAACATTTTCGTCAACACTGCAGCTGCTGCTTCGGCAACTTTCTAATGCCAACTATCGTAAAATGAAAATGCAAGCAAAGCATAAAATGTTCTAAATCACGTTATTACTAATTTCACGCACGATTGGTCTTTAAACCTAGTACAATTCCTCGGCAACATCTATGAACAGGCACCATCACCCAGCCTGGTCAGAGAATCATCTCTCTATATTGACACGCTGGTATCCCCGAAGGGGTAGGCAGAGTTGTTATATTACACCCACTTTTCGCCTTATGAATTTTCGGTCACCGGTAATTGGGTGCGAGCCTGTTGCCGTAACCGGGCACATTGCCAGACTCCGTGCTGCTGACCGAGAATTCGGAACAACACTACATAATCCCTTTACTTGAAAAAATACCACACATCATTCCTCCAAAACCTAATTCCATTTAGTTTGTTCAATATGTCGTCTTAGTAATTTAATATATTATGTGTCGCCAGTCTATATTATATAGTTGAAGTGCACTGTACAGCACTCCGGATGTATTAAACTACACTACACTTTATCACCTTCGGGACTTTGGGGAATCCGTTGAAAGATCAAATACTCCTATATCAAGTATATAGACGTTTTATAACAGCGAGCAAAGTGATATTACACTTATACATGTTCTTCTTCTTCTTAGCGTATCGCTGGGGCAAACGCTTAAATTTTTGAGGCCCAGAAAGCAGCCATACTGACTGCATCGTCGGCGGCGGTCATCAGTTCTTCCTGCGTGCAAGTTTGGGCACGCAGGGCACGATGGGTTATCGTTTGTCTTGCACAGACAAGCCGATGAACATGTTTTCTTTTGCACCGGCCGACCTGAGTCCGGAGTCTATTCAATGACTTCCAGACAGACCATGGCAAGCCATGCCTAAGTGGAGGACTCTCGGCTGGTGACACGAAAGGAGATGGTAGAAAGCTCTCTTCTCGCCATAGGTCGCACCAAAGATTATACAGATATACTGGTAGGTCGCACCTTGCCTTTGATGGCTCCTGGGTCAAAGGATGGATACTTTTCACAAAGCTGCTACGGCTCTTCAATCGTGTCTTGGATCTTTCTGCAGAGCTCGCCAAGGCCCTACGAACATTCGGTGGTGCGATGCCAGCAAGTGGGTACAGCAGCTTTATCGGGCTTGGTTTTAAACAACCAGTGATAAGTCGGCAAGTTTCGTTAAGTGCTGTATACACTGACCTTGCAAGAGCGGGTCGACTCCACACAGGGCATCCGTATTCGCCTGAAGAAAATGCTAGCGCCAGGGCTGAAGTTCGCATTACTTGCGGTGCAGCTCCCCACTTAGCAGTAATGAGGCCGGGTACCTACTATGAGGCCGGAGCAGGTTATTGCGAGTATGAACCTTACTTTTTAATAACTCGCAGTTCCTTCTACAGGTAAGGGCCCTATCAAGAGTAATGCCTAGGTATTTCAGATGTTGATTGTGAACTATAGGCATTCCCTGCCACTATTTATTAAGTTTAGGACCGGATTGACTGTTACGCAGATAAGGATAAGGAATACACAGGACTCAGTTTTACTTGGGTTGGGTTTGATTGCGTTTGCCTCATAGTAGGTGCCAAAGTTGTTAAGAGCCTTACTGAGATTTACTTCTATTTCTTCGAAGTTCGTAGCTTGGGATATTAGGGCGAGATCGTATGCGTAAATACAGCGGTAGGTGTTCGGGCTGGAGGGTTGGTCATTAGCGTAGATATTAAAAAGTAGCGGGGCCTGAACACTTCCTTGGGGCAGCCCATTCTTTTGAGATCTCCAACGATTTTTGTCAGATAGTAGATGAACTTGATAGCGACGGTTATGGAGAAGCTCCCAGAGACAAACTTGTGATCGCTTGTCATGGTTTCCACCTTCCACAACAGCCGCCTGAGGATCACTGTGTCGTAGGCTGCAGATAGATCTACAAAAACGGCGCCAGTTATATTACGTATTTCAAAGCCGTCCTCTGTGTACTGCGTGAGTTTCAGTGACTAGTTGCAACAAAACTTGACTGGTCTGAAACCGGTCTGCTCTGGAATCAGAACCGGCTCGATCAGGTTCGTGAGCCTAGCCAACAGTAATAACGCGAACAATTTGTAAGTATGGCACAGAAGTAATATAGGCCAGCAGTTTTTTTGATTATCTGCCGGACTTTAGTATAATATGTTATGTTCTTAATATTGTCTTATATTCACACGAATGTTGCAGTTAGAAATAAAACTAGGTTTAACCTGAGGCTTTTTGTAATCTAAGATTACGGTTGCCGTCGAAACCGTCACTATATAGAAAACATGAGGTACTTCCTTTTTAAAGTATACATAAAAATACTTTAAAGCCATAAATAAAATTAAACGTTCATAATAATTGCAACATTAATGTTGTTGTTTATGTAAAGGAATTATTTCATTACTTACTTGCCTGCTTTTGCTGTTCAGTGGTGCTTAAGCGCAATTCTCAGTATTAACATAAATACGCAGCACCTATTCGCTACGATAGTAGCCAAAACAATTAACTTAATCACTGCCATTTATTTTAGATAAATATATTTTTGGTGTAGAACAATAGGTAACGAACAAAAACTAGTCTTAAAGTCTTAAAATACTATACAAAGAAATATTATACAGAACATACAAAGAACTATATACAGATCGAAAAGAAAATAATTTAAAGGACGTCATGAAAGTCATTCACATCGCCACCAACTTAACTTATAGTGAGATGATGGTACTTCCCCAGTTTTCTTGTGGTAGCCTTTGTCTTAATGACTGGCCAATTTCGAATCCAGCTCGACTTTTCTCCCCAACAGGAGGTCTGGAGCATAGGTACCCCTATATATCGTCTGCAGTGTTTTGGTGTTTCTTAATTTGATAGATATACCAAACACATTACTGAAGACCATGCAACTATTGGACATTTGAGAGACTAAAACAATAGGTCAGTTACCTATTGTTTTGTACCTATTGTTCAGTAGGCTGCTTGTTTAGACTGAGAAGCAAAAACAGCACTGGATGTATGGCATAATGTTTGAGGCAGCAGTTTCGCGGTTTAAGATTGTCTCGCGTATTGGGTACTATGGGTTCGACCCCCATACGAAGTGTTGACCTGCCATATATTCTCGAATCTGATTGTGCATTATCTCCGTTGATTGTATGGTTGTAAAGTCTCCCGGAATGCAGCCTTTTATATCTAAATGGGTCATTGTCCTTTAAAACACAAACCTTTACCGCAAAAATGCGCACGAAGTTAATTTACCTAATTAATACCAATGAGATACTTGGTCTACTTTTTCCAATTAGCCGAACCCGAAGTCCTAAAAACATAAGTCAATGACCTTAGACTTTCGCAAAACAAGCAATTTACTGATTACAAAACTATTTTACTTTACTTCGGCTAAAAGTTTGATATATAATTCCACTGTGGTAAAGTTTGACAAGCCCTTTACCCCTAAGGCAAACGTTGATGGCATGACAAAGCAAACTCAGTTATTTTGAGTTTAATTAATAACATTTGTTCATCAGTTAAACGATTTTTCATATTTATTTGTATTTACATCGTTCGATAAGATATTATTCAATGTTTTGGATAATTTAGTATAAAGTAATATTCAAGGAAATACAACATTAATTTCACTGTGAAATTTATTTAAACGTGTGGCGTGCTATCGAAGAGGCCTATGTCATGTAGGATAGGTTGATGATATGTGATGATAGATTACCACGTAATTAGAACACCGAAGATACATCATACAAGAAGTAATTAACTTTCACTCGCTGTTTTGAATTTGGATATAGGGATGGAACCTATTACTGAGTGTGGGAATAATGCTAAATATCACATTGGTTTTGAGAGTCCAACAAAACTTGTAGCACTCTTGATCATATCGCCAGTTAAAAGACTCACTTATAGGTATTTTGTACGATCTATAATTCTTTTGATTCAATAGAAATAACTAAGACCCTATATATAGGTAATTGTCCCTTTGTGATGAAATAATGAAAAGGCATAAGTCCTAGTTATAGTATATATATAGTATATATATATATATATATATATATATATATATATATATATATATACATACATATATATATATATATATATATGTATGTATGTATATGTATCTTACTAGTTAACAGATTGTGTTGCAACGAAAAAATATATTGTAAAAACTTATCTCGAATTCCATACGCTTTAGACATTGGCCAAAATGTACATCACACAATCAGACAAAAACGTTAACAACATTACCATAAGTATAACATAGATGTGAATTAAAATACCTACACAATTGCTCCTATGAGCAACATCTAGATGCAAACAACTTCATTATAGTTGATCATAGGATCTTAACGGTAAAAAGGTACATTACTACCTAGCCCAAGAGGGAACCTCTACTTTGGGTTAGTTGCTTACCTAAAACTACATAACGCAAAAACTACTCTAGTATTTTTATGAAATTTTGCTATAAAATAGTTAATTGATCAGAATAGCACATCTGTTACCTTTTGACCCAATAGCCACAGCCCGTGCGAAGCCGCGTACCTGTAGGTACACAGTATGCAAGTGTTGAAAGAGGTGGTGATGTTTCTTAATTTAAATTTTCCCTCAATAATATAAAATCTTAGCAACATGTCATTCGAGCTGCTACATACGACTGGTTGCTGATACGACATATTCTTGGCTGAATATCTAACACAGCATTAACATATTATAATGTTATAATCCTGTCTTCGTACTAGATTACGATCTAGAGGTTGAATTGTATATTACATACTAGTCACAGGTAGTAAGAGCCTAAGAGAGAGAGTAAGTAATAATATGACTATGGTCCAGAATTCATTCATAGAAGGCATATTATACTACATCTAAAACAAAATCACTTTGTTGACACTAGCTATACAGACGTTTTGTCTCGCTTCTTTCCAATTCAGCTTTACGTGTCTCCGTCGATAGTGTGACAGTAATGTATGACGTAATAAGGTCCTGTCCCGTGGCGACATGTTCACGGAATGTCGTGCGTCGCCTATTACGGCGCTGTCGCTCCGTCACACGCGGAACTATTCTTTGTGATTGTTGCTGGTTTTCATCGAAGTGCGGCCTTCAATATGGGATTTTATTGACTGATTAAAATCGGAGGCATCGGGTCCATTTGATAAGCAGTAACTAAAAGAGCAAATTCCATCAACATATTATGATTATATTATTAGACGTCATATCAGAAAAAGTCTAGAAAATCTAGTAAGCTTATGATCCAAAACTAGTCCATAAAGGCATATTACCACATCTAAAACAAAATCCCTTTGTTGACTAACTAGCTATACTGCTATACAGACGTTTTGTCTCGTTTCCTTCCTGTTCAGTCGAACGTGTCTCCGTCGATAGTGTGACAGTAATGTATGACGTAATAAAGTCCTGTCCCGTGACGACACGTTCACGGAATGTCGTGCGTCGCGTGTCGTTCTGTCACACGCGAAAATATTCTTTGTTGTTTGTGTTTTTCATTGAATCAAGTAGAAGTATGGATTACTTAACGATTCATATAATGTAGGTATTTAGACTTCCGTGGTTACTAACACTGGATAAAATATACACCTATCACATAGGTACCTTTGTTGCCAATAGGTATCCTATATCTCGTCACTGTTACAAGCGCCGCGCCGTGATAATGGCGAAAATAAACTAGGACCCCGTACCTAGTTTATTAATTTACCCCGAAAGAAAATGTTGAGCTAATTTAATGTATCGTGTAATGTAATGCAGGAGCTAATAGATCAGTTCAAAAGACGGCGCAATATTTGCATATAATGCTTGTAATGACGTAATAGGGTTGTTTTCAACTAGTCAAATCAAACACTTTTAATGAAATGTCAAAAACGACCTTTGCTACGGCGTTTGTATGAAATATGACCTAAAGACGCCATTGTTTTTTGCTGTCATGTATAATACATTATCAATAAATTGTCGATAAAAAATGTTAATTATTGTTTTAACATTAATTAATGATACCATTATTTTGATATGTTTCACTCGATAAAAATACTTGTATAATTTATTTCACTTGCAGAAAACTTCCCTATTATAAGAATAAGGTTACATACATATCGTGATAAATAACATGACCTACACATTACATGAGGTATACAAGACAAAATTTCTTGTTACTATTCCTGTTATTTTTCATCCGAACAATAATTGTTCGGATGAAAAATAACAGGAATAGTTACAAGAAATTTTTTATTCTCTCTCAAATATTGATCACCTGTCAGGCCTTTATCCTAATATTCTTAGTTATAAAGTGCTTTGGCTGCTTCGTTGGACTCGTGGCATAAATGTGCGCGTGGGATTGGGAAGTCTCGGGTTCGATTCCCGGGCTGGGTAAAGTGTTATTGGGTTTTTCCGTTAGGTCATTCTCAGTAGCAGCACGGAGACTGGTAATGTGCCCGGTACGGCAATAGGCTCGCCCCCTATTACGTGGGACCTACAAATTCATGGAGAAATGTGGGTGTATTACACCTCTGCCTTCGGGGATACAGGCGTGAGTCTATAAATAAAATAAAAAATAAAGTGCTTTATCCATTTATTTCTATTTTTACGTTTATTTTGTTATCAATTGAACGTTATCACATGTGAAACGTAATAAAGCTTATGACTTGAAGAATTGTTGGCTTTTGTTGAAGACGTTTTTGTTCTACAATTTATTTGTAACGAAACATAAGAAACATGTTTTATTGCGATCAAGTCTGTTCTCAATTTGGTAGAGTTTTTTGAGGTGTTTCTATCTACTCAGTATGGATACGTTCAAATCTCGGTAATACTAAGGTTTTAATTGAGAAAAGAAACCGCCTCCAAAGCATTAAATAAAAATTCTGCAGCTCTTTAGTGGTAAGTCGTCGCAGCATCCACTGTTAAAGAATTCCACGATCCCAGAGTGTCGTTGTGGTCCGAATCTTGCTGGGGGTACACCACACCAGAGGCGGCTCGTGAAAGATTATATTGGATGTTCACTAAAAAAGAAGATGAAACTGCTTACAATTTATTTTGTGAATGCTTTTACAATTAATAGTAAGATGTGCTAAATCATCAATAGGTAATAACCTACCCGAACCGTCCACGCAGTATCAACTCCGGCGCCACTAAACAAAATACACGGAAAACAAAACCGCTTCTTACTTCCTTCGCATTTTCGCAACCACATAACCAAAGCGTTTTATCATATTGGTCAGTTTTTTATAAAGTTAACGCTGTTATATTCCATATTAGTTACACAATTTAACTGTCTTTCTTAAACATATATTATATACACGATCACACATACAATTAACAATATTTAAAACACCAATCCTTTTCTAATTACCAACGTTTGCAGAGAAATGTTTTGCTTTTGTTTACATTCAAATGATACCGGCAAAACACTATTAAAAAAAAACGGCGCACACGTTTTAATTTTTCTTTGTGACAAATGGTCATATCATTTAGTCGGCTAATATATTCGCGCATGCGCACCTCGTCAAGCTAGCCAGCAGCGGTGCTCCGTATTTGCCTTATTTCTCATACAAATCTTGTCTCACGCGCCCAGCGCATAGAACGCTCTCTCTTTCGCACTCATTACGTTTCAGTATTAAGCGTTGTACTAAGCTTTCGTCAACTAAGAGCGCTGTTATGAGCGCTCCACTCAACAAAAATACCTATGTATGTTTCAAGAGTGTTGACAAATCACAAAATTATTATAAACAGTTTAGTAGTCAAATCCTTATTTGTAGATATGCATTATAGAAAATAGAATATATTAATATATGTTTTAAAATATTAAGCATGTTTATAGAATAAGTTTATATGAGTTGTATAATTTTATAATTTTGTTAGTTCACTGCTCCAGCGCTCCTTTGAACGAGCCGCCACTGCACCACATTAAAGCAGATTCACATGACCTCACCAGGTAAGAATGAAGGGAAGGTGTGGTAATAGTTTCAGTAAGTAGGCCCACTATCTTTTAAGGGAGAGCCTCATACACCTTCTACGAGGACAGCACTCTACGTGTACATGCCACTACAAGATCCTAAATATATTACTGAGTTTCTAAACAAGCTCATGACATTACCGGACGCTTCTTTTCGCATACATACTGTGGAATGCCATAGTCAACAAAAAAAATGGTTTATTCATTTTCGAAACCGATCCTTAAAGATTAAAACCTTTACGTAGTACAGGTGCATTCTTGGCATTTTACCAATGCGTGGGTGGCATTACTTTATCCTCGTAAATAAATAATAAACTTACCTTTTATCGGTAACTAGACGATGCCCGCAGTTACACCCACGCTATTTAAGGCTACTGCCATAGTAAAAACAGAATAGTAAGCTAGCTAAGGCCGCTCGGCGAGTTAATTGCCTAGTCTTGCGTTTACGCACGGGTTGTCACGTGTTTACACCGCGGCGCCGGCTTTGTCGGCGCGCGCGCTTTTTCGCCGTTTTTTTAAGTGATTGCGCTGAATACTACAGAATTTAAGCTTGCATATATTTTTTTTCAAATTCTTACTGACTAGCTAAGCGTTATATAACTATCTAAATGCCCTTCTTTATAGCGAGAAAAATGTAACAAGTTTAATTTACTGTCGTTTAACACATTGTATAATATTAATAGCGTTTATTACAAAACTGAATGTACATAAACAATGCTCGCGGGCGAGCAGTGTAGTACCTACATGAATGCGCGCGATCAGACGCGCGGCGCATCCCTTCGCCGAGCTTGCCACGCTCGTGAGATTGTGTGCGTGAAAAGTGCGTGCGTACACGGCGCCCCGGCGACTCACGCATACATTCAAACCAGCGCGGCGGCGCACTGTGGGCTGAAATCAACGTTTCATAGACATTCAAATTTATTTTTAAAGTGACATTTTTTTCACATGGAATGCTGGAGGAATCTAATTACATGCCTAAAAATATACTCTTTATGAAATGGGTACGTAAACGGAAGTTTGAGAATTTTTTCTTTAAAAATTTGTATGGAGACAACATAAAAAAATACGATATATGAATATGATATATGGCTTAAGATATATGAATATGATCCAAATATCCGGGTCATATTCATATATATTATGTTAAGCCAAATTGGTCCAAAGAAATTGCCTCATATAAAAAAAATGCTCATTTTTTTAAAAAAAAAAAGCGCACCTGAGGCCGTGATACCGAGTATGTCAAAAAATCATAAATAATTCATGGATTAATCCCCTAGAAGGGAATTAGGGCCAATTGTGCGATAGCAGAGTTATCGTATTTTTTTATGTTGTCTCCATACAAATTTTTAAAGAAAAATTTCTCAAACTTCCGTTTACGTACCCATTTCATTAACCCTTGAGGTGCGATCAAACTAAAGGCAAAGTGCCACAAGTGCAAAGGGTCACGTTGCTGCAAATTTTCATTGGCATAGGTTACCGGAAAAAAAATAATTATGGCACCTTAATATAATTATATCACATAAATTGCATATCATTGTGTTGGTTATAAAATCAGCTATGATAATAATAACATAAATTACTACTAAATACTCACCTTTCCGGCAAAACAAGCTTACAAACTTAGAAGTTTGTTATTTTTCACTGGTTCGCACAAACATTTCATCACATATTAATGAATTTCATTACTTGTTTGGTTCATAAACACAAAAACATTATCACATATACCTTTAGGTTTTCACACAATACATTATTTATTTGTAACAAATGAATCTAACGCCACTAAAAAAATTATAATCCGAACGCGTAACAAAAAGTTCGCCGTGCCGGGCCGCCATGTTACTGTAGCGAACACTGTGGCTGTGAATTATTTACCATTTGAAACACGATAACAGTGAAAACGTACAACAATACTAGTATTTAATTGCTAAAATATGTTTTCAGATAAATAATCTGGGTACTTTTATGTCTTTCATAACTATTAAAAGAGTATTTATCATAAAACTATTACGAAAATAGCAAGTTTCAAGAGTAGAAATAGCTGTTCTTAAAAGTTTTTGCCTTTTATCACTGTATTTCTTGTCTCTGTCACGAATAATGTCACTTCACAATTAATATTTATTTATTTCTGAGTAAATCTATATAAGTATCTTTATAAAATATTCACCGGTTTCTTCCACAAGACAACTTTTATTATAAAGATCGCGGAACAAAACACAACAATGGCGGACGCTTTCGCAACTGAGACACAGATAATTATATTTCAAAATTTTTTGGCACGTTTCGTTTCCCTCACCCTTCTAAAACGATTTAGTTGCATAGAATATGAACTATTCTAATAGTTACTACTTTCGTTTCTTGGTTTAAGTAAAACAAAACGTAAAAATCCGCGACCAATAGGACGACTTTTTTAGAGCACTGTAAACACATGGAACCACTTGAATTAGAGCACGACCGTGCGTGCTGTAATCACGTGGGGGGTTAAGAGTATATTTTTAGGCATGTAATTAGATTCCTCCAGCATTCCATGTGAAAAAATGTCACTTTAAAAAAAAAAATGAATGTCTATGAAACGCTGATTTCAGCCCACAGTGCGGCGGCGGCCGATTTGTATGAAGCTATCCTACTATTCTGTTTTTACTATGCTACTGCTCTTCTCCCGTCGCTCATAGCGTGATGTTATATAGCCTATAGCCTTCCTCGATAAATGGGCTATCTAACACTGAAAGAATTTTTCAAATCGGACCAGTAGTTCCTGAGATTAGCGCGTACAACCAAACAAACAAACAAACTCTTCAGCTTTATATATTAGTATAAGATTTCATTATGTACTTATGAGTATTATTCATCGCTAATAAACAAAACTCTTGTCTCTTGATTGCTCTGTCAAAGTGCCAGGAGTTGAAATGTATATGCTTATTTTATAGCATGATAACCAGTTTTGCAATCTTAATCCACTGACATACCTCAACATAGTCAGAAGGTATGCAAATGTGCATATGCACTTGTCAAATGTACCTGCAAAGTAAATTAACTTATAATTTGATAGGCCATTACTTAATGTTGGTCCGTGTGGTGACGGATTAAGAATACGGAATGTCACCACCCCATAATATCATCCCATTTGTGTCGTAAGAGCCGACAGAGGGACCATATTATGCTGAGAACAGCACTGTAAGAGAAGGAAAACTTGATACAAACCCTATACCAACCCGTTTGGCCAGCGTGGTATAGTTGGCCAATTCCTCCTTTCAAAGGAGAGGCCTAGTCCAGCAGCGGACTGTTAAAGGCTGATAATTGACTTAATGTTAATGACAATAGCTACTCATAGCATAAGAGTAAGTACTTTTATGAAATACCTATTAAAACTACAAACCAACTACTTGCGAAAAGACCGCCCTATTGTGCAACTAGTTTTCAGTTTCTTTTACTATTGTAATTTCGTATGTATACTGGTGTACAATAAAGTGTTAATCGATCTACCTCAGAGCCGTCAGATCGTCCTTATTTTGGAAGTACGAAATTCTGCTACTACCTATCATGTAAATTTCTGAAAATGGATAGATGCATACCTAAATGGATAAGAAATTTGCTACTCTCTTGCACGCACAACTCATTACACAGCGGATATTTATTAAGCTTTGCAGTAATATAGCGTACATCTGCGCACAACAAAGGCTACGGTAAATCGCGATATCAGACTTCTACGCGGGCGTCGCCGCTGGTAGAAGTTAGTATTATTATATTCGTGGACAACTCAAGTAGTAAGTTTCCCTTGGCGATTTACATATTTTACTCAACTTGGTTTACTGCACTGCAGCGGTATATATCTATTTATAAATCCTTTTAGACACGCCGAGCAGGTTTAGCCAGTATACATGAAAATCTTTGTGATACTTACGGTCACTGCATTTTTCTTTGTCAAAATATAGTGAAGTAACAGGTAATAAGTATTAAAAGTATTAAGATATTATTATTACTCGCTCAGAAACCGCATCATAATTACATTTATGAGAGATACATGATAACGCAGGCAAATAAATGTAGAAAACAAGTTTAATATGAGAAGTACCTACAATGTGTGTGTTTTCTGATTGAAAATATACATTCTGGGCAAGAGTGCTCTGCCTTTTAATTACCTATGCCCGCGTTTAGCCGATGTGAAGTGAAATGATGATTGTCGGGACCTGAGCTATTGAGAATTAAATTAAGTAACTAGATACGCAAATAAGATTGTCGAATTTTTCGCCGGTATTTTAAATTTCGACGTGAAATGTATTATTCCGCGTCAAGTCTTTAAATTATTTACTTCGAGATCTTTTATACGATGCTAACAGATTCAGATCTAAGCTCGAAACACAGCAGCCGTATCAATGAAAATCTATCACATCCATTAAAATACGTATTACCTACTTTCATACAAATTCAGGCGGGCTCGTAATTTTAAAACCGCTGCCAACTTGCTCATAAATCCGTCAAAACAGCTTACCAAATTAAACGTCTACAAAGTTATATAACAACAAGGTTGGAGATAGACGCATTTGGATAATGAAACAGCAATTATATCCAAACGGGCGTAATTAATGCTGTCACTTGGGTGCATCTAAATAAAGTAGGATACAGGGTGGATGTCCAGACTCGCAAACATTATTGAAGCCTTTCTTTTTTATCAGCAGACGCATAGGCACGCTATCCACTGTACCATGGTGGCACTATAGTGTTATTGAAGTTGGTGAAAGATTATCCTCCTACCGACTCGTTGATAATGTGCATGAGTTTCGCTAATGCGCTAAACATGCACATTTTACACCCACTTAAGTAAACACAGCACATGCTAAGTAAACGTGACGGTGAGTAAAGAAGCAATCGCCTGTTTGAGGTGCAAGGTTTACTACTACCTACGGGCATTATCACGCACGAAATAGGACACACTCATACGAAGAATAAACCCGGCTATGGCCATTTTATATTGCGAAAGATTATCTACTATATTGCAGCGTATTAATCAAATAATGGACACGTAAACATCTGAAATAACAAAAGTCACCAAACAAATTAACAAAAACAACGCCGCATCTGGATGTATCAGTATTTCATATTAATGATTAACTACTAGTTATACCTATTAGGTGATGAGTAACTACTAGACCCCTGACTGTATACCTACATAATCTACATCTGTAGGTACTTATAATATTATAAAGAGGAAAAAATTTTATGTTTGTTTGTTTGTGTGTTTGTTTGTAATGGATAAACTGAAAAACTACTGGACCGATTTAAAAAAAACTTTCACCATTAGAAAGCTACATTATCTGCGAGCAACATAGGCTATATTTTATTTTCGAAAAAATAGGAGTGCGTAAGATATTTGGGTTTTTCGGGTACGCGAAGTAGTTCCCTCAGGACGCGGGTGAAACCGCGGGAAACGGCTAGTTACATATATATACAAAATTGTACTTCTAATATTATAAAGAGGAAAAAATTGTATGTTTGTTTGTTTGTGTGTTTGTTTGTAATGGATAAACTGAAAAACTACTGGACCGATTAAAAAAAACTTTCACCATTAGAAAGCTACATTATCTGCGAGCAACATAGGCTATATTTTATTTTCGAAAAAATAGGAGCGCGTAAGATATTTGGGTTTTTCGGGTACGCGAAGTAGTTCCCTCAGGACGCGGGTGAAACCGCGGGAAACGGCTAGTTACATATATATACAAAATTGTATGACTACCGGTTATACAATTAAGGTGCGAAAGCATAAGAAGCATACAAACTCACATTGATATAAGTTCAAATAATACATCGACTTAATTTTAATTTAACGCCAGAACTTAAACACCTTATATTATATTTCATTTAAGTTACCTACACCACTGCCCCCCCGTCTTTACATACGATTATAACGGAGTAATGTGACAGCGGAAATAATAAAACTTAGAAGATATACATCTGATCAAGTTAAAATGTAATAAACATCCCGAACAGGTAATTAGGGACAGTATTAACTGATGCACCGCTTGGGACCCACTCATTGAATTACTGCTAGGTACCCACTGGACTACTAACACGGCTATGCGTCTTGATTATAGGTATGGGATGAAGAAGTGTAACTACATCTCTAAATAGTCTCTAGAGTGATGGATATAGAGGTTATGCTACTAATAGGTCTCGATTATATTGTGTTCCACTAGGCGTATAGATATTTGACCTTTATTTTCGAGTAATTAGTAGTAATGACGTGATGGAGTGATTTTCGAAAACCGATTGATATTTGCATTGATGAAGCTGCGGTGGTTTTAAAACTATCTGAATATCTGCGAATCAACGAAATAATATCGCAAACAGCAAAATAATCCTTATTATTATGAATACGAGTACCTTGTAACAGTATCTATAAGTTTGTTTTGTTTTTTGTTTTTCGTGTGAGTGTGTGGCCAACTCTGATGTCGGAGTTTTCAGACCGCCCAAAGGCCTCCGACATGGCCTAACGACCCTTATCCATAGACAAGAGCCGGGACCGACAGCTTTACGTGCCCTCCGAAGCACGGTAGCGCTCAGATGAAAATGCCACACACGGCCACCCATCCAACTGGTAACCTGTGCAAGCGTTGCTTAACTTTGCCGATCTGTTACGAACGGCAAGCCAAGTCTCGCTATGAGCGCTACTATCTATAAGTACTGTTGCGTTTCGTTCGTTGAATAAGATTGTCGGAAGCTCCATCTTCTTCCTACTCCCTCATCCCGCTTTTCGTTCTATTCCGTTGCCTATCCAGGTTGGCGCACTTGTAACTCCTCTAGGGTTGCAGGAGTCCATGGGCAGGGATAATCGCTTCCACTAGGATTGCGGGAGTAGAGCTTTTGTCTTCTTGTTTGCCTCTTAAAAAATGCTATGCTATAAAAAAATCCAAATTTCAACATTTCCAAATTCTTCCCCGAAACAAAAAATAGCTAGGTAAACATTACGAAACGAAAAAAAAAATATTTCGACGGACGCAACAAGACGGAACCACAGTCTAGTGACGGAACTATTCCTCTGTGCACCCAACCATGCAATCTAAGTGATTTATCAAAGGCGCTGCTAGAAAGAAATAAAGAAAGAAAAGAAAGAAAATATATCTTTATTGCAAGCACGCTGCACAGTACTCATTAATTTTACTTATTCTAAAAACAAAAAAGAAACACAATAAAAACACATTGTGGTGAAGAAACACAAAACTTACTTGATTAGTATGATCCTTAATGACAAATACTCATTAAATACGTGAAGAGATTTCGTGTCTGCTTATTCTACCATAATTATTTTTAAGTCTCATCACGGTCTTGATACTCCATCAAATATCTTCTTTAAAGAAATAATCGCTGAAAACAGATCCGCATTCACATGTTTTTATTTGTGACAAAAAACTTTCTAACATCAACCATTATTCATATTACATCGACTCATTGTTTGCGTTTTGCTGACCTTCTTATTAATTAGACACTAGATATTTCTGTCTCAATAACCAAGCAATCGCTATAGATTTACGTGCAATTGTAAAAAGTACTCCTTATAAAATAGTTGTTCTTTGTTTACTGTCATTACGATAAAGTAGCTTCATCAATACGTGATAAAATAACATAGTATGTGTTGCAATCATTACTAGGTATTACAGATTAGCGATGAGGTAAATCGGATTAACGTCCTCGCCCTGGTTTATTACGATGAACTACTACTGTGTTTCTGGCAAAGGAGCAGAAATTAGCATACTGAACAAATAACTAAGTAAGTATATCTAACAACGCGACGTAACGTACATAGATTCATATTACCATCAGTATCCTATAGTCACCCTACGGACAATAAATATTATAAAAATGAAGGGTTTGCTAATTGTTGTATCAAACCACATTTCTTGGAGTGATAAGGGCTGTGTAATATCACACTGCAGAACTCAGGTCACTAGCTGTAGAGATTCGGTACTTAACACATGACATGATATTTGACATCGTTGAGATAGGACCTGTGTCAATCACTATTGCCGGTGACCCTATGATCACAGCTAACTACTAAGTAACATTTACCTTAAAAGACCTACCACTTATCCTTACCAAGAAATTTAATCACCATACATTAAAATAATTAATTACCGTATTAATTGCCGTGCTAAATGCTCACATTACGCGGTACATATATTACCTACGCGAATGTTAAGCGGCGCAGCAGTAAAATGAATACGTCAGGATCGATCATTTGTTCGGCGCCTGGAAGTCGGCCGACCGTTTAACAAACTGCTGGAAATATCCCCGTCTAGACTAGCTGATAAAATATTAATAGAAGACACTACATAAATAACTTTAAGTTCAGTTATTATTCTGTTTACATACTTACAAATGCACTAAAATGAATAGGGTCGGTTTAGAAGCTATTGATAAACTAGTGGGCGTGAAACTGTCGCTTGTGATATTGAAATAGAATAGGTTTTGTGTGCATTTAACAGTCTATTAAATGTATAATTGCATGATGTGAACAACTGACACGTTTATGAAGAGCGAGCATTATTCTGTGTCAATGTAATTAATTGTGGGGGGTCAGGCGTAAAGTAGGACAACTTTTAAGTTCAATGTTCTCATTTTGACTATTTTGGTACCTACCTTAGTGACAATGATGACAATGTAACAGACAATATTACAATTTTGTTTTTCTTTTCGTGTGAGTGTGTTGCTAACTCTGGTCGGTATAACAAATATCTAAAAGTCGCTAGGCCGTTCTAGTAGCAATAAATAAGTAATTAGCTTTCTCATAATCGAGTTGCGAACGATATGAAATTCGCTCGTTGTCATAGTCATACCGTCATGACCAGCGAACTTGATCAGTGAAGTTTACTTACTTAATATTCTGTCTCCTTCATCTTAAGACTTTATCGTGATCATAGTCATCATAGGTAAGAATTAAGGTATGAACACACACAACGAATATATAAAAAGAGGATATTATATTTTTTTCGAAACTTTTAAAACTCCAAAACTTTCGCCTTGGAACGTGGGGTCCGCTTTTCCGCTTAATCTTCTCCACTTCACCCGGTTTTCGGCATCTCTGGTTGTAAGTCGATTAGCACGCATATGATTTCTTACGACGCGACGTCAAGCTAGCGTTTCTTAGGTCTAACCCGTTTAACGGGGTCCGACGGGGGCGGCATGACCATACATTTAATCCCTACGTAACGTGCTGGTTGCCGGAAGACGTGGCCGTACCAGCGTAGGCAACAACCTTGCAGTTTAGCATCTGCAACTGGGTGTACGGGGCCCGATCAAGATCTTTGGTTCCAAGCCCAACCTCAGCTGCGAGTCGGTACACCTGCTGGAAGACGGACGAGGCTTTGGCGAAAGCCTTTCCTGGCGAAATCGAACTCGAAACCGCCACGACAATTTATGGAAAACGACCAAGAGACTGTCATGCAGAAAGAATCGGGTTTGAAACCACGGCGCCCACCACTGATATTTCGAAGTTATGTGCGTAGTGTATGTATGTAGCACGTTAAGCCGTCGATCCCCGCTGTCATGAAGATCTTTGAGAGTCTTTATATGGAGTCAGTATCTCTGAATAATAAACTTCCCCTAGACTAAACCATAGAATACCGCTATCCTTGTGGGTTGCGGATTTCAGGCAGGTAGTCGCTTAGTGGAATAGCTAATATTCAGTCAAATCAGGTTTGCCTAGTAAGCGGACCCCGGGTTGGAATTGGGATAACGCTAGGAGGATGATAATCCCAGTATCGTGGACGAGCGCGTTAGATCGTGGGCACTGAATTTACCTGCACAACGGTTTGCCAAAATTTATTTTTTGACTAAGACTTCCTCCATAAGCTAATATTGGACCGGTCTTAATGAACTTGAACCTGACTGCTGTACTGAAGATTGTGGGTTCAACTGCCGTCCAGGAACAACTAAATAAACTTTTGTGATGACCATGATGATTTTTTCTTATTTATTAAAGTCTGTACAAGCACGTTAGTCGGTTATCTGGTTTTGTATTAGGTACAGCCTCTGCCAAGTTTTGAATCAGCTGACTGTGAGAATATTCCAAAGATATTATTATAAAAGCAGTACATCTCTACTTAAGCCTACGGCAAGTAAGTAGGTACCGAAGCCTGATATAATGTACAACGTGTTTAATTTTAAAACCACCTCAGATAAAATTTCGTGCCACAGTGCGGGAAGTATTATGAAAATTAAAACTATAAATGCAAAGTTTTATATGGTCATTGCGACTGCAACTCTTATCCACGTTAATGGGTGAGTATGCACCCACCCATTAACGTGGATGAAATGTGAACAAATAAAATTTAAAATAAAAAAATAAGGAATTATGTCGACACTTTATAATCTACCCAAACAAGCTTTTTGCTGTGAATATATTTTTGTGAGTTCGTAATTTAATGCAAATTGCGTCGATTCTTTAAGGGTTTAGGGTATAAGTTGAGACGGGGATAGCCTAGTGGAGATATCAACAGACGGCTATGCAGAGGGTTCGAATCCAAGGCGCACAACACTGACTTTTTGAAGTTATGTGTGTATTAAATTGTTCATTATTGCCCGTCCCATGCCTCAGGGAGCATATTAAACCGACGGTACCGGCTGTCATGAAAGTCTTTGTTACCCGTAACGGTAGAGTCAGTACCTCTGAATAAACTGACACTAGTCTATATTGCTATCCCTTTGGGTTGCAGAGGTCAGATGGTACTTAGTCGCTCTGTGGACAAGATAAGATAATATTCTGTCAAATATGATCAGACTAGAAGGCGGACCCCGCACTCCAAGGTGAAAGTCTTGGAAGCAAACATGATACTAGAACGTAAAATAATAAACTCGATTTGGCGACTCACAGCCCGATTTCAAAATAAGACGGCTATGGCAGGCATATACTTGTTCCAGTCTATTTCACTATTAAAACTGAAATGTATTATGCTATAAACGTTGATCTAACTATGTGGCTAATGTTTACGAACTAAGGATAGACATTGAAACAATAAAATAAGTCTGTCTATTACAATTTGTGTTGATACCTGGCTTCTGTATGGCTATAAGCAAGTTCTCTATAATTTGTATTCAAGTAGGTCAGCGTTTATTTATGCTTATTAACGAATAAATGGCATTGTTTATGCGTTATACTAAAGCACTCAAAACTTAAATTGAGTAAATTTTTTAAAATATGGATCTTTTCGACTCTTGTTGGGAGTATTTCGACACTATAATAAAATTATTTATAATATCTGACCAGTCATTTGCGCTAGGTAACCAAGTTAGGTCATGGGAGACCTATATCATTGTCACATAGCATAAGCGGGGCATGAAAAAGCTTTTCTCTAGGCCATCAAGGTAGGGGCCATTATCTACTATGGATATGTTATTGGCATGATGACTTTTGCCATGAGACTCCATGACTGCTTAAGATCAGGTGGCATTGATTCATTTTGATAGGCTACAGCAATAAAAAAAAAGATTTACATGATTCCTAATCTCCTGCATGTAATTATACTACTGCTGCAAATACTTTAATTCAATGCGCTAAATTATTGGCCACCTCTTTATAATTATTAACACTTAAGCAGGTGCATTAAAATCAATAGAAATTACAGCATAATAGTGCATTATTAATCTGAAATTAGCGTAGGTAATTATCTACCACTCGCAATGAGTACCTATACATAACTTAGTTCTACGACTCAACGATCAGCGTTTAAATATTTTTATTTCATTCCTCTGTACCAACTTAGGAATTCAAACCGATCGTTGAAATATTTCGGCGAAATGATTCCATTACCTAAAGCCTCATGTCAAGAAGTCCAATGACGCACAATCCTGTTTGTTTGGTAATGAACAATATTGCAAGTATCTGGTTTGACTTACGGAGTGACGCAGCAGGATAACCCGATGCCAATTTATTATCGGTCTCCAGTTTGTTTTCTAGGTACCACCCGCTTATAACGTCATACGAGCCATCGCCAATATTTATCGGAGATGTTTGAGATTGATACATACATACATACATACATAGTCTCACGCCTATAATCCCGAAGAGGTAGGCAGAGGTGTATTTCTACACCCACTTTTCGCCAGATATACTTTAGTCCCACGTAATAAGGGGCGAGCCTATTGCCGTACCGGGCACATGTCCAGACTCCGTGCTGCTACTGAGAATTTCGTGACAGAAAAACCCAATAACAGTGCCCGACCCAGGAATCGAACCCGGGACCTCCCGATCCACGCGCACATTTATGCCGCGAGACTAACGAGGCAGTCGTATAGGGTTTGATGTCGAGTTTTCCGTCTCTACGCAAAGATGATATTTGCATCGTGTTTGAGATTGATAAACTGGAATGATGATACATGGGGCAGCCAAAGCCTAGTGGAGATATCAACAGACTGCCATGCAGAGGATATGGGGCTCAATACCACGGCGCGCACCTCTAACTTTCCGTTTTTTTTATAATGGCAAGTTGAATAAAAAATTTCACGGGGGCCATGAAATTCTCAAGAATCTTTAGTGCACAAGTAAAAGTAAAAGCCAAAAATAATATACTTCCTGTGATTATACATAACAGTATCAGCCGTTTCCTGCATCGATGGAACTGAGAAAAATGAGGAAGAACGCGGGAAGGATGCTGTACCATGGGCGAGCGATGCGATACGACAATTCAAAGCACTGAGTATGGCAAGTCAAAACGCGGCGCAAGGCTTGTCCCTAGAAAATAATGAACTGTGAATTAAACTGACTTTTCAGCTATTATTTATGTTAAACCCGCCCTGAATTTCAGTCTCTAAGTTTGGTAAATAAATAACCTAGTTAGGCTTACATTGGATAACGTAATTACAGCTTGGGATTTCCGCTAGATAGAAAGATATACATACAATCAAATTGATTGCTCACTAGTGGCTGGTTTAAGTTGTCACCCCGCTAGTGCTAAATTGCCGAGTAGGTTAATTATTGCTGGTACTAATTTAGGGTTATTGACAATTATATTATCAACTAGATGTGCCCACGGTAACAGTCATGTCACTTAGGGCTACTGCTCTGCACTCATGGCTTACAGCGCAATCTTACAAATAGCCTTCCTAGACAAATAGGGTACACAACACTAAAATAATTACACAAATCGGACCAGTAGTTCCTGAGATTAGCGCGTTTAGCCACACAAAGAAACAAACGATAGTGGATTATAAAGGTGTCCCAAAGCCAGTGGCGTAGCGTGGGAGGGGCCGGGGGGGCCATAGCCCCGGGCGGCACATTTAAGGGGGCGGCAAAACAGGCCGCGAAAAAAAAAAAAATTTTAAAACTTGGCGCGCGCAGTGACACCATCCCAGTGGAATCGTGCGGCGGCGCGGGCGCAGTAGAAAGAACAACAATCGAAAACAAAATCATAATGATTTTCATTACGTGAAGAATTAATCTCTTCTTCTTGAATAGGTTGCAATATTTCGGTGATCTGCGAGCCTGTTATGAGTAATTAATAAATCCCTATATTAGGGGAGTGCCGCCCCTGTGTGCAACGTGTGCCGCCCCTATTGCACAGAACACTATGTATACTCTCACGAGCCCTATTGCCATGGCGCTACTGGCGCACACAGGCGCCAGGGCAATAGGGGCGACGCGTGCCAGATAAAATAATACAACATAATCTTTATAGTTGAATAGGGAAGAAAGCAGGTACAGGTCTCCTAAGGCAATAGTCACACCTGCGGTTTAACTCTATGAGTTTAACTACCTATACGCTATTTGAACTTTGACTTTGAATGTTAAAATCAAAGCCGATTATTTCACATATTACTACAAACGCCTTCTGCTAATTTTTGGACGCAACGGCCCCAATTCCTGGCAGCTTCGTTATTCCCGGCCAAGGACGTGGTGGCGGGTACGGCGGTGCATATGTTCTGTAAGACTATCGGGCTACGGCAGGCTCCCAAAATCAATTATACAGTATACCTTGCGTCTTATAACGAACATAATCTACGGCAAAAGAACACTTCGCCGAGCTCAAGGTAGAATTAAGTCACATAACGTGGCACATACTGCGGTTATCAGAAGTCCGATGACAGGAGGACGACATGGTAACTCTAGAGTCAGGTGACTTTTGCTACCATCGAGAAGGCGACCTACTCTTGGGGTGGCGTCGGTTTCCTGCTCAGGAGTAACAGTTTGTGGAAATCGGTAGTGTGTCGACCCAGGTAGCGCACCTCGTACTTAAACTCACCAATAGGGGCGGTCTAAAGGTGACGATTCAAGTATATGCGCGCAACTCAACTCAGCCTTACGAGATGGCCGAGACCATGTACCAGGAAACTGCTAAGGCAATACCTAGTAAGACCAAAGCTCAGTACTTCAACGCGAAAGTGGAAGTACAAGACAAGAACGCGGCGAAACAAAAATCGGAGGCCACGGCGTGGCGTGGGGCACGAGAATCATATGGCCAAATGCTAGTTAACTACATACCTCGTAGCAGAGAGCCTTTTCTTAATGAACTCCTTTTGTAAGTAACTTAATGAAGTCCTTTTGTGCCTCACAGGCAGTGGACGCCAAGACGCCAGTGCTGGCCAAACCGCGATAATGTAACAAGCAAGGTGAATGACTTTATCAAGACGGAGCAATACGATAAACACCTGAAGCGATCACCGACGAATACGAGGCTCTCTTAATATAAAGTTCAGAACTGAAAGGGCCGACGACGCATTAACACTTGGGCCATCGAGGCTGCGTTCGAGAAAACCCCGGGGATCATAAGTCTTCGCTCTGCAGTTGAGGCGACACAATCAAACAACACTACAATCGTGGGTGGCCGCATCGTGAACTCGAAACTAGTTCGAGATTCTCGAAGACGTTGAAAGGTTTTATCGACACTTGTTTACCACGCAGGCAGACCGACGACCACAGTGCCCTACTGACCACCGAAGCCGTCCCGAATGTCGAACATAGTGAGGTGTGGTCGGCTCTTAAAAACAACAAAGCATCTAGTGATGACGGAAATTCATCGACATTTAACTTATTAAAATCCTTTAAGCCGTCTAGGCCTAGACTAAGCTATACATAGGTATATTGCAGCATAGAAACGGCCGCTGCCGTGCGCGACCCATTAACACCGCTGAGAGCTGCCACGTTGTGCCGTAAAATTAATGTACCGTATGTTCTATGATATTCGAGCAAGTGAGACGAATCAAATGATATTTTTTTTTTTAATCCTTTAAGCCGTTCAGCGTGTAAAGCCAAACTAAAGGACATACTGATAAACATACAAACATACCTAAACCCGAAAACGTTATAGGTACTCTTGTAGAAACATTGGGGTAAAAAGGGGGCGGCGAATTGCTGGACGGCCCCGGGCGGCAGAAACCCACGCTACGCCACTGCCCAAAGCCAAAAAGTGGAGGAGACCTAAGGCTCCGAGGCGATGGCCTTGAATTGCAACCAGAACGACGCTAGGATGCTGATGTTGATAAAAAGCGTCCCAAAGCCCAGCCCCGAGCTCAGTCCAGCCAAATTCGATAGTTGCTGCTATAAGCGTGGATTCAGAATGTCTGCCATCTCAAAATTAAATTTCGTCACACGCTACATACCTCATCCTCAATAATCTCCGGCAATATATGAGGCAGAAGAAAAAGCAATGAGATCCCATAAAAACAATACTTGTCAAAAAATACCAAGTCTCGCGACCGTAAAAAGTTGTGAGATCCATGTAGATGTAATACCAAGCCGGGTAATTAAAAATATTTAATGTTTTAAATAAATAGATTGACTCGGCCATCGCATGAAAACACAATATATCTCATAAGTAATACATTTAAATATTAGATTGTTTAATGCGATTGCCAAGTCAATATATTTATTTATACCATTCAAGATTTTTAATTAACCGGCTTGGTATTACATGGATCTCACAACTTTTTACGGTCGCGAGACGTGGTATTTTTGACAAGTATTGTTTTTATGGGATCTCATTTCTTTTTGTAGATAGTCTTACTTTTGTCCTTTCCGGTACCTTCTACTTCTTGTATACCAACAACGAATTTTCTTAATTAAAGCTCTAACTGCAAATGTAATTTTGTAATCCTTTGTATTTATATAGGATTACAAAGTTATATATGCAGTTGATGTATCTCGGAAACTGAACAGAAATTGAAAAATAATTGTAATTTTTCCTTGATTCCTATACTAAACACTAATTGTATTCTAAATTTGAAGCTTCTATGTCTGCTAGAAATGACATAGACTTTTGATGATCGGTCAGTGAGTGATAAATTGATAATTTTGAGTGAGTGACAAAATTAGGAATTTTGACTCGTTATAATTCTTAAACTACTAGTTAAAATTGAATGAAATTTGAAATATACCATGTTTATAGGTATAATGCCTGCATTGTTCCTAAAAACTCAGGCTTCTAGTTGTATCCACAACGAAGTTATAGGGGGTCGAAAATGGCCTGAATTGCTCCGAGAAAAGGATGGTACGGCCGTGCCGCTTTTTTGCTCGACTTGCCACCTAGTCGAGAGAACTTCCTGTATTGAGTACAAAATAATTAATGATGAACCCACAGAGAATGGGCAGTGCCTCAAGTGTTTCGTCCCCAGAGGCCATGCACAGAATCGTTTAGAAATGTAATGTGTACAATAAATTGTAACGGCAGGTCGAAGTATTTATTACTTACAAGTTTCCAAACGAAGAATTTAATTGCGATTTTACTTTATTGATTAGAGTTGCATCCTAGTAGAAGTGGTAATAATCACATAATTTTTCATTATTGTTAATGTTTAGTGTTTTTGCTGTTGCTTACCGGTAAAACGGTGACTTTAATTTTTCTTGTGAAATGCCAATATTTTGGAACCTGTTTCTCTTAACAGTCTACAATAGCGCTCATGGCGTGACATTGCTTGCCGTTTGTAATAGGCCGACAAAGTTAAGCAACGCTCAGGCAGCTTACTACCTGGATTAACCGTATGCAGCAATTACATCGGATCGGTAGCGATAGCGTGCTTCGGAGGGCACGAATAAGCTGTCACTCTGTCAGTCCCGGTTCTTGTCTCAGGATAAGAATCGTTAGACCATGTCGGAAGCTTTAGAAAGAGGTTTAGAACCTTCCGACAACTCCGACACTAGGTTTATCTACTCATGTGACTAGAGTAAGTTGGCCACACGGTCAAATGAAACAAAATCGAAACATTTTACATTCGCAGTATTGAATATTGTGTGCCATTAGAGAAGCCAAAATCCAGCAATGGACTGTGGCAGGCTGATGTTTGAACGAAGTGTATATTATTATATGTTTTTAGAAACGTAGTGTTTTTATAAGAACAGGGGCCTAACTGCACTATTTGCAAAGCGTTTTGATAACAGCTTAGGTCCGCAACAATTTTGTTTCAGATAACAGAGAAACAGAGAGAAGAGTTTAGTTAGCGTGATACGGTATTTGGCTAAATTTTGGCTAAGATTTACCGCAATTTCAAACTGATCTGTCTCTACGATATATAAAGAAACGTAGCATGTAGTTTGCATTTGTTAGCTGCCACCAAAGTGATGTTGATAAAACACATTCAACTGGCCTATCGCCAGGCAGACCGGAAACTGATGCAACAAATGGAGTCTTGGTGATTTGCATTATTTACTTAGGTTAATTTTAGTTGCAATCAGTTGAGGATCACATAAATCATCAGCATCAATTTTGCGCCTCTGCACGAGGCATTATCAGGAACGATGGGCTCAGTCGTTGCTCGTCGCTCCTGAAGATGTAGAGACAAAACATAAATGCCGAAACATTGTGGGGATACGACAAGACCCTTAGACCTAGAACTCTTACTATTCCTATAGGTATATCCTTTTATTTAGAGGAGTGAGGTATTGTCAAAAATGTTCTATTGCAAATGTTGGGGTAGTCAAACCGAGGGTGCGTGGTTGTTATTTTTTCATTCCATTAGTACAACATGGAATGCCGCCCAGTAACACAATTATAATTTCGTGATTAATCAGCTACATTATAACTTCGTGATTAATCTTTCCCTCATATAAGTGGCTACATTGTAATTAAGAAATATCAAAGTTGTACTATCTCAAACATGTTATTACTTTTTGTTCAAAAATTTATTTATTTGCAGACTATAGCGTCCCACTGCAGGACTAGACTCATCTTTCCACAAATCTCTACTGTGTGCCAGCATAGACCAGTCCTTTTTATACACATCCCGCCATCAGCCTTCCACCTTGTCAGCTAGCACCTTCGGACACCCAATTAGTGCTAGTTTTGGCCCAAAGTTCTTCAGGCATGGGGCAAACGTGGCCCACCCATCCAAAAACAGATTTAGAAAAAAGCTATATCGTTATTTTACAAATAAAACTAAAATTATGAACTCCAATTGACACAGTAACTAAACTAACTAGAACCGTACATACAAAAGTACAGTGGGGTCAGGTCCTTCAAACATTATAATTAATGACTTTCATTAGAAGCCGCGCGTTGTACCGTCAATGCAATTATCACGTGATTTATCTGCTCCGACGAACAATCACTTGTTGATAAAAAGTTATTAATGAACTGCGAGGTTATGGACTGACTCAAATTAATTAAATGTTAAATTACTGACTGACTTGATTGTTGATAAAGAATATGGGATAGAACGCATCATGTGTAATTGTCCACAATGCATTTTTTTTAAACTAAATATTTAGGTTTTGATTTTAATGAATACCTATGATAAAATAATTAATATTGCTATTCTATATAATTAACACTTTTTTTTTAATGAATAAGATCGCCAAATATATGTACATTGGAAACGTAGGTCTAGAGTTAATTATTTGAAATATTAATGCCATCAATAACATCATGACATACTTATGTTGCCAAGACGTGACCATACGGCTCACACGATCAGATCTTATGCAGAGACAAGCTTCTTCTCTAAAAAGACTCCGTATATCCAATAATTTCCTGCATCAAATTATGCTTTTTGTTCAAAATATAAATAGTTTATATTCTACTAGAGAATGCCCGCAGCTACGCCCGCGCATTATTTTTTAATTTAACTGTTTATTTTCGTTCCCGTTGGAATTTCAGGAAATCCCTTCATAGTGCTCGCCTGCGGTCTAAGGAACAATCTTTCAAAGGCCAATGTGTGCGCTTTTACAATAAAGTACCAAGCAATGTTCAAAATTTAAGTTTCAACAAATTCAAGAATTTTATAAAACGAAAACTATGTCAAAAAAGCTACTATTCAGTCCTAGATTACCTATATTGAAGATAAAAATGCTTGCTTGCTTGACTGCCTCTTTGGTCTCGCGGCATAAATGTGCGCGTGGGATCGGGAGGTCTCGCGGCATAAATGTGCGCGTGGGATCGGGAGGTCTCGGGTTCGATTCCCAGGTTGGGCAAAGTGTTATTGGGTTTTTTCGTTAGGAAATTCCCAGTAGCAGCACGGTAACGGTGGTAATGTGCCCGGTACGGCAATAGGCTCGCCCCCTATTATGTGGGACCTAAAAATTCATGGCGAAATGTGGGTGTAATATTACACCTCTGCCTACCGCTTCGGGGATACAGGCGTGAGTCTATAAATAAATAAAAATAAAAAAAATGCTTGGGATTAACTTGTTCAGCCCCAATTTACTTCTTAACATTTTAAGTTTTTTGTGAATGTGAGCTGTTGTGTCTGTATTGTGCTATTCTAATTTAGTGCTTTTATATTTTTTTTTAAATAACCATATTAATAAACGACAACATTATTGACAATCCAGCTCATATATGAAAATGCAATGTAGTTACTTAGTTATTTCATTGTATAAAATTGGACGATGAAAAGAGTGGCCCTGAGTTTCTTGCCTGATTGTTCTCAGAGGTTCTACTATCTGAACATGCATTTTTTTTTCAATGCTCAATTATGTAATTAATATGCATTTATATTTACTTTTTTCTTATAATATCTATGACTTGCTGACGTGTCCAAAAAATTTTGACACTGTTATGGAAATAAACATATTTGAGTATGAGTTTAAGTTTGAATAAATATACTAGTAATGAAACCCCAGAACATAGATGCCAAACTGCAGCTTCCTACGCTAAATAGTTTCGGCTGTAGCTTGTCTGTTAGTCAGTCAGTTTGTAGCGCAAGTATTTTATTGATATAGAAGATGACTAGCTTTTGCCCGCAGCTTCGCTCGCGTAAATTCGGGGTTCTCTGGTTATAGTAAGTATATCATCTATGTTCGGGGTAACACAAATCTCCTTTATTGGGCGGATTAATAATTAGGTACTCCTTGGGGCGGATACTTCTGTAATTGTCGTTGTAACTGTTTAAGAAATATAACTGCAAAAAGTATTTACTTAGTAGCAAGCTTAGTAGTACTCAAAGAGTAGCCAATATGGCGACTGCGATTTGTCTGTCAGAACCATTAGAATTAAACAAAATACTCGACAATCTGAATTTTGCGTACGTAGATATACTCAGTGATATTCAGTAGAACAGCGTCCAGGTAGGTCCTTATCAGAACCAGAAAGCATTTTTTAAACATTGAAATAACTCCTGTAAAACCTACAGTGACACAGAGAGCAGTGTGTAGGTAAGGCAATAAGGTAGAGTTGTTTTTTTTTATAACTAGAGAAAGAGGTTGGCGATCATTCGGTAATGAAAGTGATTCGTGTTTTTGTATATATTTGTTTATAGACTGACGCCTGTATCCCCGAAGGGGTAGGCAGAGGTGTAATAACTATTACACCCACATTTCGCCATGAATTTTTAGGTCCCACATAATAGGGGGCGAGCCTATTGCCGTTACCGGGCACATCACCAGACTCCGGGCTGCTACTGAGTATTCGGAAAAACCCAGTAACAGTTTTGCCCGACCCGGGAATCGAACCCGGGACCTCCGATCAGCAGTCACATACGCTATCCACTGGACCACGGATGCAGTCAGGCTGGTTTCAGAGTCATGCGTTTAACCGGCGCCGGCCACACGCGCGCGCTTACAAATACACTAGATTAGTAGTTGCGTTTCATAGTCACGCAGTTCAAACGCGCCGCGTGTGAGACGCGCGCCGGCGGCTAGCGCTGCCGAAGCTTCATACATATCAAAGAGAAACGCGAACTCGTTTCACAGTGGTCCGCGCGCCAAACACGCTGTTTGAGACGCGCTGGCTGACGGCGCGTGCCGCGCGCGTCACTCTGAAACCAGCTTCAGTGATTCGTAAAGCTACTCATTTTCGACAAGGACAAGTATATAATAGGACAAGGTAAGGCTAGTTTTCGAGATAGATCAACTATATAAATAACTTTGTAATCCCATATAAATATATAGGATTACAAAGTAACATTTGCAGTTAGGGCTTTAAGAAAATTGTTTTTGGTGTACAAGAAGTAGAAGGGTCCGGCAAGGAAAAATGTGGGACAATCTACAAAAAGAAATGAGATCCCATAAAAAAACAATACTTGTCAAAAAAACCGAGTCTCGCTACTCAGTTCTTCTACCGTATAAAGTTGTGAGATCTATATAATATCAAGTCGGTTATTAATTTATTCAGTCCCTACTTAAGGGATCTTAAATAAAATATATATTGACTTAGCAATCGCACTTAACAATCTAATTAATATAATATGTATTACTAGTGAGATATATTGTGTTTGCATGCGATGGCCGAGTTAATCTATTTATTTAAAGACCCTACCGTAGGGACTGAATAAATTAATTACGGACTTGGTATTACATGGATCTCACAACTTTTTACGGTAGAAGAACTGAGTAGCGAGACTTTTTCTCGTTTTTTTTGTCAAGTATTGTTTTTTATGGGATTAACATTTACTGCAATTGCAAACTGATCTGTCTCTACGATATGTAACGTAATGTAGCATGTAGTCTGCATATCTTGGATGCCACCAAAGTGATGTCGATAAAACACATCCAATTGGCCTATCGCCAGGCAGACAGGAGACTGCTGCAAGAAATGGGGTTTTGGTGATTTGCATTACTTACGTTAATTTCAGCTGCAATCCGTTGATAATCACATAAATCATCAGAGAACTAGAGAGACATAACTAATATTGCCAGGAGAAGTTTTTATATACATTTAAAAATATCTAATATTAAACCAGCGACTGAAGATTGACAACCGGTTGGCATTTACACAAAAAAAAGTATATTCATATGTACGAGTATGTTTATCCATTATCTAGCACCCATAGTACAAGCTTCTGCTTAGTTTGGGACTAGATGGTGTTGTGTGAATGTGGTAGAATATTATTATTTAATTATATATAAATGTATCACCTTTATTTCACATTCCTTTCATAACATATTAACATTTTTTTAATAATATGATATATAAAAAAATACATTTAATATATTAAAATATCCTATGGAAACCCACCAGTATGGGCAACAGGGTCCAAGCTACTGGTGGTTAGGGCTCCAGAGAAAGAAACCTCCTCACTATACGTGCCGTGTCTAGCAGTACTGCCTTCTGTATCAGACCCTGACCCAAGGATCCAATGTGAGTCTCCTAAGGTGTAGGGCGAGACTCTTGGCTATTAAACCGCTCACTGATACGATTAGCGGCACAATAATTGCTGAATCAACATCCCACATGTCGACAATCTCGTGAGCCAAGTGTGATATTTCATCTGCCTGTCCTTCTCAGCCTTCTTTTCTTCAGATGGCAACATCAATAAGGGGTTCGATTCCCGGGTCCGGAGGTCTTGGGTTCGATTCCCGGGCCGGAGGTCTTGGGTTCGATTCCCGGGCTAGGCAAGAGTGTAGGTAACTGATTTTTCCGAATTCTCAGTAGTAGAACGAAGTCTGGCAATGTACCCGGCAACGTCAATAGACCCCCTTTTTACGTAGGACCTAAAAATGCATGACAGGGCCAAATGTGGATGTAATAATTACAACTTCTGTCTACCTCTTCAAAGTATCGGTTTGCCATCGCCTTGCTCGCTATCTCGTGAGGTATCTTCTCACCTTTAGGCTTTTATAATAGGAAGGGGGCGTATAAAGGTCAAACAATTATATTAACTACTTCTTCTCATTTAACTCATTTCATCAGCTTGTCACTCCTAGAGGTGGGCCTCCCCAGGGTATGGCACAAGACCCATTCTGGCGGCCAACACTACGCTTGCTGAGGCGTGGCCTTAATTTAGGAACCTGCTTTTTAATCGACTGACCATAAGTTCCCCCATTCAATTTGCTATAGCTCGGAACTATGTCAGTTACTTTGGTCTTCTGCCGGATAATCTCGTGCCGGAAATTATCCACCACCAAAATCCCTAGCATTGTCCTTTTCATAGCTCTCTGAGAGACATGTTTTGTAGGCCGTGCATTGCAGGACAGCCCAGTTTCAATGGAGTTGAAGGCATTTTCGTAATCCACAAAAGCCAGCCACAGCGGCCGGTTTTACTCTTCGGATTTCTAAATAACCTATGAAAAAGTATGCTCTGTATGGATTTGGCCCACAGGGCCTTTAAGAAACCTAGCCTGCACCGGTGGCTGGAAGACATCAAATCTTGATGTCAGAAAAAAGTAGGGAGGGATGGTTTATTTATATGCAAGTTTAGAAAAAAAAAAGTATTATTTATTTTTTAATTTATTTATTTTATTTATAAATTGCCACTTACAACTATTATCACAGGTTAAAACATAATCCGCGCCGCCTCCCAAGTCATAACAAGACGGGGCCCGCCAACACCAACGGCGGGTCAATCCCAGGCGGGGTCACGGAAAAGTATGCTACCCGCGAATTGCGTGACTCCGCCACTACACGGGACCTGTAGGGACACCGCGGTGGTTTTAGTGGTTAGCATAGCTCTAGCTACGTCACTGGAGGTAACAGCCAGTAGCGTACTACACGGCGCTTTCCCTTTGTAGCGTGAGCGTGACGTCAGGCGGCGGCGGCTCGTGCCAGCGCTCCCACGCGGCCACCTTGCGGCGCCGCTCGGCGCGCTCTGACCGCTCGGCCGCCGTGACGGAGTCGCCCGACGCGTCAGAGTAGCCGCTGCTGCAGGAGCGCAGGCTGCATGATGCGTGCACTTTGTGCTCTGATAGGTGAAGATTGAGATTAGACTCTTGAATGTTATTTGTGTATCCTTACATAACATATGGGTAAGGATGTTAGCTCGGAACTCCAAGACTAAGAGGAATACTTGCTTTTAAACTTCAAAGCACAAAAAATTGCATTTTGCGATAAGGCGGCCCTTGTTCATTTACTATTATTATACACTTAAGATATCTATAAATAATTTGTTGGTACCAATTGTATTTGCGCAATAAAAAAATATCTAATTACTGTTACCACTGTTACTCCAAATTATTTTTCTAATCAATCGCAAATAATCTTACTAAACTTCAATGTATCGCTACGATATTCATGATTGTATGGGTTTCTATTGCAATCACGATATCGTCTTAGATTAGGTATATCTTTACGATTTGGACATACACCACCAATTCGTCATTGCGATCAATCTGAAACTACAAATGGTAACCACGGATCGTACCTTTATCTTTCGGCTCAGACATCAGAGACTGCCACAGACAGAAAAGCAATACCACACATGTCTAACCTCCAATATTATCAAGGTAGTTTCTAGCGACGTCGTCCAACAGCAGCACCTGTATGACAGGCGCGTTGGGCTTGTTCCTGGGTCTCCTCGCCAGCCTCACCACCAGTACTGAGGATATGATGAACACGGCCACCAGGATCACGGCGCCCACTGATATACCCACGTCTTTCTCTAGCAGAACTGGAAAAGAGTACAGAGTTCAAAGAAGGAAGGTTATTATATTTTTTTAACATAATTATATACGTACTTATTCGAAAAATGCGTCCTTGACAAAATGGTGGGCTCACAATAGATTGCAGATAACATTAAAATAACGGCGGATTTTGTTTTATCATTATGTAAATTTTGAGTTATTTATTAAAATTAACGAAAACTTAAGATTCAATGCTACATTGATAAAAAAGTACTTGCAAATCGAAATATAGAACTAAAATTAACAACCAAATAAGTTAATATTTAATAAGACATCTATAATATTTTGAAAAAAATATAGTATCTTCTTTAAATTATAGCGTAGAATCCTATTTATTGCTATTTTATGATAATGTATATACCTGAGTGACCCATAGAAAATTTGAGCCCATCAATAGTTATTTTATAGAGTAGAGGGGAATGTGTGGGGATCTGTTAGTAGTATATCGCGACACTTTCGTCCGACTAAAGGAAGAGGAAAGTTGAGCGAAACGTTATGAACCCTTCTCATTGAATTTTGTGGCTTCTTGTTGCGCGTGCAATAGTTTCTAAACGTTATAACTAGATGGCCCTTTCGTGAAACATTCTCAACGCCAAAGTTTGTAAGTTATTTTTACAAGATCTGTAGAAATATGGCAGATTGCATTTTAATACGAATTTGGGATTCTCTATCGATCAGAATAATTTTTTGTCGCAGAAGCATAACTAGGCATTAAACTAAGTACATCTGTTTTCTTCTTTAAATGTTTTCTTCACCAAATTCAAGCTTCCACCTACTGCGTATACCTTCAAAGGGCTTATGTTCGTCAGCAATAGGTACTCACAGTGCCACCAAGGGGGGTCAGCTTCATGCAGGAGGGTATCCGTGGGCCTCAGCAGCAGTGGCGTGGAGCACCCGTACCTATTACAGGCGCGCGCCCCGGCCTCATCGCCCCGTCGGACCCGGCCCAGCGCGGCGCGGACCACGAGGCGATGCGGGGCGGTCCCCCCGCGCCCCGCCGCCGCCAGCGCGCGCCCCGTGCCGAAACCCATGCTGGCCCTGCGCTCTAGTACTAGCGAGCTGTTGCTCTCCGAAATTCGCCATACGGAGACTTCGTAGTAGGTCGCGTTTTCCACTGAAATGGTTTTTAAATTTAAAGATTATATTTTAAAAATATAACAATGTAAATACATAAATTTGACTGCCTCGTTGGTCTCGCGGCATAAAATATGTGCGCTCGGGATTGGGAGGGCTCGGGTTCGATTCTCAGGTAGGGTAAAGTGTTATTGGGTTTTGCCGTTAGGAAATTCTCAGTAGCAGCACGGAGTCTGGTAATGTGCCCGGTACGGCAATAGGCTCGTCCCCTATTACGTGGGACCTAAAACTTCATGGCAAAATGTGGGTGTACCTAATATTACACCTCTGCCTACCCCTTCGGGCATACAGGCGTAAGGCCATAAAAAATCGATGTAAAAAAACAGCGATAGCCTAGTGAAGACGGACTGCTAAGAAGAGGATCTCGGTGTGGTCTTGGGTTCGAATCCACGGCGCGCACGAAAGACCTATAAAGTCTGCTAATCCGCATTTGACTATCATTATGGACTATGGCCTTACTCTTTTGATAGTGAAAAGAGGGCTAGTGATGATTAAACAAACCACCGTAATTCTAACCATAACTATATTCCATGACTGGCATCTACTGGTTCCTCATTATCGACACAGACAGTTAAGCGCTTTCCAAAGCACGAGGCAAGCGATAGTAGTTGCTAATTTGACGCGCATATCAGGTCACCAGTTATCCAAATAACTGAGGTTTATTTCTGAACTTTAATTGAGTACCGGTTAACTAGATTTTTATTGATTTCCACCTAAAAGTTTGATTCTCAAAAATCTTCTTATTTGCTGAAAAGACAAGAGTAAACTTAAGTACCTTAACTAAATTAATGATATCCAAATATGTTATTAAATACACATAATATTCCTACATTACTATATAGACTGCCTCCGTGGTCCAGTGGATAGCGTATGCGACTGCTGATTGGAGGTCCAGGGTTCGATTCCCGGGTCGGGCAATAGTGTTACTGGGTTTTGCCGAATACTCAGTAGCAGCCCGGAGTCTGGTAATGTGCCCGTTAACGCCAATAGGCTCACCCACTATTACGTGGGACTTAAAATTTCATGGCGAAATGTGGGTGTAATATTTACGCCTCTGCAAACCCATTCGGGATACAGGCGTGAGACTATAAAAAAAATAATCCTACAGTAAAATTACTCCCAGCTTGCGGTTACCGTGTAGGAACAATTTACCCGGAACCCTCTACTAACAAACGATCAAAGTAACAAATTGACGTGGTCCCGACGCCGACGTGTGACGGGTAATTACATTCCAAACGCCTGTCTATACGAGAATTAAAAGTATAGTCATGTTATCTAAATAAAATAGGTATACGCGCGTCTTTAGTAGAAACAATAAAATATTCTGAGCCGAAATACACTTTGACATTATCGTGACAGCATAAATGCATAGCCTCTAAAATTCTTACTGCTGCACTGACTTAAACATAATTATCCAATTCGCTATAGCTTCTTCATCAATGTTACAACATTGATGAAGAAGCTATAGCGAATTGGATAATTATGTTTAAGTCAGTGCAGCATATACAGGTTGTAAAAATACCCTTAACCAAAACTGAAACCACGTATTATTCCAATCATTACGAACATTTTTTACTTCGGCACCATACCTGGGAAATTACTGGTTCAGGAGATATTGAGGCTCAAAGTTACTATGGAAGTTTTGTAATTAGGTACAAAATCGATGCTATTACCATGCCAACCTGTTCTATGGCTGTCCTATGCACACATGGATAAGTAAGTATTCCTAAAATTGTACGCGCACAATTTTAAAAGCGGCTTAAAAATTTGATTTAAAAAAAAAAACATTTCCCAAATTTTATTTTTGCTTAGTATGACTTGGAATGATGTCCAAAACTAGTAGACTTCGGCTTGGTGATGGGTCTTGAGACACCCTGTATATATGCCACGTATTCCGGATACTGAATGGTATGGTCATGTCATATCATAAATACCTATGTAAATAGCTATTTCCACTAAATTACTGTTATATATTTGGCTCATTATGCAGCTCGCAATCTCATAGCTAAAAATTAATTATTAAAATTCCCAACTATTTTGTACATACCTGGTATACACCTCATCTGGAACTCTCCAAACTCGTATGCGATATCACACTGATGCGGCTGCGGTGGTCTTAGATGTTCAAAAGTAAACGTCCTGTCACACAGTTCTTCTTGAGATGCCACTCCATTACTAGCTTCGCAAGAAGCCTTCAGGGTCTCTGCTAAAGGTCCAGTGATCTGGTCTAAAGGAAGCACTGGCGAGCCAGTAGTGAGATGCTGGACCTCGAAGTTCGCTGGTTGAAGATGCCAGAAGAAAGTGTCTGGAGTTGGTAATGCTTTGACGATGCAGTGGATGGATTCTTTCACCAGTCTGATGCCGACGCCTAAGCATTCCGGTGGGTCTGGAATGGAGATAAATTAAAAACGTTTTAAATTGACGGAACTCTTGTTTAGAGTAGCTACTAACTTCAGTCGTGGCTAGTTGCAAAGTATGTAGTTAAAACCATCTTAGAAATAGATTCGTCATATAGATTTTAAACTTGGGATTTATACAATATGAAATACAATACTTACATTAAAGTATTGTATTTCCAAACAACATTGGGTGAAACTCCAAACATTTGGTGTTTGTTTTGACAAGTCGCATAGAAGCGTTCTAAAACGGCTTGTTTTCAAACTGTTGTTGCATACACGAACACTTAACACGTTTGTCCATCCATATCATCAAATCCATACATTACAAGAAGACGTATGCGTAAACATTTTGTCTCTTTTAGTCTTCCAAGTTCAAATGTTAATCACATGTAGAAGAATCGTACATCATATCCTTCTTAACACTTATTAAAGTAGGTTTGTGGTTGGTAGTCACAATGAGAATACTTACAAAACACAGTGATGGTGATGTTATCCGAGCGCGTCTCGCCAATGGCGTTGGAGGCGGCACAAGAGTAGCGGCCGGCGTGCGCTCGTAACGTCTCTTCTACGGTCAGCTGGTGACCTGACGTGTGCTCGCCCCAGATACTGCCAGGACGAATCTGTATATCCTGAAATCATGTATAATTTTGCAAACAAAAGGTAATACTTAATCTATTAGACTAAAAAGCAGTCTGTGATGCAACTGGGATAACGCTATTAGGCTGATGATAATAATTCTGCTGGTGGATTGAGATTTCTGATCTGAGGATGTTTGGTAGGGTTAACGCCTAAGTATAATAAAGCAAGGTCTTACAGAAGAAAACTTACCAACTGAATGAAAAGAAACAGAAATGGATACATGGTCTTTGAAAGTACGCAAGTAATGAACAGTGGAATATTCCTATCGTTATTAAATACCTAAAAGTATTGTACTACTTGTAACTTACATTAAAATACCAGGTGAACCGTTCAACGGGCGGGTTGGCTCTGACTTCACACTCGAGCTGCAACCCATCCAGTTCCACAACTTCGTTAGTCTCATCATCGCCTAACTTCAATACGTCCACCATTGGACTATCTGCAATAAACACCAGAAAACAATGATACAATAAAAATATTCTACCACATACTCATAATCCCATCTAGTTCGAAACTAAGCATTGATAATGCATAAATATACATATTATTATAATGGCTGTGTGGTTGAAGGCATAGAATACAAGTGTCACCACCCCCTATCTTCACGTGGGTGTCGTAAGAGGCGACTAAGGGATAAAACGATGCAAATACCATCTTTGCGTAGAGACGGAAAACTCGACATCAAACCATATACGACTGCCTCGTTGGTCTCGCGGCATAAATGTGCTCGTGGGATCAGGAGGTCCCGGGTTCGATTCCTGGGTCGGGCAGTGTTATTGGGTTTTTCTGTCACGAAATTCTCAGTAGCAGCACGTAGTCTGGAAATGTGCCCTGTACGGCACAATAGGCTCGCCCCTTATTACGTGGGACTAAAGTATATCTGGCGAAAAGTGGGTGTAGAAATACACCTCTGCCTACCCCTTCGGGGATAAAAGGCGTGACGATATGTATGTATGTATGTATGTATTATTATAATGTTTTTTTGTTAATAGATACATGTTTGTCAAACATAGAATCACTCAGACCAAGACAAATATCCATGTTCATGCACACAAATGTAATGTGAGCTGAGAGGAAATCGACCCCGCGACCGGCAGTCGTTTACACTCCCGCTACACCACCGGGCTGACAATATTCATTTGCTAAGAAGGTTGAATATTTTGTTTCGCAATTATTATAAAAGCTATGAAATAAAATTACTATACGATTGGTTTTTCATCCGTCCGGATTTGTCCAAGTTTGAAAGGCGTCCGGAGCCGTCTGGCCGGGGTTATTGAAAGTTTCCAGTGTGAATAAGCGATAAATAGAACTTTTGCAGAGTTGTCCAGGAAGAAAACCATATTTCACCCAAATGTCCGGAATTTTTGGCGTATTTATCCGGGGACTGCAATTTAGGTGATGGTAGCCCTAGTTTTATAAGATCAATTTGTTACAAAATACTTTCTTTTGAAATCTAACTAATTGGTCTATTGGACCGAAAGGAGAATAGTAAATATGATAATTTCTAGGGACTACTCATATGCTCCATATAAAAGAATAAAAAAAATTTGAATCAATTTTGTGTAGAAAGCAATCCCATGACTTTCCACTGTAGCAAGGTTTATTATATTTCCCGTATTTTCCTTAACCAATAGACTCGTCAGCATTAGAACCCTTCCCCACTTTTATTATACATTATTAAACAGTAACGTATATTTATTGTAATTTCTTGTCTTTATTAATTTTTCCTCGTGTTTTGAGCATATAGTCTAGCCTTTTACCACTTACTATCAAATCCTAGTCTGTAAGCGCTAATGAAAGCGTGTACTTACAAGTAACATTAAGTGTAAAAACGTCTGCCTTGGAGCCTCTGTTGGGCGCCATTACAGGGTTAGTGGCGACGCACGCTAGCGTCGCGCCGTTGTCGCCCACCGCTGGACTCAGCTCCAGGAATGAAACTGCTGTTAGCGAGGAGTTGTACCAGGTCTAGAAACGAAGTACATATTATATACCATTTAAGATGATTTTAAATACAAAAAGCGTTGCTAGGCATTGGATCGCAACCGAGACAGCGCTAGGAGGATAATGACGATAAACATTTATCAATATATTAAACTTTGAAAGAAAATGCACATATAATATACAAAACTTTAAAATTAAGTGAACGGTACTACTACTATTGAATATGTGTTAAATATGTACATATATTATTAAACACGTAATCAAGTTCTGTTTGTGTCAAAAAAGCATCAGATTTCCAATAGAAATTGAGTGATACACACGTACATATTAATAAAGCCATTATAAAAACACTGTGCATTAGTGATTATCGTCCATTCACTATACAAACCATCTGGCACTTAAAAGAGATTAAACCGACGATAGAATAAAGACATTCAAGTTAATATCTCCGATGTCGTATATATTATTTTAGTTTATTAAAATTCATCCAGAACCAATTAATATAGTTGCAAAACGTTAGTAAATATGACCTTTTTTCGCCTGGCATATTTGAATAGGCAGGTCATAACTTAACCAATAAAAGCGGCATAATAGCCAAAGCTATTAAGGTTTTTGATGACACAAAAGCTTCATTTACTAATAGGATAGCCTACAGACTAAACAAAACCAGTGCTTAGACTTATTGGGTAAGGCTGTTTTCCGATACTTCGACAGGCCATATTTTTCTAGTTTACTTATCACACCCTATACGCGTGAGCTATTTCCCTCGAGGAAAAATATATCGCAATAATTTTCTTTGAATTATTAAGTTTTCTTCTTGGCATCGTTCATAAGTTTTCAAATTTGGTTTGATATTAGAATTGTTATATTATTACCATCGCAAAACTTGCATTCTTATTACACCTAATTGAAGAACATATCTACTTATTTGGTGACATCATTTAACTTATCCGAAGATATACATAGAATTTTCGATTCTTTCGTTTTTGGACAAAAGCTTCCGACAATTCGGCAACCGTACTACTGTCGCAAGATCGATGACTTTTTTTATAATTATAAATTTAAGGTTTGTATCCCTTAATTATATTATATTACTTTTTCTTTATTTTTCATATAGTCTTGTATACCTGAGAAAATTCAAATAACGGTCAGAACTAACATTCAATCTCATAACAACTATTTGTGGATGACGTAAAGAGTTGAGCCTTATGTACTAAACAGCAAGGGAGCTAATCTAACCACTCAACTACGCAATTGGTGCAAAATTGATTATATTGATACCTAGTTTCAGAAACTAAACGATAATCGATCGCTAGGTGTGTATCGAGATGATTGACATCAGGTAATTAGTGCAACGTTTTTAGTTAATTGATATTTTACGTTTTGCTTCCGTCATTGTAACTTTTTGTAAGTCATTACGAGTTCAGTGTTTCGGAATTGTTAATTAGTTGGCAATAAGGGAATTCTTTTGTTTTTACCTGAGTTTAGTAAAACTAGCAATGTTTGCCCAGGTGTTTGTATGTTTATTTATTATACATGTATTAAAGAACAAAAGCAGCGATGTCTTATAGGTACGCTTTGATGAGAGATCGAAATGATGAATTTCTTGAATGATATTAATAAAATATTCGCCATGAAACATTTTGTTGAAAGATTTATGAATATTATGTGAAAGTTGTCAGACGTATTTTCACGCGACCGCTTTCAAAATATTTTTCTGCAATATTTTTAGGTATGTTTTAAACTTTCATGGTTTAACATTCTTGTTCTTATGCTTTTAAATTCTTTTATATTTCCTTTTTATTTCAGTTTTAGTCCGTCATACAACAGAAATTTGTTTTTGTGTTGAAAAATTCATATCTATTTTCTTTTTATTTCAGTTTTAGTCCGTCATACAACATAAATTTGTTTTCGTGTTGAAAAATTCATTTCTATTTCCTTTTTATTTCAGTTTTATTCCGTCATACAACAGAAATTTGTTTTCATGTTCAAATATCTACATACATGTTTGTGCGTGTTCACATAGAGAATCACAATATATGGTAAAATTTCTGAATATTGTGTATTCGCGTGGTATGAATTACTTATATATGGGTGAGCATAATATGAAACAGAATAGACAAAAGCAATAGCAAGGTTAGCCTAGAACAAATCTGAATAAAAATTGCTTGATGAGTTTCATTCTCATTTTTATACACGTGTAGATAAAATCTGCTTATATTATGTAATATAATATACTTATATAAATTAGGACTTGTATCAAAGGTACGTTTATTTATACTTTATTATCGTCTATATCCAGACTATAAAATTAGGCGTGAACATTATCTTCTTTTCATATTATTTGATCCAAGAAAATACATACCTATTCAATGCGGATAAAAGCACGCAGAAATCGCATTTGTTATAATAACAATAAAAATCTTTATTGTTATTATAACAAATGCAAAAATTGTTCCAAAATATATCTCACTTGTAAAAAGCATGGGCATTTTCGGATTTTTCCGCAAACCGATACAAAACCGATTTCAGATTTTGAAATCGATTTCGAAAACCGATTTTAGAAATCGATTTCAGTAGCGGATGTCGGAGCGTAGCTACAAGTAAGTATCTTATATGACAAACGCAAACAATCGAAATTTTTGTAGTTTAGTTAGCAAAACTACAAAAACTTAAATCAAGCAAATATGCTTGCACAGTTTGGTTCGGATTTTTGAAGTTTGCTTAGCAACACTACAAAAACTTAAATCAAGTAAACATGCTTGCACAGTTTGGTTCGGAATTTTGTAGTTTGGTTAGCAAAACTACAAAAACTTAAATCAAGCAAATATGCTTGCACAGTTTGGTTCGGATTAGATTGTTTGCGTTATCATGGTATTGTTTAGGCGTTTTCTACAATCGGTTTTCTCATACTGGAATATCGATACGATATGATTTCTGACTGCAATCGGATTTCAGATTCGTTTAGATATATCGGTCTCATGCCTAACTTGTAATAAGGCTTATCTATTAATTATATTCTATAGGTATGTTAGGTAATGCGTGATGGTGATGTATTTAACCAATTCAACATTGCACCGCCTGGCGATCTTAAAGACTTATGCGACTCCGAAATAGTGGCGGATCCAGGATTTTCGTTTGACATAGAGATGGGTGGGAGGCATAACTTGGTTTGTAGAGGAACAGCTTGACTGATGTTGAGTGTAGGTTGTATCAAATGAAACACTAAAATGTCTCTGTCATCTGTCATGGTAAGATCCAAATGGTTTTGGAAGGATGACTTGCACCTCTTATCCTAGATTCACTGCTGCTATAAGAAATTGACATAATTTTATAGCTTAATAGTTTTACTCGGTTCCAATAGTGAGTAAGGTACGTGTGGTTGAATAACTTTCTAGTGCTACAGAGCTAACGTGTAACGCGTCACCTATCGTGCCGCGGCCCAGTGGATTGATGCCTTATATTTATAGCTGATATGATGACGTTTACCTGGTTACTATGATGCGTGATGTGCTTGTGGTCGAGCCACCAGGACAGCTCGGGCTGCGGGTAGGAGCCGCGCGCGGTGCACTGTGCGAGCGCTACGGAGCCCGCGCGTAATGCGTCGCCTATCGTGCCGCGCACCCAGTGTATTGACACGTTGTACGCTGGCACTGGATAATGAAAAATTATATGAAGGCTGTTTCATCAAGGTGAAAAAATACTTTCTTGGATAGATTTATACATTATAAGGAATAACTTGGTAAAAAACGCGAAAAGTTGCTTTTTCTTAACAAATAAATAAACACTACACACATGCTTACTGCAAAACTTCACCAGACGTTTTAGCGTAAGTGTGGGTGCTTGAAGCGAGCAAGTAAGGTAAAACTTGTTTTGAAAATGATACTAACCAATTTCTATAAGTATCTGTATTTCACTTTTATGAAACTCCTGTATACACAGAAATTGATCTAGGTTAGTTTCTGTGCCCGTATATACAGGTTGTTATTTTTTGGAAAGCTTTTTAACTAGCAATTGATCTAAACAAAAGAATCGGTAAAATATCAATAAATTTAAAAAATGAAGGGTCCTAAGTGACGAAATTTTATACTTTTGGATGATTTTCTGAAAATTAAAACGAATTTATAAAATAAAATATGTACTACTGTATGGGGTTTTCATACACCTTAGAATGCTATGAAATGATAGTTATGATTTGCTTGATAAAAACTGATTTATTGCTAATAAAAGTAATGATAGGAATGCTAATGAGAACGCGCGCGATGAATGCTTGTTGCGAACTGAAATATGACGATTATGATTTATACTACTATTTGACGTACAAATTAATTAAAAAACATCAAGAGTTCAATACCTTTCGATAATGGTACAATTATAATCCAGTTTTATAACCGTGAAAAAAATACGAGCCGATTTTTTAACAAAAGCAGAATATTTCTTACATGAAAATTCGCACAAATTCGATTTTCACTGATACAGAAGTGGTCTGAAAGAAAAAGCTACATCAACGATAGGTACTGTTCATGACTGTTCCTTGATGTCACCACATTTTGAGCGCTCCTCAAGAAATGTCAGAAAATGGTCTTAACTGCCAATCTCTTACACCGGTATTTCATGACTGTCGCCTTCAGTAAACGTGGTGATGTCACTCCATACATTTTGATCAGTGCCCCATATATCTCAAGACCCGATTCAGAAAACATATGGACATATATTACGTCACTCAAACGCTTGACGCGGCGACGTTTAATCGAGAACTGGGAAATGAGAAGTCGTTGTAAGGACACTGAACTGCAAATCGATATGTCGGATATCGATTGTTGCCAAATAAAATATGAGAATGCCGTCAGACGGTTACTTCTTTCTTAGAACATACATACATACATACATAGACTCACGCCTGTTTCCCCGAAGGGGTAGGCAGAGGCATATTAAACGCCCACTTTTCGCCAGTGTTTTGATCCCACGTAATAGGTGGCGAGCCTATTGCCGCTTATCGGGATATTTTGTTTGCCAGAGCCTCGTCCGTTGATCGGCAGGTACACCACTTGCAGGTGAGGTTGGCTTGGGACCCTAAGTTCTTGGTGGGAACCCTATGCACCCCTCTCTTCTCTTTCTTAGAACTCGTATTTAATTTACAATTAAGTTGATTGCTAACTTTTTTTTGTAAGCTAGCTAGACTTGTGTACTTTTAGCCTACTGGAGATACCACCAGACTGCCATTCAGAGGGTATCGGGTTCGAATCTATGACGTGCATCTGTAACTTCAGGGAGTTACGTGCGTATTGAATTCTTAATTATCGCTTGCCCCGTGCTTTGAAGAGCAGGTTAAGCCGACGGTTCCGGCCATAAAGATCTTTGACAGTCAATCTCAGTTAATACCTCTGAATAAATTGGCACTAGTCTTTACCATGGAATGTCGTTGTCCCTTCTGGTTGAGGAGAGAGAGGCAGTCGCTCTATAGAAAAGCTAATGTTCAGATAAATCTGGTTAGACTAGTGAGCGAACACGGGGCTACAACTGGGATAATGATCGGAGGATGGATATTGTAAAGGTATAGAAGGGTAAAGGATACGTATAGACGCATATTGTGCAAATGATGGTATTTCGGTGGTGGAATTAAAACTGCCGGAGCTGATGTCTGAGATTGGTCCTAAAGTCATTAATATATTCTCAGTAAATAAAGTTCTCAGTGGCTTTTGACTGCCCGTTTGAATGTGTCGAAGCTCTTAGATAGGCTTCCTCCTATATTATCATATTGTGTCTTCGTCTGAATAATAATCTTACATAACTTTCTTAATAAGTTAAAATTTCTCTGAACTTTTTTTTGTTACAGATTACGGACAAAGAAAAAGCATTATCTATTAATAATGGCATCCATTTGTCTACTTTGATAACTTGAGAACTTAGGTAGGTAATTGTTTAGCGTTCGATACGAACTTATAAGAGCATTTGTGATACTTATTACTGAAACTTAGAAATATCTAAGCACCCGTTTACGTTACCAGAAGGTCGGCATGATCATCAGTCAAGATTTTTTATAACCTGACCCACTGCTGGGCACAAGCCTCTTCCGATTATAAGAACAGTTAGACCATAGACATCCACGCTACCCAAGTGTGGTTAAGTCTTATTTTCCAAATAAATTAGGAGGTAATCTCATTTCCTCTTCTTGAATAAAAGCCGGCGAGAAAGGGACGAGGCGAGAGCATTTATCACAGTCGATTAACAGATGTCGTGAGATGCCGCTATTTCACACCAAGCTAATAAAACGTCACTTAACCGCCTGTTAGCCGCAGTTTCATGGCCTCCTATGTAATTACATTTGCCGTTTTATCTCCCGACCCGTCTCGCTATTGTAAAACTAAAGTATCTACAATTTAGGGTAGCGCATTCATAATATACAACTTCTCAGTTGTCAGAAGTTTATTTATTTATTTAAGTTATTTAACCTAGTTCCGGAAAAGCTAAAACAAAAAATACTTTATGGTATCCATAGTCCGATTTTCTTAGCCTTTTTACTACATATGTAACATATTGAACCAAAAATCGTATTTGATATTTGATTTAATACGTTTGTTACTGATTTCATGCAGTATTTTTGACATCTCTATGGACCCTTCACTTCTTCACCTATGGTTCTTAACCTCAGGCTCATGCCTTTGGTTTTAAGAACCACAGGCATTATCCGACTTGTGTATAATGTACTTTTTAGTTTGATATCGAAGTTGATAGGGTAATATTAAATTAAATCGTCCTGAAGACATTTGTGACCAAATAATACCTCGCTCGCCAGTTTCCCTTGTACAGTAACCCATTGAAAACATAGTTACAACGGAAACAGTTAAAAGTCTACTAAACCTAACAATGATTTATGGATTATGCAGCAGACCGGAACAGACTCACAAAATTTGGTATGGTGTCTGCGGTGTGGTAATACATGGAAAGTGGGTGAGACATTTAAATAAATAAAACAAAAAAAAATATTATAGAAAAATTAAATCCTGGTACAGAGAACATCACCATAACATCATTTGTTTTCGATGAGATTCAAGCCCAGCTTAGAAATCAGGCAATAATCACCAGACTGAGATCAGTAAAATTTTGTAAGTCCTAGTTTCGATTTAATGTGATAAACCCGGCCGAAATGGCAAACCTAGCAACGTTCGCATCGAATCTCTACAACTCTTGTTATAATTATTTTAAAAATACTTACAATACAGCTCAATTTCTAATGTTGCGACGATAGGTGGCGCTAAGTGTGTGTTGGCTGCCCTACAGGAGAGGGCGGCGGCGTTGTCTCTGGTGAGAGGGAGATAGAGCTCGTTCTCTCGCACTGTGGGGATATCGCTGTCCCCGTCTGACGCGTCTACTAGAGTGCCGCCGGAGTACCAGCTGATGCGGGGTGGAGGACGACCTAGGGAGGAAAAATTGTTAACATTTTCTATTTCTTGTGGCACCATCGTCACCTTCGAGGTTTTACCATAATTTCTTCTATTTATCTATATTTTTAATTTAACATTAGTTGGAATTAATTTTAGAGACAAGTCTTAATCGAAATAATACACAAATATGACTTGATCTTTAGTCTACGTGTAATATATGTTACCGAGATAAGGCTCGGACTAAACCTCGATTTATATTTAGTCTATGCTTTATAATAAGCTGCCCCTGGATTATTCCTCCGCTAAAGTTCCAGTAATCGGCCAGTTCAATGGCACCTGAGCTTGCAAAGTTTTAGTTCATTACCTAAAATTCCGTTAGCAAGAACCTAATATCGAATTTTAAGATGAATTGAAATTTATAGCTCTACTTCTGTTAAGAGCGAATAAAACGATAATCAGTTTTAAGTTACTGCAGTTCGTTGATCCCGTAATATATCTGAAGAAATATTACTAATTGTAGATATTTATTATCGAGTCTGTCGATGTTTATCCATTATCTAATATCTATAGTACAAGCTCTGCTTAGTTTGGGACTAGATGATGATGTGTGTATGTGGTAGAATATTATCACATTAGAATTATATGCATGCTAAACCTCCGTACCAATTGTGATGGAATTAACCATCGAAACAGTTAAAGACTCGGGGTCGAATCGATGAAAATTTATATGTTTATTACACATGGATTAACTATCTGTTTCAGCAATCAGATATTATATCCACCATGCAGGCAAAGCCGCAGGCCAGAGCTAGATTTGCATAAAGTTATGATACAAAATACATTACCTCCTATGACCAGACAGCGCAATACAAGCGTGTCTCCGTCGTGGTAGGGACCCACCCTGCTGACCACCTTGTTGCTCATCTCGTCCATGAAGAACGGCGGGCTCGGCAGCACTGGAATAAAAAAGTTAAATTTTAGATTACAGAATACCAGGTTATACCTATTTCCCTCGTGGTTTCACTTATTACACGCCGTAGGCCTGTTACATTATAAATATTATTATGTGTTGGCGAAAGTTTAAAAGTATTCAGGATACCACCTGACAGAAAAGACATCATCTTCAGCCTTATAAAGAATAAACTGTACTACTGCTGGGCACGGGCCTATTCTCACTATAAGAAGAGTAAGAACACAGTCCACTACGCTGGCAAAGTACGGGTTGCCAGACAAGTACAGAATGTGACAAGTAATAAAATGTAGTTCCTACCACATCCGATAAACACGATAAAGTCAAAATGTACCGACCGGATTTATGTACGGCTTTTCTCAATATATAGTGTGATTCTTGGAATGTGTTCAAATGAAGCACGCAGGCGAAGTGTAGTTTTATTCAATGTCATCTATGTAGGTACGTTTCTTGACTGAAAATTAGCTTTTAATGTCCCATAAGTACAAGCAGTGCGAAAAAATCAGATCGTTGTTGATCCCAAAGCAAGCTAATCAGAGTGGAGATCGTTCGGCAATAGCGGTGAGCTGTGAGATGGCTTAAATCTCACTAAGGCTACATGTTAAGCTTATAAAAACGTGTTATATATAATTTTTACGCTTAGCTTGAAGTTTTTGAAGCTTGCATTGAACTTTTTGTGTTAATACAAATATTTTTTTTGGGATTAACCTTTACAGTTACATAATCTGAATAATACGCTTTCGTTACTTTTGATGCCTATTTCATTCGATAATTCACGGCACGATTGATATGCTTACTTCTTAGACCGAAAAAAAGGAAGTAAAGCTAAATGTATATGGATAGAGATATATGTCGAGAAAACATTACTCACAGCCATCCAAATATCATGACTTCTGTGACAGTACTTAATAGAACAGAAGAATGGGAACGCAGAAATGTAGGAGAAATTATAATCCCTACCATTTAGTAGAACTAGTCGTAAGTGTATCTACGAATCGTGATGCATTTTGTCATATAGGTATATTTAGGAATGTTTATTAGAAACTTTGTTGAAAGCATCTTAAATTTTGGTCTACAATGTTATCACTCACAGCATTGACGACTTTCTTTTTATTGCATTATTTACTGTATGAAAAATACTAGCTCTGTGCTATACTTTGTGCTTATTTTTATCAAAATCGGTGGCTTATATTGGAGGTGGAATATTAAAAAGCATTTCATGTTTTGAGCAACAGTTGATGATATGTCAGTCAGACTACCATATGATCATAATAGGCTTTTTGCACCCCTTCTCCATGTAAGCTTATCCTTTTATCCATCTATCTAATTTTTGTAAAAATTGTTGCATAGATTTTGCTCTACATATTAATACACAGACACCTTTTTGTTAAGACACGTCGACAAGCGTAAAAAAACATAAGCATGAATATCGGTTTTGATACCAAGTAAGATAACACTAAGCTACGCAGCCGAACGTTGTTTTCATTCCGTTTTTACACTCGTAACAAACATTACGTTCGTATTATTGGACGGTTTGATCCCTTTGTGCATATCAAAGGTGCTACAGATGTCTTTGAAAGCTTTTCTTATAAACACAACTAATGTATCGGGAGGTTGAACTTATTTGGGACTGTCGAAACATCCTATCGGGATGATATGGATTAGTTATTTGTGAAAACTGTAGTCGTTACAACGCTGTAATCCTTCGTTGGTTTGAAAGTTTTGTCGATTATTTGCTGTTTTAAACCTTTATAGCTAAGCTTGATGCTCATGAAGGAGTGCGATTGATTAGTACATTAAGCGAGACTCTTGAATGCCTTTGACCCTTGAGGCCAATGAGATTTATTTTATTTTTAATGGTTGGCACTGCCATCACAGCGTTTTGAGCCCAAACCTTTGACATTGTAAGAGATGTTTTCTGCACACCGCTCATCCGTAACTACGACATTAAACAAATTACACAGAACTACGAATGGTCTGTCAATTTTTTTTTTGGAATTTTGGAGACACAGTTTACACAAATAATATCACAGTTCATATCATAGAAGATCCCAAGTTTATCGGTGAAAATGAAGAAAATAAGAGTCTGAGTGACTGCCTCCGTGGTCCAGTGGATAGCGTATGCGACTGCTGATCGGAGGCCTGGGTTCGATTCCCAGGTCGGGCAAAAAGTGTAACTGGGTTTTTCCGAATTCTCTGTAGCAGCCCGGAGTCTGGTGATGTGCCCGGTAACGGCAATAGGCTCGCCCCCTATTACGTGGGACCTAAAAATTCATGGCGAAATGTGGGTGTAATATTTACACCTCTGCTACCCCTTCCGGGATACAGGCGTGAGACTATAAATAAAATAAATAAGAAATAAGAGGCTTGCTCCTTTTAAGAGTGGCACGAAGATTTTGCTACTGACTTTTTGTATTGAAAGGGATACGCAGAGGGGACTCAAATGATATACGCATTCTACCAATAAAATATTCAAGGTTGTACTAATGATTCTAATGCATTACTGTACTTACGTAGGATACAGCTACAGTCATTGCAGTTTTGAAGTGGTCGTAACACCTCTCAAAACTGCGCCGAGTATTGTGGTATTGAATTATCGGTATCCACGAGAATCCGCTTTACTGTATATACTAATTCCTTTCCAATTAATAAAGCTTGGAAAAATCCTTATGAATTATATCACAGACAAGAACTTAATCACCTATCATTAATTTACTTAAAAAAAGACGTCATAAAACCCTTATAACTAGGACATACGGAATCTAGACGGATGATATATAACATTTTTCGTTTGTCGGCTTTCTGGCAACGTAAAAAGTCGAAAAGGCGAAAGGATAACAAGTTTATGGATATTTTTCTAGCAGCAAAGCGCTTTTGTAAAGTAATCTGGAAGGACTTTTCAGCGAATAAATAAAGCATAAGGCTTTTTGATAACGATATTCCGTAGAATTTGTTTTACTTTGAGAGGGATTAAGCTGAGCTGAGTTTTATCTTACATTCCTAATTAGCGTATTGCCTACTTTTGATATAATATAAGACTTAACATAAATAAATCAAGGAATGAGTATTAAAAATATATAGGCTCGTCGTTAAAATTTCTGTAATAGACATTTATTTATTTATTTCGCGGTTGTTGTGTGACATGTTAGTCTATCGGCTCATATTATGTCTATCGGCGTACATTACGGCACAATTCTACGACATGACCACATAAACCAGCGTATCATACATGTATACAGGTTATACTTAAATAATTTTGCGACTATATATTCATACTCAATACAATATTAATAGCACTGATAAAAACGGTTTACAAAAACCTTTTCAGACTTAGAATATGTTTGAAATTACCTTTCATAAATGGCTTAAAACGGGTATTGTGGATTTAATTATCCGAAACGTGAGTACCTATAATGTGCCTAATTTCTTTATAAACCTAGTCAGCCATACATACTAAGTTAAAGAAAGAAACTGTATTCGTGATACATGTGTACACGTGTATCAGATTCAATAGTTTAACGTATAACGCAAACTAAGCATGATAACTAAAATTTAGTTTAGTGCCAGTATTGGCAGCGTAGCATGAAAGCGGTTTGACGGCAATGCACAGGAGCTCTATTTTGTAATTAAATCCGAGCCCATATACCATGATTTTATACAGCTTTTCAATAAATAATTATGCACGGAAAAATCTCATATGCTACCATTTTTTACGTAATTATATAATAGCGTAAATAAAAATTACGAGTCCAATTCAAATTCTATTCGCATTGTAACGATACCTTTAGTAATACACGCCTTCAAACATCTAACAATGCAGGGGTGGATATGTGTAAAAATAAATCTTTCGTAATAAAATCTCCATGTTAGGTATGTAAGGTACTACAGGGAAACAAGAGACTCGTATTTATTCAATTTTCGGTTTCGTTTGGGGGTCTTGTCGTTGGATAAATTATTACTATACATTTCAAGTAGGTTTTGTATCCTACACTACCATATATTATGTTACTCTGGCTCTGTTTTATTTGATTCACAAAGATGGAGTTTAGCAGGTGATCAATGAATTACTTAAAATAGCATGTTCTTGATAATCCGTATTTGTGGTGTTTTGTTAAAAAACTAATTTGTATAATATTTTAAGCCGGTTTCGCGAAGTTGCTTGCAGCGCTCACGGAGAGCGAGTAATCCTTGTATTCTCCAAAACGTTCAATTTGGAATTACTATGTAAGGATTATACAGATTTATGTGTTTCGTGGATATACACATAATTAATGTATTATATTGCAATATTTTGAAAACGCAAATTCATCAAAATGCACAAAAAACAACCATTCCATATTCTTGTTCATAGCAGAAACATTAAAACCATGTTCTATATGAAGTCTATGCAGTGTAAATCTGCTAGTGGAAAAGAATAGTATATAACAATAATAAAGAATAGTATACAATATTATAACTAAAACTCACACATTCATCTGATCCAAAAGCTTCATAGCCAGAGCCTGCACTATCTCCGCAAAATAACTTATAAATATAACTACTTATATTTTCTTAAATAGATACATACATTGCCGTGTGGTTGACGGCATAGAATACAAGTGTCACCACCCCCTATCTTCCCGTGGGTGTCGTAAGAGGCGACTAAGGGATAACACGATGCAAATACCATCTTTGCGTAGAGACGGAAAACTCGATATCAAACCCTATACGACTGCCTCGTTGGTCTCGCGGCATAAATGTGCGCGTGGGATCGGGAGGTCCCGGGTTCGATTCCTGGGTCGGGCAGTGTTATTAGGTTTTTCAGTCACGAAACTCTCAGTAGCAGCACTGAGTCTGGAAATGTGCCCGGTACGGCAATAGGCTCGCCCCTTATTACGTGGGACTAAAGTATATCTGGCGAAAAGTGGGTGTAGAAATACACCTCTGCCTACCCCTTCGGGGATAAAAGGCGTGACGTTATGTATGTATGTATGTATACATACATATTAAAGATAATATACACCCAGTCACAAAACAAATCATCGCAGTCATCGTACAAAGATATATTTGTCCTAGACGGAAATCAAACCCACGACCTTCTATACATTTATATAGACCACAAGAACTAGACAAACAGGCCAGTTAGAATGAGAACAGGTGGTAAAGACAATACTACTTACTTATTGATTTATTTTATTGTACAGAACGTATTCATGTAGTAAGAAACAAAACAGTCATATCACTTTACTAGAGTACCTACCTATACAACACTTAGGTAATTACATTAACTAGATAATACACTAATAGTGCAATTAGGCACACTTGGTTTTAATTTGAGCATTCAAATTAATTACCGAGGTCTGGAACTGAACTATCTAATATAGTTCGATGTGTGCTTTGACGTCAGTTTCAATTGTATTGGTGCTCGAATTGGGACTTACAGATAATAAGCGTAATTAATTGAAGCATTGTTGCACTGCACTGGGTGCAGCAATAGCGCAAACAGACGAAATTTTTTACAAGTATTCGACGTATAATGAGGGCGGTTTCAGAAGTTTTTGGAAGCACATGTAGGCGCATACAGGTGCGCCTTATGCCGCTATCTGCTTCGTCCTTTGCGTGATGTTAGTTATTTCAATTATATCGAATAAAGTAGTGTGTTTTATACATACCCATACCGGAAGAACGACCTTCACCGGCTTCACCTATCTATTTCGAGCATGAAATGTTGATTAACAAATAAAAAAATAAATAAGCTGCATTATATTTGATATTAAACGCTTTTCATCCGTGGAACTTAGCCTATGAATGTAAGGTACACAGCTGGTAGACATATTCATACTAAGGATCAATATATTAAATATATGTACGTACTAATTAAATTACCCTAAGAAGTTAATTACTTACCGAAACGTACGCAAGACCGTACTCTCGGCGACTTCAGACCAGAAAGTTTGACACACGTGCATAACTAGAAATTCTTGAAATTGTACTATTAAAGTAAATTGTTTAAAATCAATTAAAACTCAAAATTCCTTTTTAAAAACAAGCTTTTACTTAAAAGTAATTAAAATACTCGTCAAGACGAATCAAACGAGACCAAATTTGATGGGGTTGTGCCGTTTTATTGCGGAGTGCCTATAGCGACTTTCATGATCGGTCCAGCTCTATGTCATCATAATATTGCATTGTCACGTGATTTACACATGCATGCTAAATTTCAGCTCAATAGATAACAGGGAAGTGGGTCTTTAAGTTGCAAGAGTTCATTACAGGCACCGGGACAGGTGAAAGTAAACAGCACCTTGTAATATACAATGCTATGGCTCCTATCACTAGCACGAACCTTTCCTTGTTTTGTCTGTTAGAATTATGTGGTTTTTATATCATCTCGCCTGTATCCAAATTTCGACTTACGAATTTTAGATCCCACGTAATTGGGGGTGAGCCGATTGCCGTTACAGAGCAATTTTCTAGATATCAGACTGCTACTTAGAATTCGGCAAAACCAAGTAACACTTGAATAAGCATTGCCATCCAACATGGCAATGCTGCCAGTCTCCTGGGCACGCTACCAGTTGACAGCGTTGCGGAAGGATTCCAGTATAGCATATATTTGATAATAGTTGATAATATTTGATAATATTTATTATTTTTTTTACCCTTTGGTTTTTTTTTTCTTAATCATATATTAGTTTTAGGTTCAGTTTTTATCTTAAATATTGGTTATTATTGTAAAGTGTTACGAATGAAAATTATCACTTTGCTTTACCCGGGATTCGAACCCAGGACCTCCTGATCAGCAGACGCATACGCTATTCAGTACACCACGGAGGCAGTCGAAAGCAAATAAAACCTTGCAATATACATACAATACTATTGTCTCCTGACACAAGCACAAACCTTTCCTAGTTTTGTCTGTTAGAAACATACGGTTTCATTTATATAATATTTTATGTCTCGGGAGTGGGTATGATGTTTATACAATTCTTGCATAGTTTAGGATCCGATGCACTTTGCTATCGAGTGCTCGATCTAGTCACGTAAAGTTGGCAAGGATATGATGTGAATAAAATTCATATTTCTATAAAGAGGTCAATCTCGATGTGTTGAAAATTGAAAATAAATGTAGTCTTTTGAGTTTTTGTAGAATATTTCCTGTACGTTTTCCTGCTTGTTTTTAACAATAGTAAACGAGATTCAGCATTTAAATTTTGAATTCAAATTTCATGATTCAAGTTTTGAATTCATTTTGACAAGAGCGAAATTTTGTTAATAAAGAGAAGAAGCTGTCTATATAGCTTATAATCACCGCATCCATAAATTGTTAATGACACAAATTTACTTTACATTGTTAAAAAACAAAAATATTCCGTTTTATAATTACATTGTTTATGCGTATTAACATATTATGTGATTGTTTTGTCCATGAGAATTGAAACGCGTGTCAATTAAAACTTATCAGACAGTAAATTATGCCATCTTGCCATATATGGTCACCATAGTATTAAATAGGCCTAATAAATTGTGCTACAGATAAGTATTTAATTAAGTCTTGAAATTAAAGAACATCGGCCATCGATACAATATCTATTTTTATATGTTTGATACGTCTATAAATTATACAGATCTGAAAAACGGCCCAAATGTTAATTAAAATATTTCCGTTTCCATCAAAGGTGTCGTTTTGTTTGCATGGATGGCGTAGTAGTTTAAGCGGCCAACTCACTGCTTGACACTGCGTTGAATGTTGTATGTTCGATCCCCACACAACATAAAGTGAGATATGCATTAATTATATTTTTGTTTAGAGTCTGCGTGTTCTTTGTAACCTTTAGTAGAATGTTTCTTCTGCGAAACAGGATTTATTCCTAGTCCGAGACATGTCTTTAAAAAGAAAAAGTAAAATAGTAAAAGCTTTTATAGATTCAGGTTATTTTCGTTAGATCTCTTTAGCAAAATTGCATACAATTTCTCATCATTAAATTCAATATCCGATCTCTCCATGAATTTAGAGATTTCAGATTTATGTTTGACATATTTTGTATGGAGCTTAATAACGTTGACGCTAAGTTGGTTTTAAGCTCGAGTTTGAAAAAAACTCTTTATTTACCCATCGTGTTCGAGCTCTATTTATAATATAATTTGTATAGATACCCTCAGGATATTGTGCATGTACTATATCCCAAAGTCAATTAATATAGCCCAAGGCTAGCCATCAACTGGTAAACTACAAACCGGTTTCCTAATTAGAGCGCGACCCAAACTTATATTTTGAACATGTTTCATAAGATTATTTACTTTTTAAACATGTTATACTTATTAAACTTTGATTAGAAAACCCAAAAATTTCTTCAAACTTCAAACTGATTTGTTGCGAAAATGGGTACATACAATTAATTGTTATGACAAACAATACATAGTAAAATAATATCTCCATATTCAGCCAGAAGGCATGCAATTTTAAAAGTAAAATATTATTAATTAGTTATACAGCAGGCAATCAATTCGTAATGCTATAACAGAGAGACTATTAAAATTTATTTTATTTAACAATAATGTCATTGTTAATAATAATCTCGAAACATCAATTCTATTACAATGTCAATATCATTAAATAATAACTTACGTCAATAGAAAAACAGGCATCAGTATAATTATGTCAAAATATAATAGGTAATGCAATAAAAAATGGGTAGTCAATACAGTCACAATTCTAATATGATAAGGATGTACATAGTTTATAATTGCATACTTGTTGTGATGTCATTTAAAAATTCATTTAATACACTTTTTCTAGTAGAAATTGATTGACTTTATGTTTAAATTGGTTTATGTTAATAATTTCTAATAAAAAGTTCGGTAGGTGATTGTAGACCCGGGATGCCATACAAAAGACACTATTAGTCATCATAGCACTTTTGTGCTGAGGACAACAAACTTTAAAATGGTGATGTTTACTTCTATAGTTCTCGAACATAGTGATGTTCGTTCTTACAAATAGCACTAATTCATATATGTACAGAGACGGTAGCGTTAATATTTTAAGATTTTTAAAGTAGGGTCTACAGCTATCTGTTTGCTTGAGCTTACACATTGCCCTTATACACCTTTTTTGTGCCCTAAATACTTGCTCTTTTTCCGTACAGTTTCCCCAAAATATGATTCCATATCGTATTATGGGTTCGACGTTGCCATGATATACAACCAAGACTGCACTTTGATTCAATTTTTTTGAGAGCATATACAGCGCATATGATTGAGTACTTAGTTTTGCGCATAGGTTCTCTGCGTGTACCTTCCAATTCAAATTATTGTCTATGTTAAGACCCAGAAATTTTGTTGCATCCACTTCATGAATTGTTTCGTCTTTAAAGTTAATATTAATATTGTCAAGTAACGGTTTTCTATTTCTAAATGTCATTAGATGGGTTTTGCTTAAGTTAATTTTTAGTTTATTCGCTGTCAACCATTGTACAACGTTGTCAAGTGTGTTGATTATGTCATATTCAAGACGCAAATTATCTTTTCCCATAAATACAATCGTGCTATCGTCAGCGAACAAAATAGTTGGATGTTTTGTTATTTTTGGGAGATCGTTTATGTAAATATTAAACAAGAGCGGCCCTAGCACGCTTCCTTGTTGGATTCCTAGTTTAGTGTCTCTGTATTCTGATAAATAATTTGTCTCTCTTTTGAACTTTGGACATAAGCGTCTTATTTCAGTACGCTGTTTTCTTCTAGAAAGGTAAGATGCACTAAGATTAAGCACATTACCCCTAATTCCATATGCATTCATTTTTTTAATAGTACCAGTCAAAAGCTTTTGTAAGGTCCATATAAAGTGCACAGGCGGGAGTCTTTTTATTTATACTTTCTATAACGATTAAAAAAAAAATGTAGATGGCCATATTTATGCTCTTGTGTTTCCTAAAACCCACCTACTCGATTGCGAATAGATTATGTAGTTCGACAAATCGGTATATCCTATCGTGTATAACCTTTTCAAAGACTTTTGAAATGGTAGGTATTAAGGCAATCGGTCGATAACAGGCCATCAAACATGGGTCGCCTTTTTAAATAAGGGCTTAATAACAGTAAATTTCAATTTGTCAGGATAAACGCCATGGAAAATACACTGATTAAAAACATTCCTTTAGTGTAGTTTTTGTTATTCCAACAACAAAAAACTACACTAAAGGAACATTCAGATAAATGGATGGAAACTTACAAAAGGCCCGGAATTTCCCCTGTAAATATCTGGGTCCCATGAAAGAAGTATATACATACATCTACCTATTGTACGTTTAGAAATTAAACGTTACATACATGATCGCTAAACTAATGTGAAATATAGGGAAAATCGGCCAATGCCATAATTAAATAAAGAAAGTTTTGTCATCAAGATTGCTCTTAAGTCAATGTTTCTATCAACGAAATATGATGCTAAAGGGACTGGGGTGTTACTTAATTGAAATCATCTACCAGATAAATTTATACATTTCTATCATATAGCCAATCTACGCCTGGACCTAGCCTCTGCAAATGTAGGTACATTTGACCTACTTGAACCACGCTGACCAGACAGGTTGCTCTGTACCAACCTGCAGCGTGATTCAAGTGTGATGATGTCGAGTTTTCCGTGTTTTCATAAAGAAGTTCTATTGTCTTCTTGTAATCGGCTCTGACGATACTCACGAAATTAAATGGGGTAGTCACACTTAATAATCACAATCCGTCACCATACGAACAACTTACAAGTTTAAGACATACATAGTTTCACCGCCTCTTGATAGGCGTTATTTTCAAGATATTTATAAATGAGAACATATGATCCGATGTCATCTACGCTATGTATGCCATAGGATTAAGCTGGTCCTAAATAATCAATTATAGGGGTTTTGTTTTTTCGTACGAAACTATAAAGTACTGACTTACCAATAATAGAAATGTTGATGCCCAAGTTCCTGGTGGGCGAGAGCCTGAAGTCGACCCTGCAGTGGTACAGGGCCTCGTCGTCCTCGGTCAGATCGGTGATGGTGACGGAGGTGGGCTGGGCGCGGATGTCGGCCACCATCCTGGAGCTCGTGTTGAAGGACGGCTCCGACCATTGCTTGTTCGGGATCTCGAAGCTGTTGGCGGATTTTGACGTAAGTATCGTAGATTGTGTAACATCCTTCTCGCTCTTACTTTGCAGATATCCCCCAAGTGAGAGCGCGAGCAATGTTATGCAGTGGTGGAAAGTATGTACTTTGCAATTGACATTAGAATATTTGATAGAAAACTCTGTAACGAATATCAACGAGTTTCGACGGAATAGAGCCTCCTAAATTTTACTCTATAACTAAATACTGAAAACTTTATTTCCATGTAACAAATCGTAACTGGATATATTTTCTATATCTATTGATCTAAACCCGCGAGCGATAGCGATGATTTAATTCTGTTATCACTGAACTAATTTAAAATAATACAAATATTTGGTATAATGTGTATCGTTTCTGTTTAGTGTTATTCGTGGTTTAGTTTTGGTACAGGTATTTGTGTGTGTGCTTGTTTGGTGTGTGTGTGTGTGTGTGTGTGTGTGTGTGTGTGTGTGTGTGTGTGTGCGTGCGTGCGTGCGTGCGTGCGTGCGTGCGTGAGTGCGTGCGTGCGTGCGTGCGTGAGTGCGTGCGTGCTTGCGTGCGTGCGTGCGTGCGTGCGTGCGTGCGTGAGTGCGTGCGTGCGTGCGTGCGTGCGTGCGTGCGTGCGTGCGTGTGTGTATTTATACCTGATCCGTATGTGTGTGCGAGAAAATGTTGTTCAATTTATTATTGGTTTGTACTCGAATTGCTTGTACTATTGACTTAGTTTAGAAATGCATTCAGAGCAAAAGCATTTTAGCAGCTAGTATTCTAGATTTTATTATAAAGCACATGGAATGGATTGCAGTGAAGTTAGAGCGCACGTACCAATATAATAATTAAAGAATAGCGTTCATAACCGTTGACATCAGATATAATCTGACGCGAGGTTGTCCCGTTAAGGGGAGTCTGAAGCTTGGGGTTAGATATATCACCACATGTCACATAAAAATAATGTCTCTCAGAAACAAGTAGGTATTCAAATGAGTAAAGATGGGACTATGTAAGGCTATCTTGCATCAAAACTCCTTAAGGACATCCCGTACTCACAAAACGTAGAAGAATAAATAACCTTGCAATCTTACATTAGCAGTGTCGGCTACTAGGCTATACTGTTTCGGCGAGTTGGTCGCTGTGCAAGAGAAATATCACCTTAAAATTATTAACAAATTTCCGTGATCAGATTTATGTTACTATCTGTCTGTGTTGCAAAGCTGTGGCACACTAGAGGTAAAAGATAACCCTGGCTAAATATCCCTCTATTTATACTTACAGAATTACATAGTTTAAACTAACAAAAGAAAAAACGCACCAAAATGTGTCAGAAAGTAGCATCTTCATCACTATATCAGCCCTCATTCAGAAAGTATACTACGTTGTACTGTAGATATGAATAAAGGTGCTCTATTTTCGTTCCAGACTTCTTAATAAAGAAACCAGTATTATGAAAAGTCGTACTCACGATATTAATAAATTTCCTTACCTGTAAATAGGAAGGTTGTTCTTATACCAGACGAGAATCATGAACTCATCGTCAGAGGAATCTGGAGTGGAATCGCACAGCAAAGTCACGTTCCCTCCCTCTAAGGCTTGCACGTTGGACACGGGACCTATAACAAAGATACCTTGGGTATTTTGGAAATATCCTTAGCCATTGTCATCTGGCGTATAACTGACAGCTGACAAAGGTAAATTCCTATGTATAGTATATGCCGTAAATATATCTGGGTGGGATTCATGCCTTATCTATTTTAAGCAGAGAATTAAAACGGTCGGTTAAGTCAGAACTGATCTTTTGATCACCAGGTGTCTGTATAAGAAAAGTTAGACCGTATTCTTACAGTATGTAATATTAAGTCCATACGGCATTCAGGGCTTGCATGGAAGTGTTATCACAGCTTATTGCTGAAGCTGTGCATATTGTACAGTTTGTCGTCGTGATTTCTCGAATCACGATCATCCTCGATCTACCTATACATAACACTACTAACTATAAGTATTTCAACTTTCATCTTAAGCCAACATTTGCGCGGTATGGTAGTCCATAAATGATGAAGATATAGCATAATCTATTCATAGTACTATTCGTACTAAGATTTTCATGCCAAAGACCGCGTCAAGTGGTGATCAGTTTCTCGGGTGACATAAATTGCGCTATTAATTTCAAAAATATGTACGGTTATACTTTTTGCTAAAACTACGTAGAATCATTTTTTATACGTTCGCTTAACGTTCTTAGAGAAAATAAAAAAGAAATATACCTATATTAGGAAGATAAGGCTCACCATCAACGCCGGGTATAAAAGCAAAACTGCTGGTGCAGATCAGAAGTAATAGGTATATAGGCGCCGGAGTGAGGCGCATCCTACGGCCCATCCATGCTCCAGCGCTGCCCTCTCATTGGTCGAAGGAACTGCTTGCTCCGCGCATCCCCTAGTAGATGCGCGACTTACATCAGCTGTGTGATCTTATCATGATCTTTGAAGGTAATATCTGAAAAGAAAGAAAAAGGGTTAAATTTAGGTATGTTAACTTATTGTAAGTACGAACTTCAACTCGTATTCTTTGTAAATGTGTGGTAGTCTACAGTTCCTTCAAAAGTGCAGGATTAATTTCACTTAGCACACTTTTAATGTTAATGGTTCTTGAATACGTCGATATCGAAAATTCGTTCAGATTTGTATGAAGTACTAACAGGGATGTTGGAAAAACAAATTACTATTTTCTGTAATTGCGCTGCATGACGCGATGCCACGCTGGCATTGTTTAGCTAATAAGTGAGATACTATGACGAATAAATAAGACGCTACTACAATTATCCCAAGTACTTTAATCTCTCTAACTTGGTTCGATCGTGCGCATAAAGCTAAAAATCACATATTTAATAATTGTGTACCTAAACACAATTTAGGAATTAACCTTTAATTTTTGCAGCAAATGTATTATTTTATTCTAAACTCTTACAAGCTAAGATTTGTTTAACACATTTCAAGTTAAAATTAATCTAACAAAAACATACACAATTTGATATTTCGGATCAAAAAGTTATTTAAACTACAACTAAGTATTGTTGTCTTAATTATTTTGTTGATCAACTGCTAACTTCTTAAACAGCTTTGTAATATTTTTCGTTTAATTTAAGATTTGTCAGAGAAAGGTATAAAACTCTGTTTAAGTAATCAACTACTGAACAATGATTATGAGTTGTGAAAGTTTAGGGTTACTTTCGGTTTCAGTGAAGTGGATTTATTTGAGATATTGTGAATTGTTTGCCTGCGGGCAACGAACGACAAAAGTCCAACAGTGGACTGTTATGATCTGAAGAGTAACGATGATTGTAAACTTTTCTTTCTTAAGTGTTTTTCTATTCATACATATTCAAAGGTCTAGAGGTTGGTGATATTGACGACTATGCACGAGGTCGCAAGGTTACTTCGTATTCAGAACAAAAAATATATATTTAAGATTGTATCAGTTGATTGGTTATCATAGGGCTGACTTGATTTAGCTCTGTCTACTGTGGGATATAATGGCCTTGTGTGAACTGTCCCTGTATACACACTATAGTAGTCGTTTCATTCGTGTTACATTTTCCCTTAAGTTTGAAATGCATTGTAATGATCTATTTAACGTTAGTTAGAACTTTATCTACAACAAAAATAGTATACGCCAAACCGGTGGAAAATTTTCAAGCTATTTTAAATAATGTGCTGTTAGAGAAGCCAAAAACTCTAGCTAAATTTATATCCCTAGCATAAGCGCCATCGACAATTTCCAAGCCAAAAACAACCATTTTCTTTGTAAGTAAACCTGCAGATATACGGCAGTAAGTTTAATGCTGAATGTTACGCTGACGAGCTCTGCAATACATCGAAACCAATACACTAGAATATAGCACCAATGTAATTTATGTGACAGATAAAAGATCAATGGGACTTTTTAATCCTAACGCTGGACGATACGAACGAAACTGCGACTACAGCTTGTATTTTATAAATTAATTAGGAAGTTTGTTTATAACAGAATTAAGTAACAACTGTGGAACTACACGGGTTTCGGAAGTACTCACTTTGTTGTGGATTAACTCGCTAGATAGTTTACTGGCAGGAATTGAGTTGGAGGAAGACATGTCCGTTGAAACGGCTATTATCATAAACTGGTTAGGCTTGAAAAATTCATCATTATTTCCATAAATTTTTTGATGAAACTTTAATAAACAAGGTATTTTAGGGCGAATAATTTGCAATGGCTATTATTCAGTTCATGCTGAAAAGTCGAGAAAACCGAAATAAAAGTTACTGGATTGTCAGCCGTTACATAAACAAATGGGAGCCGTTTGGACTGCAGAAGCTGCTCTACCCAGAATATTGACATACATAAAGTATTGGTATCGATATTTCTGTTTTCGTTCACCAGGTGAAAAACCCCGAGGCCTTATTTCTTATAGTGTGTAGTTTTCTTACGACTTGGTCAGGATGTTTTTATTTTAATGTTCGCGACAGCAAAAGCTATGGATTATTTATTTATGAATCCCAATATGGCTGTACTAAACTTGCTGCAATAAAGATGGTCTACAGAGAGCACTGCTCTAATAGTTCTAAGTATCAATAGAAAATAAAAAATGTTCCGAAATGATTTTATTTGTTCAGCTCACGTACATGCTAATTAGTTAAAAAAATCTTTGGGAATTTTAAAAGCATAATAAAACTTTTAGTTATAACTAGAGAACTCGCATTATCGCATCACATAAAAATATGTGAATAACATATTTTTATATGATGTTGCTGTGTTGCATCGTTGAATAGCAAACTTATCTGCACCTAGTTAACTGGAGAACTACGTAGCTTTAGGTAACATCAAAATAATATTTTATTATCCTTTTGTTGCTTTTTAACAACTAGAATCCTCTAGTCGGCATCCGCTCGCACACATAATTTTTTAAGCTATTGCATAGCTTTTATCGCGGGTTTGAGCGCGGCGACCGAATCCAGAAATTCCGTAACGAAAAAATCCTAACACCCTTCACTAATTCAACTTGGCGTAAGCGCCAAGTTGATAATATGTATTATGAACTTTACTGCTTACTAATTAAGGTTTAATTTAAAATAAAATGTTTTACTTGTACAAAGGTATTTTTTTATGTGGAACATATTACAGAGGTTCATAGTAGGTACTATTGTCATTAATTATATTACAATTGGTAGTTATGGTAGAAATTGTAGCTTTGGTAAGAATAGTAGTTTGGAGAGAAATGGTTCTTTTGACAGCACCGGCGGTTTTGGTTGAAATGGTAGTTCTGAAAAAAGTGGTAGATATGATAGTGTTAGTACGAATAGTAGTTTTGGTACATATAGTAATTTTGATAGGAATTGTATTTTCGGTAGGAATAGTAGTTTTGGTACAAATTGTATTGTTGGCATATATGGTAGTTTTGGTAGCATGTTACTTACGATTGCTACCAAAACTACCATATTTATCAAAAGTACCATTTCTACCAAAGTTACCATTCCTACCAAAATTAAACCCACCGCATGATTCACATTTTTTTTTTATGTGGAACATATTACAGCGGTTCATAGTAGGTACTATTGTCATTAATTATATTACAAGTGGTAGTTATGGTAGAAATTGTAGCTTTGGTAAGAATAGTAGTTTTGAGAGAAATGGTTCTTTTGACAGCACCGGCGGTTTTGGTAGAAATGGTAGTTTTGAAAAAAGTGGTAGATATGATAGTGTTAGTACGATTAGTAGTTTAGGTACATATAGTAATTTTAATAGGAATTGTATTTTCGGTAGGAATAGTAGTTTTGGTACAAATTGTATTGTTGGCATATATGGTAGTTTTGGTAGCATGTTACTTCGATTGCTACCAAAACTACCATCTTTATCAAAAGTACCATTTCTACCAAAGTTACCATTCCTACCAAAATTAAACCCACCGCATGATTCACAAAAATTTTTTTTTTTAAATTATGTATAGGTAATACACATTAATGCCGCGCAGAGAAAGTATAATATGATATTATATCTATATAAATGTACATTGCGCGAAATTCGATGATCAAACTCTTAATATCGTTATTTTTTTTCAAATTTTTTGAATGAGTAATTATTTTGGAGTGTAATTACACTATTAATACCTAATTATTTATACCTATTATTTATACCTAGATATTTTCTTTTTATAGAGAAGAAAAGCATAAAGAGTTACCTCTTTATGCTTTTCTTATGCTCTCTCTAAAAGAGCTAAAAAGAAAAAGAAATTGTGAACGTCAAAGGGCATATTATATGTAGATATTTAGAAGATATCAAGTCTCAAACTTATGTTTGTTATTTCAGTTACCATAAACCTATAGTTTCAATGATAAATATTCCTGAAGAACCGACATGTATTGAAAGATAATAAAAATATTTTGAACAATATTAACTTCTCATTTATTTAATAAAAGAAAAAAAATGTTTTCTTATCGGTCACCACGCTCAAAGTGTAACTTGAATTAATAACTGCATAAATAAAATAAATTTATAATTGCATAAGTTGATAAAAATGCTATGCAATAGCTTTACCGCGGCAGTCTCCGAGTGCCACACGTCTTTTTTTTATTTAACTATTTCTCCCCGAACTCCTACAAATTTCGGGAACTCTTAGTCCACCCATACGCACTCCAAAGAACTGTGCCGAATTTCAGCTTCTTGCGTCCATTAGTTTTGGCTGTGCGTTATCTGTCAGTAAAGCAAGAATGTTATAACAGACAGATTGCAATTTCGCCGCAAACGCAAAAGTTACTTCAGTTGTATATGTTCCTTAGAGCGTGGTTGATGATAACTGGAGATCTGGTTTTTTCATGCCTACTTATCACTTTGTATTTATAACTTCTGGAATGGCAGATGCTTACACAAAATCAAATCATTTCAGTTTATATAATATATCAAAACACATTTTTTTTGTTCTATAAATATTATCTGAATAGCGGAGACAAAGATAGAATCAACCTTACATAAATAATAATATGTGAAAAAATTTTGCAGGTTTGAAAATAATAATATACCCGTGGTTAGATTCCCACGCAAGTCAACATTCGTATCATCCTTACATTATTGTTTTGAAATCTATCTCAAAACAAAACCGTCGGTCTTTGACCGTTGTTATAGGGCGTCAGTAGCTCTGAATGAACTGACAATATCCTATACCATGGAATATCGCTATCCCTTCTGGCTGCGGAAGTCAGACAGGCAGTCGTTCTATGGAAAAGCTAATATTCAGCCAAATCTGGTTAGAATAGTATGCGGATCCAGGTTGAAACTGGGGACCCTAGTAGGATGATGATGATGTCACGCTCTGCGCCGCCGTGACTGATGTGGCGTCAGATTAGAATGCATCACGTTCATCGAAATCACTGCCACCTGAAACTATTATTCGTGAACGGGGCCTTACCGTTTTGTCGGGCAGCACTTGATTCCGGTGTCAAGTATCGAGGTATTCCAATTTAGTGCTAGTCTTAAGATTAAGGGCCGGCACATACCTGACGGAAGATCCGTCGCGTTTTATCGGTCGCGTAACGCCAATACATACAAATGTATAGAAAAACGTTCAACCATTCACACCTGACCGATAATCCGTTAGTACGTCGAGCGTACTAACGGATTATCCGTCGACGTCGCGCGCACCACGCACCACGTGAATTTTGACCTTTGAGTAAGGAATATAAATGGAGAGGGCAAATAGTAGGTACATATAGAAAAATTTATTATTCACTTAAATTATTATATTTTTATAGACTCACGGCTGTATCCCCGGAGGGGTAGGCAGAGGTGTAATATTACACCCACATTTCGCCATGATTTTTTTAAACACATATATACGAAATCGACATAAAGCCACCAAACATAGTGTTGTCTCGTTTTGTCTTAGGGATATTTCTGTCAGAAAAAAGAGATAGCCATAGTTTACTGAATAAATTAATCATGACGATATTTTATTAGAAATGTCATTCGTGCCACTATCGCCATATTTTCCGCCAAGGTTTGTGGTACATCTGCTGTGAAATCGTTGTCTATCGAACATAATAATTTTGTTTTTGTGCATAAATATGTCTAAAAACCGATATTGGCTCTCAGAGAATATTTTGTTACATGTTTCATACAAGGGTCGTCTTTCGCTTTGCCCTGTTCGCCCACATTTGCATTATGGAATAAACTAATCTGGCAAACGATTTAAACTAACAAAGGTAATTTACTACAAAAATGTATTATTCTCCTCTAACCGGCTCCATATCGTTATCGATTACATTCTGGAGAACAACCCAAATGGCAGCCATTTTATTTGCCCAACGTTTCGTAGGTGTGCACGCTAATTTCGTAGGTGAGCACGCTAAATTCGTAGGTATTGGACATACCATATCCATGTCATTCCCAGATCAGTGATTTTAAGATCGTAAGATTCCAGGGCCGCCAGACCTTACTTATTTTTTCAGAAACGAAATGTGTAGAATAATGTAGTGTTAGTATGTGCTATGAGTGTACGCATATTTGCTAGCTTGGATCGAGGGCCAATTTTTGGGTATGAGGTGCTAAAGGTCCACGGGAACAATTTCCATACATACCTATATAGAAAACATTTTGTGTCTTGCTCTGCAACTGTAGTCTGTAACCGCTTCTATATCATTTGTATAAGTTTTGTGAAAAACCGTAACCAAATCGTATTATCGTCTTTTATTTTTGAACCTCCATACCTAAATAGGATATATATTTAAATAACGCTTGTTGGCTACTATAAAAAAATCTTCGAAGTCCGACATATTTTTAACAGTCAAACTCGAATTGCAATATAAATAACTACAGGACTTCAGTGACTACATAACATCAGGGAACACGAAAAATGATTAGGTAAAAGAATATGACAGTAAAATATTGAACTGCCCTGAGTACGGCCCTGCACGAACAAACTTATATGTGTGCATAATAGCCACGCTTTCAGCGAATGTGTGCAGATACGCTCGACGCATTTTCCGTCAGATGTGTACCGATTCATTTGACGGAATAGACGCGACCGAAGATACGTTCGACGTATCTTCGGTCAGATATGTTCCGCCCCTTAATCTATAAAGACGTCGAATAAACTGAGTCTCGAGATCGACCAAGTTAAGTATCTATGGTGTGATGGTATTTAATACCGAGTCATATTCCGGGGAGGCAGATATCAGAACTCTGTTTTATGGAGTGCATATTTTTGTAATCAACATCCAAATAAGATCTTGTTTGGATGTTTGCTTAATTTCATTACGGGCAACGTAACTAACTTGCCAAGCACATATTTAACATATCTTCTCATTAAATATGTATAATCAATGTCAATATTGAAAGACCATGTATTTTTTTATAAATAAAGGAAGGAAGTTAAGTAGGCTCAATTTTGTTTTTTATAGTAATAGGCGGCAAACGAGCGAACCGATCGCCTGATGGTAAGCAATTACTGCCGCCCATGGACACAAGCAACACCACAGGAGTCACAAGTGCGTTGCCGCCTCTTGGGGTTGGGAAAAGGGATAGGATGAGTAATGGGATGAGGGAGAAGGAATAGGGGATAGGGCCTCTGCCTCCGGCACTCTCACTCACCGAACGAAACCCAACACTTTTTAGGTACTGTTACTTTACCTTTATTTTCTGTGTGACAATAACAATCAATATTGACATTGATTATACATATTTAATGAGAAGATATGTTAAATATGTGCTTGGCAAGTTAGTTACGTTGCCCGTAATGAAGTTGTAGGGGTATCAGAATGATGTTCGGTTGGGTGAAGAAAGATGATGCCAATGAATGAGAAAGATGCCAAAAGAAGAAAATATATACTTTTACTGTGGTACCACATTATTATAAATAAACTATAAATCTACGACCTAACTGTATGGGAGCGGGAAGACGACTGCCGCGCCGCACTTACACGATGTCGTGCCTTGTCTATAATTTGTAGCGTCAGCAGCCGCTACAATACTCCCCCCTTTATAAAAAAAAATAGAAGAACAATATACAATACAGAAAAAAGAAATTGGTAATAACTACTTATAAGAAACAATAACATAAAATAATACTGAGGTAACTATCTAGCTAATCAGACACGCTAGCGCTCGACTCACGTCACATAAACATGTATCAAGTTACCGGAGCGCTAGTTCTGAGAATGCCAACTAAACAGAAACACTATAGCGGGTCAATATGTGGGAATCTTTAACATAAATTATGTGACTATTTTTAGAACTGATATAAGTAAACACAAAAACACAATAATAACTCAATTGACGCCGTTTCTATCGAACTTCCTTTGCTCTTCGTAAGCCGCTTGTAGAGAGAGCTGGTCGTACGAAGAAGCAAATACGTTCACCGATTCTGCCAGCGATCTTCGTATTCTGCCTGGGCCGTACTGAGAGATGACAGGGTGCGCAATCCAACACTGAGCGGTATTCATCCTCGCCTCCAAGTGTGATGAGCCGCTTCGACGCGTGCACTGTCCTGTAGAGTGCCACCGCCGGCCCCGTGTCGATCTCGTCCTCGGAGTGTGCTGCGTATTATTCGTCTTGGTGCGGAATGCTGCCTCGCCACCAAGGTCAATACGCCGTACGCGTTTTGCCTCGACGTACGCACTGTCCTGCAGAGTGCCGCCGCCGTCGTATGCCGCTCCGGAATTCTCCTGCTGCTCATATTGCCGTAGTCGCTGTTCTCGGCAGATCGTAGAGTCCCTTGTTTCAAATTTGGGTTTCACGTGTCCTGACTCAGATGTTCGCGGCAGTTAGGTCGTAAGCCCTTTCGGTCGTAGTGAAAAGGGCGAGTCGTCTCCCATGAGTTCAGACTATCTCCGTGTCCATGCTGCTCGGCTGCACGCTGTTGCCACGCTGCACATGCGCTTATTTGATTCCGCTGACCATGTGCACGTGCGTCGATGCCGCGTTGCCGAAGCCGAGCCGAAGGTTGCGTCTTCGATGTCAGGGGTCACCAATGTAGGGGTATCATTATGATGCTGTGTTGGGTGAAGAAAGAAAGATGCCAAAAGAAGAAAATATATACTTTTACTGTGGTACCACATTATTATAAATAAACTATAAATCTACGACCTAACTGTATGGGAGCGGGAAGACGACTGCCGCGCCGCACTTACACGATATCGTGCCTTGTCTATAATTTGTAGCGTCAGCAGCCGCTACAAAGTTAAGCAAACATCCAAACAAGATCTTATTTGGATGTTGATTACAAAAATATGCACTCCATAAAACAGAGTTCTGATATCTGCCTTCCCGGAATATGACTCGGTATTAAATACCATCACACCATAGATACTTAACTTGGTCGATCTCGAGACTCAGTTTATTCGACGTCTTTATAGATTAAGGGGCGGAACATATCTGACCGAAGATACGTCGAACGTATCTTCGGTCGCGTCTATTCCGTCAAATGAATCGGTACACATCTGACGGAAAATGCGTCGAGCGTATCTGCACACATTCGCTGAAAGCGTGGCTATTATGCACACATATAAGTTTGTTCGTGCAGGGCCGTACTCAAGGCAGCTCAATATTTTACTGTCATATTCTTTTACCTAATCATTTTTCGTGTTCCCTGATGTTATGTAGTCACTGAAGTCCTGTAGTTATTTATATTGCAATTCGAGTTTGACTGTTAAAAATATGTCGGACTTCGAAGATTTTTTTATAGTAGCCAACAAGCGTTATTTAAATATATATCCTATTTAGGTATGGAGGTTCAAAAATATCCCAACCTGAATAGGAGCAGGTACAACATGGACGTTCGACATGATTTTCGACTTGTCCATGTTCATCTTAAGACCTACTTGTTGGGAGACTCTACAGAGGCCATCGAGCATTGTGCCTAGGTCTTCCATGGTCTTAGCCATGACTACGATATCGTCTGCGAATCGAAGGTGAGTGATGTACTCGCCGTTGATGTTGATGCCGAGTCCATTCCAGTCCAGAAGCTTGAAAACATCCTCCAGTGCAGTGGTAAACAGTTTCGGGGATATGACATCTCCCTGTCTCACCCCTCGCTGGAGTTGAATAGGTTTCGAACTCTGGTCCTGGAGGCGGACTGACATAGTGGCGTTTTCACACAAACACTTCAGCACTTCGATATATCGGTAGTCAATCCGGCACCGTTGGAGAGACTGTAGCACCGCCCAGGTTTCGATCGAATCAAAGGCTTTCTCATAGTCCACAAACGCCAAGCATAGGGGCTGGTTATACTCCTCGGACTTCTGTGTAACCTGCCGCAGCGTATGTATGTGGTCTATGGTACTATAGCCTTTACGGAAACCGGCTTGTTCGGGAGGCTGGAAGTCGTCTAGCTTGCTCGCGAGACGATTCGTGATGACCCTCGAAAACAGCTTGTAGACGTGGCTCAGAAGTGTGATGGGTCTGTAGTTCTTCAAGAGGGTTTTATCCCCTTTCTTAAAGAAAACCACCACCACACCTCTGTGCCACGCCTGTGGCGTTTTACCCTCGAGAATGACGGAAATAAATAGCTGCCGGAGGGCTTTTCTAGCGGGTGCACCGCCGGCCTTCAGAAGCTCGCTCGTAATTCCTCGAAACGTTTCTTGAGTTCGAGCTGAAAGCTCTCGGAGTTTTGGATATGAACCGGTGCCGGTCGGAGCGTGGACTTTATCAACCTCGACCGTTCGAGGCTTGTACAGATATTCAATGTGCCTCTTACCATTCGGTGATCGCTCCCCACTTTAAGTGAATTGATCACGGAGACATCATTGAATATCTGCCTCTTCGTCGACATGATAAAGTCGATCTCATTTTTCGTTGCACCGTCTGGACTTACCCAGGTCCACTTGCGGCATTCTCGCTTCTTGAAGAAGGAATTCATCATATAGAGTCCTTCCTTCTCCATAAAGCTAGCCAGCAAGTGACCCCGGGAATTCCGATGCCCATAACCAAATTGCCCCACTCTCAGCTCATCACCGTCGCGTTTGCCCAGTTTCGCGTTAAAATCTCCCATGACCACGGTGTAATGGGTTTTGTAGCCATTTATAGCCCGAGATATGTCCTCGTACATGGCTTCCACCTCCTCATCGGGTTGCGACGAGGTCGGAGCGTATACCTGTATGACCTTCAGCGAATACCGCTTGGATATTCTGAGTATAAGGTACGCTACCCTGCTCGACACACTCCCGATATTTACCACGTTGGTCACGAGAGATTTGTGGACGATGAACCCGACACCACCTTGGGACTGTTGGTCGCCCTCCCGGTAGAAGAGCAAGTTACCGGAATTGAGAACTATCGAGTCCTCACCCTGTCTTCGGACTTCAGATAGGCCTATGATATCCCATCGCAACTTGCTCAATTCTTCTTTCAGCTCGACAATCTTCTCGTCGGTCCGCAGTGTGCGCGTGTTCAGTGTTGCCAGGGCCAATTGTCGTTGGTGGTGGTAGCCCGATCTCTTCCGGAGATTCTTCGCACCCCTTGCCCCGCCGTTACCATGGCCGCTACCATAACCAGGACTAGCGGGGCCGCCGGGGACTAGGGGCTGGTTTTTAATGGTGTGGTTCATATTTAGGGGGATTTGCCATAATCGCCACGCTTGGCAGGCGTATTGGCGATCGCAGTGGCGGAAGCTTTTAGTGCTAGACGCTGCTGCCCATCTAGCATCTTGGGATTTACCTCCGCCAGGTTCGGATGGTTTGACCGCCATCTTTCGGTTGACTGCTTGCACTGGGGGAGATATTATGACGAGTATCTACTCGTCAGAGTAACTCCCCCAGTGGGCGGTGGGGTCGTCACGTCCCGACGCCAAGAGTTCATCATATTTGGTTACAGTAGGTAAATTATTTGCAAAATAGATATCAGTAGGTAGTATTTAATCCCGGCGTCGGGCAGTGACGACCCCATCGCCCAGTGACTTGTCACTGCAAGCAGTCACCTTTGCTCCTTTCATAGAGGAGTGAAGGATATCCCGCTGTACCCCTTGTTCGTAGGGGTACGGCTGCGACGGGTCCAGGCACTCGCGTTTTACGAGTGGTTGGACAGGAAAATCTGCCAACCGTGGCAAATCGTAATCAATCCCGGCATTGGGTCGCAGTCATGTTTTGTGACCTAATGCTGGGAGCGAAGGTCTTGGCTTAACCGCCCGGGCCGCGAGGAAGAAAACCTCTATAAAAAATTACCCCAACTCCAAGGTTTGGCGCGCGCCGATGGATGCATGTCTGATGGGAAGATCAGTCGCGAGCGCTCCTGCAGTCAGGGCAAAGGCCGTCCCCCTGGTTCGGTACTAAATGTAGGCTTACCCGGGTTCAGGGGGCACCACCAGGGCGGACCATCTATTCCCCCACTCTCGTGGGAACCAAATGAATAGTTCGCAAGCCACTAATTCGAACGAGGAGCCACGCTCACTAAACTCTGGCTCCACTCTTCGCGTCAATAATGACGCTGATGATGAGGTGGAGGATCAATCACTACTAGTCTTGACATTGCCAATGCCTTTAACTCCCTCCCCTGGCAGTCAATTAGGAGGGCGCTGATTTATCATAACGTGCCCTCCTATCTGCGTGATATTATCGGGTCGTACCTAAATGGGAGGTCCATCAGGATAAAAGGTCGGAACGGAGCTCTGCTCACGAGAGAGCTCTCAAGTCTTCTGTGGAACATCACGTTCGATGCGGTCCTGCGTATCGGTCTCCCCTCTAATGTCAGCATCGTCTGCTATACGGACGACACGTTGGTGCTGGCGCAATCTTGGCGTGGCACTGGTCGGTTCGGGGATCAGCCAGCTGGGCCTTCGAGTGGCGCCTCACAAATCTGAGGTGCTATGGTTCCATGCCCTTCCTCGGGGCCGGGAACCACCCACCTCGGTGTTTTCGATGTGTGGTTGAGGTGAGGACTATTAAGTACCTTGGCCTCACTTTGGACTTTCGCTGGGCGTTCGAAGACCACTTCGAGCGCTTGGCCCCTCAGGTTCGTGGTGCGGCGGGCGCGCTTCAGCGCCTGCTCCCGAACCTGGGTGGGCCACGCGAGGAAGTTCGCCGCCTCTACTGTGGCGTCGTGTGGTCCATGGTTCTCTATGGGGCGCCCGTGTGGCATCATCGTCTCACGCGCGCCTCCCGTTGCAGGGCTATCCTAGCCAGTCTGCAGCGGTTGGTGGCCATTCGGGTCGCAAGAGGCTACAGGACGATATCCCATGAGGCAGCGACGCTCATTGCGCGCCTCCCACCGTGGGATCTCCTGGCGTGGGTGAATGCCCGCCTTTATGACGAGGTTCGCCTTCGTCGGCTGGGCGGGGAGGCGCCGAGTGAAACGCTCGAAGAGTACCGGCAAAATGCGCACCGAAGCGCGTATGAGGAGTGGCGCGTACGGCTGCATCTACCGCGTTCCACGCGCCAACGCATCGTCGGTGCGATTTTGCCGATATTTGACGCCTGGCTCGAGATGAAAGAGTGCACTACTTTCCGGCTGACTCAGATACTTGCCGGGCATGGTTGCTTCGGTGAGTATCTGAGTCGGATCGGCCGTGAGAAGACGACACAGTGTCACCACTGCGATGACGATCTGGACTCCGCCCAACACACATTAGAGGTGTGCGCCGCGTGGGTGGACGAGCGGAGTTCCCTAGTCGCCACCATCGGGAGGAATTTGTCTCTTCCAGCCGTAGTAGCGGCAATAGTGGAGGACACCCACAATTGGCATGCAGTAGTCTCCTTCTGTAAAGCTGTAATGCTCCAGAAGGAGGCCGCCGAGTGGAAGCGTGAACGACGCAACCCCGCTCGCAGGCGAAGGCAGCGTCGAGGCGGCGGTAGCGGCCGTTGAACTCGACTCTTTCTCAGGTCTGCGGGCGTTGGAGGGGCAGCCTCTAACGACCCACCATAAGCGGATCCGAGAAGGAAGCGGACTGTGTGGCGTAGTCTGCTGTGAAAGGCATTGCACACCACGCCTTTCCCCGGGCACGCGTCCCAAGCAAGGGGAAGGACGCGACAGGTACAGCGGAGCAATACAACCACAGTTCCCGTTGTACCTGCAAAGCGTCGAGGTACGGAGCCACCGTGTGGTTTTTAGACGGTAACCCAGCCCACGGGGTGGGAGTCCGACTTACGCCCTTCGACCGCTCCCCGGTCAGAGGGGCATGAGGTAGGTAGCCCCTTTTCCACACGATAAAAAAAAGGTAGTGTTTAATGTCTTTGATATCAGGTAGGTACATGTTCTATGGTTGTTATTGCATTTTTTGTGATAAAATACATTAAAAGTTATATTTATTCACATTATAAATACCTAAAAACATTATTATCATTTTGATGAGCTTAAAGCTGTTGAAATCTATTTGGTTACTTTTTTGTAGATTCTAACCTTCAAAGTATTTTTATTCATATTAAATTATTCTGGCTTCTTACGTGCCATTTTCTGACAGAATAGTGTTTAATACATAAATACAAACAAATCGCACTATAGTTTGTTAATGTACATGGAAAAAAATGTTCAGGTACTTAACATAAAATAACTTCATGCCTTTTATCCCCGAAGAGGTAGGCAGAGGTGTATACACACCCACATTTTTGGCCATTGTTCTTTATTTCGCACAAGACAGATTACATTATGAGAACATATTGATATATTCTTCTTCTTCTTTGTGCTACATACGACACTTGAAAGTATGAAAGTACTCGTAACTTTGGCAGATGTAAAGTGCAAGCGATACAAAAATTTGTATTACATAGGTAAAAAAATTCCACTACAACTATTGTGTCATACCGACCATCAAGTCATCACTTGAAGATTTCAATGCTTCAAACTGTACGTAATGATAAATCTGATAATGTATTAAATATTAAAATTATAAATTAATAGGGGTTAATTCTACTTTAAAAGTCGGCGTTCTCAGTAGATAGCTCAACTTTTTGCAATAATATCTATCCACTTTTAGCAAGTGGTTTGGTATTTGAATACCAAATATAATTCAATGACAAAGCTAATATTAAAATTAAAGTTACATTTTATAATATACTAGCTTGTGGCCGCGGCGTTGTCTGCGTAGAGTCGGTTATCCCTACAAAAGAGAGCTTCATATGCTATTCTTGTCTATAAGCTACATACATTACTGAGAAGTTTCATCAAAATGCATTCAGGAGTTTTTGTGTGTAATGATAACAAGCATCCTTCAAAAATTTTCACGTAAGACTCAGTTTATAGGCATTTAAGCATTCGTAGTCATTAATTCGAAGTTTTGTGTATATTAAAAATGTTAATTATCGCTCGCTTAACAATGTGCCGGTAGATGGCAATAGGCTTGCCCCCTAATACATTGGGACCAAAACATAACTGGCCAGGTGTGGCTAAGTAATACACCTCTGCCTACCCCTTCGGGGATAAAGCCGTGAAGCTATGCTATGCTGAAAAATTAGTACACCATTTCTTTAATACATACACATTATGTATTAAAGAAATGGTGTACTAATTTTTCAGGAATTTAAATTGAAGAATTTTTGGTTAGTTTTTGCTGGCATACCCATAACTTGAAAACCTACAAAATACCTACTTTATGTACCTCTCATAAAATGTGAGAGTAAATGGCAATGCTTTGCTTTATTTACGATAGTTATCGCCCATTCGGATGTAGACGGCGATGAATGTTACAAATATTTTGGGCTGAGTTTTGTTGTAAAGCGCCATGATTTTGTTTGCCAGACCTCGTCCGTTGATCGGCAGGTGCACCACTTGCAGGTGAGGTTGGCTTGGGACCCTAAGTTCTTGGTGGGAACCCTATGCACCCCCTTATTTAATTAAATTTTGCTTTCTTAATATTGTAAAATCTGAGAGCTTTGGGTAATTTATGACGTGAAAATGACTCCCCAAAGACTACGGTGGATGCAGCCAAGAACAGTGAAACTCATTCATCATGCTTGCTTTATTATTCTCAAGAATTTTAAATTTATATTTTACTGTGTGTTTAAAAGACAATTTGGTGCCAGAACATGCCATGAATGAAGGCATTATTAGCCAATTACATGGATAGCGCATTTCCGAAACAGATCGCTGCAATGTCGTTCTACGTCTTAGAAGAATGGTGTCTTGTAGTATGAGTGGTAGAATAGGTGTACGGTAGGATGATTCATAAAATCTTAGACAATAAACAAAAATTGGGTGTATTGGGTGTATCAAGATGAAAACTGAATCGAAATTTGTTTATGCGGTTCTCATGGACCGATACCGGTTATTGTGTGATTATGAGTTAAAAATTATAATAATGTGTTGAGTATTTTATTTTTACCCGCAGTAGTCGCTTTGAATGCGGAGCTTACTTACCCTAGGTAACTAATGTTTTAGTGAAAAGTGGGGTTTTCTGAACGTCCTTTTTTATAAATTGCGAATGTTTTCTGTACACGGTCCTCTATGTTTTATCTTGACGATAGCTTAGCGTGGTCGACCATCGACAGAGTTTGTATTAGTGACCCACCGAAATTTTGGTTTCGGTTTCGGACAGTTTCGGCTATTTTAATGCGTGGCCGCGTCGTTCGGCAAATTTCTCCGCTTACGCTAACTGGTACTTGCCCTATTTTGAATAATACTTAGTAGTTACTTCTGTTACAATATTATTGTAATATTTAATTACATTTCAATGACTATCAATCATACATATAATATAATATAATATAATATATTTAAGTAAATTGCTATGAGTTTGATTTTTAAGCGACAATTAAGGGGTATTTTGGATTTTAATTTTACTTGGATTGTCAATGTGCAATTGTCGTTGGATTACATTCTATTAAGTGTATGTTATTTTACTGTGGCCTATTTTAACATGTTTTGAACTATAAAACAACGCTTAGGTATAACTGGTGCAATTTACCCAGTCAATGATCCCACCTCGTCCTTTTTTGTTTATCGCCAGTTTTGTATTAATTAATTTAAATAATTAAATCAAGAGCGAGTCGGACTCGCCTATGAAGGTTTTTGTAGTAGACGTATGCACTTAACATGCCCATTATCTTCACCTAGCCATATCACCACTATTTATTTTATTTATTTATTTAATTCTTTATTGTACACCAGTAATTATAGAACAAGTACAGTTATTTCTTATATACTAATGGTAGTACAAGGGCGGTCTTATCGCATAATGCGATTTCTACCAGACAACCATGGACGGACAGTATCGTCTAAATGGACAGGTAGTATGCGGGCGTACAATACTAAGACTAAGACTAGCTGCTTAAATCTAAAATTAACCTAACTAAACTAAATTAATATAAACAATATTTAGATATAGGTAATTACATACATACATAAATAATATATACATAATACATATATTATAACAAGTACATAAATTAATAAATATATATATTATACATATATACATACATTATGTAAATTTTACATACATGTAACAGGATTGGTTGTTGTTACAGTGACAAGTAATGTTCTTTTACGAGCTTTTTAAATATTGGCAGTGTTTTTGATGGTCTAATATCTTCTGGTAGTGAGTTCCATAGTCTTGCCGCTAGCACTGTAAAGGATTTGTCGAAGAACACAGTAGAGTGCACAGGATTTTTCAACTTAAGATTTTCTGATGATCTCAAGCACTTCGAATGTGTGTCATGCAAGAATACAAATCTTTCCTTGAGATATAGGGGATAAGACGGATTAAATAGTACATTATATAGGAGACAGAGAATGTGAGTATTCCGGCGAAAGCGGATTGGCAGCCATTTGAGCTTGTTTCGAAATACAGAGACGTGGTCATATTTACGTAAACCAAATATTAACCGTATACAGAAGTTTTGGAGTCGCTCAAGTTTTTCCAGCTGGTCCTCATTGAGATCTAGATAGCTGGCATCGGCATAGTCAAGAATGGGAAGAAGGATAGATTGCGCAAGCGCTATTTTAGTGGCAATTGGGAGAAAGTTGCGTAACCTTCTCAATGATGCGGCAGCAGCAAAAAGTTGTCGACTAGTGCTTTGTAGTTGGAATGTCCAAGAAAGTGTTCTGTCAATGTAGATCCCCAAGTTCTTAACTTTTTCACTAAAAGGAATCGGAACACCATCAAAAGATACGAGGGGAAGCGTTGACCAGTCGATCTTGGAAATATATCTAGAACTACCAACCACAATAACCTGGGTCTTGGTAGGATTAACCCTTAGTCCAAACCTATTTGTCCAATCACTTATTCGATCCAGATCGTTATTAATAATTCTAATACCATGTGGTAAGTTTTCAGGCTTAGTCTGATAATAAATTTGCATATCATCAGCATAGAGGTGGTAGGAAGAAGAAATATGGTTGGAGATAGTATTAATAAAAACTGTGAAAAGCAAAGGAGATAAAACGCCGCCCTGTGGTACGCCGGCAGAGATATCACACCAGGTGAAATAGGTGTCATCCAGACGGACTCTTTGACGGCGACCAAACAGGTAACTACGAAACCAGTCAATCACCGATGGAGATATGTTAAGAGAGCATAACCTGGCAAGGAGAACGTCAAAGTCTACAGTGTTGAAAGCGTTACTAAAGTCTAGTAAACTGAGCACTGTGAGATTGCCATCCTCCATGCCTCTCCTGATATCATCCGTAATATTGACAAGTAATAATGGTACAGGTACTATGTCCAGGTCGGAAGCCAGATTGAAAGGGATTCAGGATATTATTTCTAGATAGGAAAGCATTCAGTTGGTTATGGATAAGACGTTCGAGGACTTTGGAAAGGAAAGGTAATATGGATATGGGACGAAATTCAGAGAAGGATTCAGGATTAGGCTTTTTTGGTAAAGGGATGACTTAAGCATTTTTCCAAGCAGTTGGAAAAACACCATTGGAGATGGAATAATTAAGGATGTGACAAATGATCGAAACGATTTCACCAAGGATGGGAAGGATCATATTATGAGTGATACCGTCACTTCCAACTGCGTTGGATGCTATTGATAGGATGCTCTTCTTAACATCACATTCAGTAAATTGACTAAAGACAAATGGAGTATAATCAGGAGTTGGAAGCGATGAAAGATAATTTAAAGTGTTAATTTTTGTTGTCCTATCATAATCATAATTAGTGCTGGTTAAGCATATTGATATCAATTTTATTAGGAGCATTCGTTTGTCTTTGCTTTCCAACCCCAAGTGATTTGAGGAATTTCCATACTTTAGCTGGATCACCGTTTTGTACGGAGTTATGAATGTGCTGGCGTTGTGCATCCCTACACACCCTATTACAGTGATTTCGCGCTTTTAAATATTTTTCCTTACTTGAATCTGTCGGTTTAGACTGGTACTTTGATTTTGCCACTGCTTTCCTATGAATAAGTACCCTTATTTCATTGGTAAGCCAGGGCGCTGGACGATGTTTTAATTTAATTGACCATAAGGGAGCATGATAATTATAGAGATCAGTAATCTGCTTTTCAAATATGTCAACCTTATCGTCAAGGGTTTCTGCTGTTAATAGCCGCCTCCAGTCGATTGCCTTAGCGTCATCACAAAGTCGTTCAGTATCAATACCACTAAAATTGCGTTGCAGTAGAATTCTTGGCTTTGCCTTAGGAGGACGAATTTTGTAAGAGAGAAAGATTAGATCATGATAAGAGAATTCGTCGGCACAGAATTGGCCGTGCTTAGCGACGTGGGTAAGCGAGGAAACAAAAATGAGGTCTAGAAGTGAGGGAGTAGAATTGGGATAGTGATGGGTGGCATTAAGAGGTAGAATATTAAGATTGCAAGAGACTGAAATAGAATTAAGAGATGAAGAACGTGAGTCATTCTTAAGAAGACAAGTGTTAAAGTCACCCATAATGATAGTTTGACTGTAAGAAGGAGAAAGATTAAGTAAGAGATTCTCAAAGGAGGAAAAAAAGTCAATACGTAAGGAGGGACAGTAGTAAACACCAAGAAGGATTTTAGTATGATGTAGCTCGACTTCCAGAAACAGATGTTCACCAGCATTGGGTGAAGGCGGCTGTGAAGACACGTTTACCACATTACAGGCAAAAAAGGATCGAAGATAAATTGCTACACCGCCGCCACCACATCCAGTGCGGTCATTTCTGATTAGTTGGAAGCCGGGCAGAGAGTAGGAAGTCGAAGGAAGGCATGGCTTAAGCCATGATTCAGACACAAGAATAGCGTGTAAGTTCTTACAGTCTAAGTTTGCCAGCATATCGGGGAAATGAGCGGGAATACTCTGTGCATTGATATGCACCACATTAAAGTTTCTTGGAACATCAGAAAATACAGATTGGAGGTTATCTGCTAATGAAGGAACACTAACGTAACTACCATCGTCACTATTTGCAGAAAAAAAGTCGTCACTATCACTGTTACAATCCATAATAAAATTAAATATATAAAGTTTTAAATATTAACTAAATAAATATATATAACCAAAAAAAAATATATATAATATATAATAATATAGAACCTATATAAATCTAATCAAACTTTGTATTGTATTCAATACAGAGTCCACCTGCCAGTTAGTTGTCACAGTAAAAATACGTAAAACACAAGTATAATATAAATAATTATAATCCCAAGTAGGATGGCTACTAAATTTAACAGTATAAATATAAAATCTTAAAAATAAACAGCGATGTAATTTTGATACGAACTAGTTACAAACTAAAGATATTATAATAGCAACGACGAAAGTGTCACTTTAAAAACTATAATTATGGTTCATTCAGTTTAAAAATATTGCTGCGCAATAACGAAACGTTAGTATAAGAACATGACGTGAAATGTCAAAAGTGACAACTCAGTCATAACACGATAGCTAGTCAGTATTTAATAATAAAAACAAAGTCATAATTATCTGCTAAATACCGTACATTACTTTACAAAATTATACATTACTTTAAAAAATTATAATATTAGAATTTGCTTTGAATTTTTGAAGTGCACAAAATGTCCGACTAAACAAGTATAGAACAAACCACCCACCTTGGGATGCACTAATAACAAAGAGTGAAATGAATAATCCAGGATTATTTCCGTGTCGCTGCAGCTCTTTTAGCTTTGACCGGCTCTTTCTTCGCAGTAGATGGTACTTGTTTCGACTGGTCAGCAACGTTGAGTTGGCATACATTTTGTAGATCGACCAAAGAGTTTATTCGATGACGCTCACCGTTCATCCCGAGGACATAGACTATGCCTTCTCTAGTCCAGCATTTTGAGACTCCCATTTTCTCCCGGGCTGCTACAAAGACGTCATGGCGGGCTTTTGTAAGGAATTCCGAGGCTGTGATACCAGTGCCTTCGAGTTTGGTCTTAGAAAACCATAGTTTTTCCCGAACTGACATATGCTGGAGTTTGATGAGTATCGGGCGGTGCTTGAGTGGCGACGAAGTTGCAGGTCTACCCATTCGGTGGCAACGTTTGATGTTGTTGGGAGTGAAATCGTTGATTTTCATGTGCGTCTTCACAACACTCACAATGGTTTGCACCAAGTTCTCCTTCCTCTCTTCTGGAACGCCATGAAAAAGAAGAATCTTGCGACGGCCTTGCATTTCCAAATGGTCAACGCTACGAGCCAGCAATTGGACTTGCAGCTGCAAACCTTTCAGCGCTGCAGTTACAAATTCCCGGAATGCACCAAATTCTGCAGCCAGACCAGCAATGTTGGATGAAGGGCTGGCATTACTTTGCAGCTTATTCTCGAATTGTGACATCTTCTGGTGAAACATTGTGTTCAAACTTTCGATTGTGTGTTGTATGGATTCCATGATGATTATAGTGCTTTAATACAGGAGATAACGCTCTGGCAGGTGGAGTATATATTTACAATTTATATTAAAACATTAACAAACTTTTAACTGTGATTAAAATAAATATTAATATATTGAAATGCAAGAGCAAAAATTTTTACTGTAGTGTCCACAACTACCCACGAGTGAATTCACTATCACTTTCCCCAGCACAAATAACATTGTTTTCCATAGTATTTGTATGAACAACAACGTTATATATACGGTTTTATTCATTTGAACATGTGCTCTATTTCAAAAATTGCTGACTACATATCATTTAAACGTCAAACCAAACAATTTTCGGTGGAAGTTTTTATTATTCTACAGCACATTTTTTTGTCACTCTCTTGAAAAGTTAGAGACAAGTTAGGATACTCATTTAATTACTTTGGAAGTGTCCATCTTTCAAACAATTTACTTTGAGAAACTATGGTTTTAGGAACCATTCAATAATATTTAAATACTTATTTTTAAGCAACCTATCTATATAATAATGTAACCAAACAACGAAACCACACATCAAAACAGCTGCATGCATATGGCTGATGGAAAAAATATATTTCACGTCAGTTCCCTGTATGGAAAACCCACTTTATTTACATTTATTTTCTATGTTTGTGTAAAAATCGGGAAGCGGTTCACAGAATACATCTACCCACCAAGTTTTAAAGGTATAGTCTTACTAGCTTTCGAATAAAATGGCTGTGCCATACGGACGGACAGACAGACAGACATGGCGAATCTATAAAGGTTCCTTTTTTTGCCACTTTTAGCTACGGTACCCTAAAAATACACGTACTAAGTACCTGCTTAGTACATGAAGTACCTATTTTGTAGGTATATTTTTTTAATTACACTTGTAACTATTACGTTTACTATGTATTATTACGTTTATTTAAAATCTAGCGTAAATGACACTAGATTTTAGTTTATATAGAAATTTGTGACATGTTTAGGTAAGTTTCGGTTTAGTATTCGGCCGAAACTAAGAGCAAGCAGTTTCGGCTGAAAAACCAGTTTTGGTCGGATACTGGTTTGTATGTTCAATGTAATTTTGTGGCTTAATTTTTACTATAGCTAGATAATTTTGTCAAGAAATTTCTTCTTGTCGAGGCAATTTCGGCATTATACTGCACGTTTATGCGAAAGTGCCAAATTTTCACAAAAGCGGTTACATTATTTGGCTGAAAACTGCGTTATTTAGCAATTTATACCTACTTAAGCATATGAATATGTATAAAAGTGAAATGTCATTCATTCACTGACGAAACCTTAGACTATATATATTATGTTATAGACGGAGGGGTCCCATCACTCAAAGGTCTGACATAGGTCACCGTAGTGGGCCCCATTACCCGTCAAAATTTAATAGAACTTCATTTGAAACTTTGATACTTCGTTCATAGATGTTTTGATTTATTTGCATAAAGATTGTGACGCATAAACATAGTGACGTTATAATTTTATCGATACTTTTATTTTACAGACTAACTTCGGCCCACGTATTCACCGATGTGGGTGACAGTTATTGCAAAAAAAAGGTAGCCTTTGCACTATTGTAATGTAGAAACTATACTGCAATATTTCTTTGAAAAATAAGTATACTTGAATACAACTATCCCTACAACTACAACATCCAAATTTAATTAAATGAACCACAACATGGGTCAAGGGTGACCCCAAAATAAAAAAAAATATTACTTACAAAATATTAAACTTTAATAAACTTAAACAATTATTACAAGGTTTTTTGGATATTAATGGAATGCTTAAGGGAAAAAAATTTTGTACAAATCTGAAAATCTAGATACATTGGTGACAAATAGGTAACCTGTGTTGTGCACATATATTTTTGGAGCACTTAACACATTTCTCTCTGCCCTTCCTATCTTTGGCTCTAGTGCATAAATAGCAGCGGGAACCTGAAGGTGATCGAGCTTGGGCTACCTGAGCACTGTTTTCTGCATCTACTCCCAAAACATGAAGCATTATCACTTTCAGAGATTGGGGCAAATTTTTGACCTCATCAAGGCGGCGTTTCACGTAGGGCTGTACTAATTGAAGGCTTAGGTTTCTTAGAAAGTAGTTCCTTTTCAGTTTACTCCTGCGAATGTTTGCCTTGAGTATTACATATGAATTTATACCTCCAGCATCAAGCATGCCGTAGAAAAATCTTAGCGGCCACCTTCGTGTTTTTCTTGCTGTTGTCTTAGAATGACTTAATTGGTCAAACGTGTCAACGCCGCCTTTCGTGGCGTTATAATCCAGTATTATTGCGGGTTTTTGTGTATTAGGGTCAATTTCACCGCTGTTGTGCATTGTAGAAATCAGGACAACACATTTGTTTTTCTTCGGGACATGAGATACTAATGTGATGTTTTTATCAAACGCAAATACCGAAGTAGGGAAATCTTTTTTCTTTGCTAAAAACTTTGGAGGTATTTCGGGTTTGTTCTTTCGCAACGTGCCTATCATTGTTAGTCCAATATTGCGTAACTCATTTGCAAGTTGAATTGAGGAGAACCACTTATCCATAGTGATGTTTCGGTTTGTATGATGAATAGGTTCCGATAGCTTCTAAACATAATAGGATGGGATAGACTGTCCTGTAGGACATTCTGTCATTCTTTTCTTCTTATAAGCGACGACCGAGGGTTGTGATAATAGGTGTGCCCACTTGTATGCAAGAAACGGAAGTTTTTTCCTGCCTATACCACCAAAATGTTGCCGAAGTGATGCCGGATTGTGACCTTGATACTTTCCTTAATAGCATCAAATTAAGCCATAAGTCAGGCAAAAAGGACGGTGAGACCTGCAACTATATCATAGAAGTCTCTGCAGTGTTAAGAAAAGCCCTCATCAAAAAAGATCGAGTGTTTATAAACTGGTCTTCGTACCCTGTTAAAAACTTTACCTTAGTGACTCGGTGTTTCAAGTGTCAGCAATATGGCCATGCAGCTAAAACTTGCCGGGAGACATCATGCACCTGTGGACATTGTGGTGATCGTGGACATTATATAAAGAAATGCACAAAAAGCCGACGAACCAACGTGCGCTTTAACAAAATTTTACATGCAATTTGGTTGTCATATATCGTTCAATATTAGTACTTAACAGAACCTCATTATAATAGTGACCTGCTAACATTATATTGTAAATTCATCTAGTTTGAATAAAACGCACACGCAAATTATGAAATTGTTATAAATAAATGCTAAACACATTCATTACTAACACACTGACACTGTTCACGATTCTGCTGACTCGTCACTTTACGTTTACATTTATGTTTTCTACAAAATGCACAACACGCGTTTTTTATGTTATGTGCGTCAATGTTATATGTACCTATTAATAATAAAATGATTTTAATGCTTTACCTTAATAATTTTGTTTAAGAATATTATAATTATTATATTGTGGTATTTTAGAATACAAAACAAGACTTTGTGAAGGGAGAACCCACTTACTGTGATACAGTTTTCTAACTAGTACAGGAGTGGTGTTCTTTCCAATTTATTAATAAAACGCTTAGCCTTAAGTTTGATTTTATAATTATGAAATGAATATTTTAATTATCTGTGTCTTTGAGAAAATAAATTAATATTAAAAAAAGAAATAAAAACATTATTCAAAAAATGTACTGGGATGAGCTTTTAACAAGGAACTTTATGACTGAGCCCAAACCATCAAGTTTATGTTCAAATTTTAAACATTATTTTATCTGACATTATTTTTCTTTACTTATACGCACTTTTTATGGTGTTATTACAGAGTTTAATTAGAATTTTATGTAAAAAAAGGTGTATTGCGTTAATATCAATTTCTTCTTGATTTTGATAAAAAGGAAAAAATAATATCCCACAACATTATTACATTTTTAAAAATTATCTATAAGCGGTGGCCTCACTGCATACCACAGTGCCCATTGTTTTGACATCGATCGCCACACGAAACATGTCATGTTTCTAACTTCTATTCTTTAAGTCAGTCATGTCAGCTAGGACAAGAAACTTCATATTTATGATCATAATATTATGGTAATGATGATGATAAGCGGATCCCAGTCTTCAGGGAGAAAGTGGACGCTACCAGGATAGCGCTAGGATGATGATGATGGTGACGATGTTATAAGAACACAAGTCAGGTCATAAGAGTAGTAAAAAATAAAGTATTCATGCAGCACTTATTTAATAAAGTAGTTATCTATAAACTAGCGTATATTCCATACCATGTTATCGTTTCAAGTGGCTATAATAATGGTATAATGCAAGCACGATGTTGGCACATTAGCTGTGTATGAAGTGGCTTCCAGTTAACGTAATTACTAGTATCTGGTACCGGATAATTTACGTCAAACTAGTTTCAACTAGCTGCACATTAAGGCTAGGCCGATATTCATACTCGACCACTCAATATCCAGCCGTAATTTGGAGTAATGTAGTTATTGTTTGTTTATAATTATAATACTAGCCCTCAGGGTGCATAGGGTTCCCACCAAGAACTTAGGGTCTCAAGCCAACCTCACCTGCAAGTGGTGCACCTGCCGATCAACGGACGAGGCTCTGGCAAACAAAATATCCCGATAAGCGGCAATAGGCTCGCCACCTATTACGTGGGATCAAAACACTGGCGAAAAGACTACCCCTTCGGGGAAACAGGCGTGAGTCTATGTATGTATGTATGTACTAGCTCTCATCTATGTTCGCATGAAACCGCGACAAATGATAGCCTGTGTTAATATGATGTATAGCCAAGTTTATAATATACAAGTTTAATGAAAATCTGTGGAGTAGTATTTGAGCAAAACAGTGACAATCATCTATTCTATCCATCCTTACATGAGGCAACCTGGAATGTCTTAGAGTGCTCCATAATATTTTCTAAATACCCGCGTTTCTCAACCCACACTGAGCTAGCTATGTACATACTATAGTCTAATTACTTTCCCATAGTGGGACAGCTTACATATGGGGCTGATATTGAACATTGTTTCTGAAATTGATAGCTAATTATAAAAGTAGGTCACATGACCTCACGTTACGAGGCCTAGCAGCTGAGTAAAGAGAAATAGTACGATAAGTAGATAGGCAGGTGAAACCGCGGGGCACAGATAGTACACGAATAAACAGAAGTTGCGTGCTGGTTTTTATTGCCGACTCTATGACTAGAAGTAGGTACTTAGATCCCGTCTTGTAGACGTAATGTTCACATATACAAAATTGTCATTATGAAGCGACAGCACAGTGGTGAGACTAACAGACTGCTAACCAGAGAGGCCCGGGTTCGAGCCCTCGGCGCGCACCATTAACTTTTCGAAGTTAAATTACTATTCAATTGTTTATTGTTGAAAACTGCACATCTGAGAATTTTCTACAATGTTGTGGAATGACATGTGAAGTATGTCAACTCGCACTTGGCCAGCGTGAATATAGGACAACTGAGAGAAGTTGCCTGTGCCCAGCAGTGGGACAATTTGTAAACAGGGCTGAATATCACAACCAGGTACCGTAGTTAGGAACCGGTGTAACAGTTGTAGGTGCTTTTTAAATTACTCATGAAATATGTGCAGTTATTTTGCAATTGAGGGACTCCTCCATCAAAGGATAGAAAACTACGCATGCTACTGACAATAATTATAATTGAAATGCCGGAAAATAGGCACTGATCGGGCTTGGAATCCGGGTCACAAGATCATAACATACAAACCCCCGGCATCAGACAAGCAAGACTAATTCTAATGTACTTTGTAAAGTCCTTGACATTACATCAATGGCCTGAGGCTTATTCATACAATGTTATGTACCTACTTATTATTTTCACGTTGGTACATGTTTTTAAATATTATCATCATCATTATCATCAGCCCTTTATACTGTCCCACTGCTGGGCACGGGCCTCTTCACACTATGAGAAGGGTAAGGCCATAGTCGTAGTAGTAAGTGTGGGTTGGCAGACTTCACATGTCTTTCGAGACATTATGGAGAACTCTCAGACATGTAGGTTTCCTCAAGATGTTTTCCTTCACCGATAAGCAAGCGATAACTAACAATTTAATACGCACTTAACTTCGAAAAGTCATTGGTGCGTGCTGTGGATTCGAACACGAGACCCTCTGCGTAGCAGTCTGTCGGTCTATCCACTCGGCTATCGCGGCTCTTCTTTTAAATATGCATTAACAAAAAACAATGTGAATTATGTTTACGGATGCATACGAGTAAATAATTACGAACCCTATGTTTTGATTTTAATTTATCAAATTAACGTAATTAGTTAAGTAATAGGTGATGAGTTTACTTAATTGAGTTCACAATTTGGTTTCATTTATTATTTTTGTTCGTCTATTATATTATTTATTTTATTTATTTATAGACTCACGCCTGTATCCCCGAAGGAGTAGGCAAAGGTGTAATATTACACCCACATTATATAAATACAAAATTATGTTGATATTTTTGTGTAGATGCCGATTAGGTGGATTATTGTCATTAATGTAATGCTTTTCTGCTCGAAAACGCTTAGCTTATTAACTCGCTACCTAGTCCTTTAGTATTGGTAATTTCTTTTTTGCATTTATTTTTGATAGTTTATTATCACCATTTACCAAATGAGGCATGACACATTCCGTTGTAATCCTGTCAAAACTACATGTGTTAATGTTAGTATTGCGACACAGAATTAACTGTCCCACAGACAGCGATAAGCGATGAGAGAATTAATGAGTCTGCTAATATCGATTACCATTTGGTATAGGTGTGATCAATATAGTTCCTTTCTAAACAAAAATCATACTATGGAAAAGTTAATATACTGTCAAATATGGTTAGAGTAGAAATCGAACCAATACACAAAAAATATTGAATGGACCATGAATTAATTGTGTCGTCGTACAACCAGAATATTATTTATGTATTATTTAAATATAAAAAGAGCATTCGTAGTTTATACCACTATAATCGTGTGAATCAAAGCGATTGTGTCACTGAAACCTTCACTGGATCGCGCTTGTGTCAATGTGTACACTAGAAATGTGTTGGCAAGTATTGTGATAGTTCTATTGTTGAGTTATTCAGCGTTAGCGCCTGTTTCTGGCCAACTGTGAAATCTTAGGTTAATTAGCAAGTTTCAGCAGCACTACAGAATTTGGAAGACTTGGAAGACGGCAATAAACACGGGCTAATTCGCCTGCCAATAACCTCGTCTCTTATTTCGTGGGCATAAGAAAATTGAAATTTCTTTGCTTATTCTTGTAGAAAAATAAAGGCATAAAATACTGACGCTGCCATGAATTATATACCTAAACCTTCCTCGGGAATCACACTATCTACTGGCGAAAACCGTACAAAAATCCGTTTGGTAGTTTTTGATTTTATCGCGATCACATAGATAGACAGGACGAAAAGAGGACTTCATTTTATAATTAGCATAAAAGTGCATAAACTGGAATGTAGCTAATCACAAATCGCTCATTTGCTGGCAGTGGCGCCATTGCTTAAACGACTTTAATTGTCTGCTAGGGTTGCCTCTTGATTGTCGTTTGTTGTCTGCGTTCATCAGCCGCATATTTTAACTGACAAAATGATGAATGGCCACTTCGGTTCACAAAACTGAGTCATTACAATTTTTGGGCGTTGAATTGCTCCATAGAAATGAGTGTGGAAGTACTCAAGTGTTATAACACGACGTGTCAAGGCTGTTAAGTGGGTGTTTGTCAATGTCTTTTATATAATACTCGTATTTTTTCTCTTCGTGTGTGTGATCGCGATATGTTACTGAATTATTCCTAAACGCCTTTATTAACTACGATGAAACTTTGTAGGTATGTTTAGTGTGTGGAGGAATAAAATGTTGCGTTTCTCCAACCAACTAGAGGATTCTCTGAGTCTTTAAATAAGTTAGAATGGCAAGTTGACCCGGTAAACGGCGTTGTTGTTGAAATAAATACTATTTTAATCCAATCTTTCTCTTAGCGTTATCCGAGTTTCAATCTGGGGTCCGCTTTCTAGTCTAACCGGATTTGGCTGAAAATTAGCTTTTCCACGGAGCGACTGCCTGTCTGACCGCCGCAACCAGAAGGGATAGCGATATTTCATAGTTTAGACTAGTGTCAGTTTATCTAGAAGGTACTGACGCCCTATAACGACTGTCAAAGATCTTCATGACAACCGGGACCGACGGCTTAACGTGCTCTCCGAGGCACGGGACAAGCGATAATTAACAATTCAATACGCACATAACTCCGAAAAGTCATTGGTGCGCGCCGTGGATTCGAACCCGATACCCTCTGCATGGCAGTCTGTTGGTATATCCACTCGGCTATCGCTGCGCTAATCTAAATACTATTTTAATCCAATAAATGAGATAAATATCTGAAAAAAATATCTAAAGGAGATACATATTTACATATTATACAACTTTTTATTACAACATTGAATAATAATATTTTATAAGTTCACGCAAAACACGTAGGTATATAAAACGGATATGAATCATTTTAAGAACCTGTCTGTTTACATTCCAAACTTATCCAGTGCTTTTATTCTATAGTAAACTTTTGAATTATTTATTCGTTTTTTATGACTAAACCTCTACATATTTGAAGGCAGCATTAATTTTTTGCGGTTTAGAAAGAGCAATGACCGTTTCAATATGTTTTTGCCTATAAAAATAACACCACATAGAAAATAAAAGAAGGTGTAAATATAGTTTTTCGAGCTATGTTCTGCTATGACACTCTGATTTAAACTTGCGCGATTGGTATATAATATACCAAATAATTTATAACGGGTCCCACCTCGATCACGCCCGGTTCAAGATGCTTGAATCGTCGAAAAACACATAGGTATTAATACCTTGAATAAATTAATTTTACGCGATTAAGAGCCGTTAGATAATTTTGAACGATAATACCTTGGGGGAATTTTAAACAAAGTGTTATTAGATATCTCTGTTTTAAATTATTTTTGGCACTGTGGCGCCTAAAAATGTTACGATATTACGCACAGCTTCCCAAAAATGTGCTAACTGTCGTCCCAAGAAATGTTGCACAAGATTAAGATTCCCGACCAAGACTAGCCGGTCAAATTCAAACAATGTGACCCTTTTGTAATTTTACATGACTAAATTGAAATTGGCTTGTATTTTTCGTATTTGAAAGTAGCTAACGGAGTGTTAGAGTAATACCTATACCCGTGCCACATCGATAGATTTGCTATTTTACGTTAGCATCTGTAAGTTGTAAGCACTTACTAAATGCTTGAATACTCGTAAATGTTAAAACCAATTGTATAGTACGATAATCCAAAAGAAGAACCAAAACTATCATACAAGACAACTTTTAACCAACACGATTCGATGCCTTCTAAAGTACCTATATCAGTGGTGATAATGCACAGGTCTGAGGAGGATATATAAACAGAAAATAATCGGCAACATCGTAATTGATTCCATATGCACTTACACACATTCCACTCTCACTCTAAATCACTTAATTACCTTAACTCTTAACCACATTCTAAAAAAACACTATTCCCTTATAAGGAAGTATCAGGTGTCAACTAAGCCATATTTACCTCAGGACAAGTTATAAAATATCCTCGTAGGTATTTCACATATTTTACTATTATGCTGAGATAATGTGCGGCAGACATCAATGTAAATGAATAGGAGGATCACGTGGAAACTGATTTTATAATCTACTAATTAAATGTGGAGTTAAGAGCCTTCAAGCTTTTAGTTTGATCATGCTTTTACGATCTGAAACCTATCTAAGCTTATGAATTACTAGATTTTGTCCGTGGCTTCGTCTTCTATATATGTATCTTCTTCGGACATTATCTATTGATGAAAACTGTACAGAAATCCATTTGGTAGTTTTTGAGTTTATCGCGTTCATTCAGACAGACAGGCTCTCAAAGAGACTTGGCTGTCAACAAAAATCATTTAAAAGGGTAACATCTTAAACACAGTCAATCTTATTCAATTTATATGTAGATCGGGCATAGTTTTATTAAAATGCTCGATACGTAACAAAATTGCGGGTCCCTCGGCGAGAATTAGCGTAACGGAAATTCTGTAAGGCAATGAACACCAAATACAGTTGAACGTTTACGAGACGCCGCATTAGGTACATGTAAACTAGAAAGATGAATGTGATGTATAATAAATTGTAAACTGAAGATGTTACCCTAATTCTGATAATTGTATGAGAAGGTCGTGTGTATATTGGTGGTATTGTTTTCGTAATGCCTAATTTATGAAAATGGAGAAATTATATGGATGTGTGTGAATAGCTTTATGTTACTTAAGACATCATTTATCATATTTACTTAACACTATGTGATCAAGTGTATGTACTGATACAACTATATCATAGTTATATGTATGTGTATGTGTATAGGTATACGGATATTTTCAACTGCTTCCTAATACAATTTAAGATTATTTTTCAGGATTTTCTACGAATAATCATAAAAACTTAGCCCTTACAAGATTAGTCGAGTATCTGTTTGTCCCAGTATTACAACTATTTTACTTCAAAACTCCTGGACCAAATGTGTTGTAATTTGCCACTGTCTGACTGTGGCATTAGTCTGTTGTCATTAGAAAGAATCAGGCCATAGCCTAGTGCCTCATAGTGAGAATTCCACGTTCATGTTTTATGATTCGTTACTTTTCAGGCCATATGACCAACTATATCCATCTTCTTTTGACTACCCAACATATTAATAACATTAAGTCACCTATTAGGAATTAACATAACACATAACATAACTTCACGCCTTTTATTCCCGAAGGGGTGGGCAGAGGTGTATACACACCCACATTTCGCCAGTTATGTTTAGGTCCCAATGTAATAGGGGGCGCGCTTATTGCCATCTACCGCGCACATTATTAAGCGAGCGATACTTAAATTTTTTAATACACACATAAGTTTAAAAAGTCTGAAGTGTGTGCCCGGGGTACCTGGGGATCGAACCTGAGACCATCGTCTCGGCAGTCCGTTACATACACCACTAGGCTATCGCCGCTTAAGATTTATTATAGTAAATATTTATAGATCCAAATTGAATTATGGTCGTACTCTATCCGACATCTAATCCGCTAAACGTTGGATGAAAAATAATAAATCTCGACGAGTGTAAATGTTGGCGAAATCGTTTTATCTACTTAAATTGCAAACGATTTTATTCGGCGACAATTTCTCGATACATTTACTTGTAAACCCCTATTTTTCATTTTTATTACAAACGTTATTCTATCGGTAAACGTATCTGTAATGGACAAAACAGATTTATGTCCGGTCCGGGTAAATTGTTTCGTTTCATAGTAGATAACTTTGTCATTTGGTCTCGTGTAGTGATGTGCTATAATCGTAACCAATCGGTGCGATTCTGCCATATATGCTCGATCTACGTTCGATGTATCAATGCTTATCGACATTTTTATAAAATTTATCAGTAGATCACATTTTTATAAAATTAATCCTAAGAAAGTTTTATTTTTAAATAGCGTTTCATATACGCCTATGGGCTCGTTTTTGGAAGCGCATATAGACGCGTTAGCGCGCCTTTTGCCTACTGACAACCGTAACAATGGACAGTCCGGTTTTTTGAAACATGTGTGCGTGTATCAGAATCAGAATAGTTTATTTGTAAATATAGGTAGATCACAATGGTATGAGATAGTACATATAACTTGTATCACTATGCTTTGCCATGTGGCGTACAAATATCAAAAGTATTAAAAATGTTATTAAACTTACAAATTAATATACATACATACATACATAGACTCACGCTTGTTTCACCGGAGGGGTAAGCAGAGGCATATTAAACGCCCACTTTTCGCCAGTATTTTGATCCCACGTAATAGGTGGTGAGATAGTTGACTAATATTTTGTCTTTGTGATGCAGATATACCTAATGTCAATTCCAGTATTTTTGACCATTGTATATTTTTATTATGATACAAATTAATAAATAAAAGATGTCTAAAGTAATTAAATTAAATATAAATAATTAGATGTCAGTCAAGAGTTATGTGTTTAAAATTGTCATTAGATATTTACATAATTATAAAACATTACTAAAGCAACACTAAACATTATTAGACATATTATACATTAAGTCAGATTGAAATAGAAATGTCATTAAGGTAGTCGTTAATAGAGTTATAACATTTTTGAATTAAAATAGAATGCAGAGTCCTTTTAAATTTCATCAAATCAAGTGTTTTGATTGCATCTGGCAGTTTATTGAATATTAACTGACCCATACAGAAAAAGCTTTTGTATTTCAATGCTGTGCTTCGTTCTGGTATTTCAAGTTCTAGTTTGTTCTTATCGCGTAATTTTCTGTAATGACTTTTAAAAGCTATTTTATATAAGACTATGTTGGTCTTTACAAACATACTAACCTCATAGATGTTCAAAGAAGGTAGTGTGAAAAACTTTAAACTTTTAAATATAGGTGCACAGCTTTCTGTAGGATGCAATCCTCACAGGGATCGAATGCATCTCTTTTGGGCCCTAAATGCAAACTCTTTATGGACTGAGTTGCCCCAAAAGATTATACATATCTGAGTACTGATGCAACGTAGCTATGGTATGCCAGCAAAACGGATTCCATGTTAACAATTTTGGACAGCTTATATAATAGGTACACAAATTTATTCATTATTTTACAAATTTCGTCAAGTTGTAATTTCCAATTTAAATTACTATCTATAATTATGCCTAAAAATTTAGTAGCAGTTACTACTTCTATTTTATTTCCTTGGTAACTGATGTCCAGATGTCTGCATGGGATTCGCTGATGAAAGTGCATGATTTTTGTTTTGCTTAGATTTATAACCAGTTTGTTTTGGTTTATCCAGTCTATGATATTATTTAATGTTGAATTTACTTCATTTTCATAAGCTATTGGATGGTCACCTTTTATTATCACTGTACTGTCATCAGCGAACAGTACCATAGGATATTTTACATATCTAGGCAGATCATTGATATAAAGCAAAAACAGTATTGGTCCCAATACACTACCTTGTGGCACTCCTTGTTTTATTATTTTACTGTTCGAGCGGTATTTTCTTTCCTTTCCACTTTTTGTACATATTTGCGTTATTTCTACATACTGTATTCTGTTACATAAATACGATTTGAGCATTGACAGTACATTGCCTCGCATCCCATAGTTTTACAATTTATTTAATAATATTGAATGGTCCACATAGTCGAAGGCTTTCGACAAATCCATAAACACAGCACATACAGGGTTCCTATTATATACACTTTGTATGATAGGTTGAATAAGATCATATATGGCCATATTAATTGTTTTGTTTTTACGAAAACCTTTTTGTTCGTTAACTAATATGTTCGATTTTTCAATAAATGTATATAAGGCCTTATATATGACCTTCTCTAACACCTTCGAAAAAATTGGTATCAAAGAGATACCATTACCTAAATAATAACCTATAATTTTCCATTAAGTTTTTATCTAGCTTTTTGTGTAGTGGCGTTACAACTGAAGTTTTTAACCTGTCGGGAAAAGTTACATTCAGTATAACCAAATTTACAATATAGCTGAGGTGCGGGGCAATGTATGGTGCAACATGTTCAATAACCTTAGTATTAATCCCATCGTAGCCAACACTATTCGTATTTTTAAGTGTTTTAATGTGATAAATAATATCTTGTGAAATTGTTGGTGGTATAAATATAGACTTAAGAGTTAAAGTCTTTAGAACCATTATCTATTTTAAAATCGTGTGATGGCAATGTTTGGTCAATGTAATAGTCATTGAATGTGTTAGCTATATTTATTGGATCTGTGATTGAAATTGTATTAATTTTTACTTCAGTTATTGATTCTCTTGGAAAATACGTTTTAGAATTATTGATTATCGTCCATGCAACCTTAGATTTATTTTTGGACGTATTTATATAACAGTTGTTTTGAGATTTTTGTGTAAGTGACAAGATCTTTTTCAACTTCTTAGAATATGTAGTATATGCATTTCTATTTTCTAGGGTTGGTTTATTTCTGTATTGCCAAAGTGACCTTTTCTTTCCACTGCAAAATTTAATACCATTTGAGAGCCATTTTGCTTTCTTAGTAATGGTTTTCGTGGTCGTTTTAAAGGGAAAACAGAGATTATTAAAACATTTAAATAAATCCAAAAAAGAATTGTAGGCATTATTTGCATTTGAGGCGTCATAAACATCTGAAAAAGTAAGGTTACTAATACAATTTTTGAAAATATCTATATTTTCTCTACAGTAGTTTCTGCGCCTAATTTTCCAAGATTTCATGGCACAAGTTTTTTTTTACTGGACATCTCAAAAGCTGTGCGGTATGATCCGATAATCCAAATTCAATAATGTAAGTGCCATAAATTAATATATTTGCGATTCTTAGAGGTGTACCCTCTAGAGCAAGCTAAAACTTGCTTTTAGCAAGATCGGAAATTTGTATAGATTTATAATTCTGATTATATATTTATATATGTATATTAGACAATTAAATATTTATTTTCACGGTAGATGTTCTATAATTATTATGTTTCAAAACACTATCTTAAAAACATTAAGAAAATCGGCATCAATAACCATAAAAATCGAATAGATGAAATAATGTCATTTCTGTTTAATATATGAGCTTTACCTAAAATACGGTGTACGGGCTTATCACATTATAAAGGTTAGCGGTTTCGATTTCCCAAACGGACATAGCATTGTGTGATAGATAATTGTTGCTTTGTTATTCTTTGTCCACCAGTGGAAAACTCTGATAAGCCTATCAAAGTTTCAAAAAACTTTGCGTCCGTTGGTTAATCGTTTGTAAAGTCCTCCTCATCACAGGATATATTCCACGTACGAGCGCGGTTTTAAGGAAAATCCAAGATACGCTCGCTTGTCGCTGTCAAAATATTCTTTGCATACTTATGTCGTGAATTTTTGATATTTTTCAGTAAAACCAAATTCAGCGTCACTTAAATTTAAATATTCTTGCGTTTTATTAGAATCGGAACCCCGGCCACGTCGTAGTGATTCATAAATTTAAATTAAAGAGAAGTAATACAGGCATTTTGAAAATACTTGGAGATTACCCAGCTTAACCGTAGTTTAATAAGGAAACATATTATGTACGTTTATGCTGGTTTTATTTGTTTACTCTGTTGGAATACGTAAGATTAAGTCCGCACTGCAAAGCATTGAGAATATTTCGCCTTTTATTTTTCAGTGGCTTTAGCTGCCAATAAACAGTTGCAAAGTCTGGGAATTGTAGTGGTCGTCTTCCCGATTAACATTAAACACTGTACGTACTGAGTGTTGTGGGTTCAATGCCCGCGTGGAGAAATATTTTGTGTGATCCACACCCATCCCCACGATACCGGATTTATTTCCCTATACAAAAAAGTAAATGGAGCAATGAAACGTCGTAAACCATATAAAGTAGTTAAACAATATGTAATATTCCCGCTTACATAACATTACTAACATTTAACTCGTTATTGAATTGCTGCGAGGCGGGAGCTGTCTGTTATATGTACATATACCTAATCATCTTATTTAAACTGACGAAAAATATCTACTTCTTTATTTTTCTTCTTTTGAAAACTTTTTCGATTATTTAGGTAAGAAATTGCTTGTATTATTTTCTTTAAATCATTTTGAGTGAGCTTAAGGGTTGATATTATATATGTTGGGTACGCCACCATCGTAGTGTTAAGACGCTGTACTTAGTCAAAATAGGCTTCACAAAACAGTTTTTTAGCCAAATGTATACATTTTAGAGCAGCTAAAAAAATATATGTTAATCTTGATCATATTTATTTAGACCATTGTGTTCAAAACACGTTTTCGGTAAATTTTCTCGATAAAAAAAACCATAAAATAACCATTTAAATTGAAATTGTAGCAATTGTAACAGTATTACTTATAAACAAATCTTGATAATATTAATAACAGTGATGTAATATATAATAATAAAGGGAACTGTTGTTTTTATTTATCGATTGGAATAAGATATTTGTAAGGATTAATGTATTTAATGATAAATAACTCGTTCTGAACGTCCCGTTGTCGTCGCGCTTCTCTTTCTTATGTATACAATCCGACAGTGACAGCAACAGCTGAACTCAGTAGCTGTACTTGGCGCCTTAAATGCTTCGAGAAAAGTGAAAGATCATGGCCACAGATTTAACAAAGAAGAACATCATGGCATCCTCATGAACAGACATGGTTATTTTGGCAGATTATTGTGTACGATTGGTGATGCCACCAATTAACTTCGATCACTGGACTCCACTTGCATTCATCATATAAGTGTGTATTAATTTTGTCAATCTCCAAATTATACCGTTGCACCATTTGTACATTTTCTAATCTCTATATTTAACATATTTTTTGGTGTTCATAATAAAGAATATTCTATGTATATACTAGTATCGTCTATCTAGCTTATATTAAGAGCATAAAAATTTAAACGTCATATTAAGATTCTATACAACATACTTAATGTACCAATATTCCAAAATATCAACACTGTTTATAAATTTATTTGAAGCTGGACCTCCGCCCTCTCTTAGAAAAAAATATCTTGCTGGCAAGTTGCCAATTGGCTAACTCACACTTGCCACAATATTATGGGATTGTGTCCGCCGTTTAAATTTCTTTGCGATATATTCTTTAACAGTTGAACGAGGAAAAATGGAAATATCATATCCTTAAAAAAGTTCGTGGCGTCCTATTTCTATATGAGAATTTTGGCAATATAATGTAACTAGGTATAAGCGAAATAAAGTTATAACTTAATAAATGCTTGAAACCGCTGTACATATTGTTGTACTGTGTAATTTTAGACGGAGAGAGCCTCTAGATATCCGTTTCTTATATCTCATCATCATCAGCCCTTTATACTGTCCCACTGCTGGGCACGGGCCTCTTCTCACTATGAGAAGGGTAAGGCCATAGTCCACCACGCTGGCTAAGTGTGGGTTGGCAGACTTCACATGTCTTTCGGGAACATTATGGAGAACTCTCAGACATGCAGGTTTCCTATCACCGATAAGCAAGCGATAATTAACAATTCAATACGCACTTATCTTCAAAAAGTTATTGGTGCGTGCCGTGGATTCGAACCCGAGACCCTCTGCGTAGCAGTCTGTCGGTCTCACCACTTGGCTATCGCTGCTTATATGCTTCTTATATCTATAGTAGCAAAAAGGTTCGGCAAACTTTATATAAGGTATTTCTAGATAAGACCACCCTTATTTATCACTAAGGGGTATAAATAGTGCCTACGACCTATTTGCAGACTTCAAAAATATGCGAAAAATCATAAAAAACGGCCAATCCGTATTTTGCGATATAGTAAAATAATCTATACACAGACAAGTGGGCAAATATTTAGCACGTTTAAGAATTGCAAAAGAAAAAAGTTTCAGTCTTCCGATCAGGGATAAATTTAACTTAAAAGTTCCATAATCCAAATATCAATAATATCTGTATGGAATTAAAGTTGAATTAATATGATGCACTTTTGGCGTAGTGGTTTAAGCGGCCGCCTCGCAGCTTGACACTGCGCCCAAGTGTTGTGGGTTCGATCCCCACACGAGACAACACTTTGTGTAATTCAAAAATTGTTGTTTCGAGTTCATTTTGTCCGTTAGTTGTATGCTTGTAAAGTCCCCTGCGACACAGGATTTAGTCCTAATGCGGGAGTTGTTAAAACAAAAAAAAACAAAGATTAATAATCAAATACATATATTTCATATTCACATTAGTATATAAATTAAAGTTTTTGATGTGAAAGAAAAAAATACTATGTAACGTGAAAATATGGTGCATCGATTAGCGAGGTGAAGGACGGTCGTTTCCATCTGGTTTATAGATGGGTCCCGGGCCACAATATAATTATATGCCGTGTTTTGGAGATCATATAGAACCATTAGTGCCAACGCAAATGAAGTTCTATTAAAATCGTTATGTGGATTCAGGAGTATCTTATATCCCGACAATGGTTTTATATGACGGAATATGGCCATCCCCTTTGCATTGAAGAGATCATACGTTATGTACCGTAAAAGTCTGTGAAATCCAATTTCTATTTGGACTCCAGCCTGAAAGTTCCGCATGCAGTCGGGATGGTGTTAGAATGACGGTGATCCAGTTGATATTTTAGTAAAAGTAAAATAACGGTACGGCAGCTAGAAAAATATATAATTATATCGGCTACTGCGGATAGTAGGCAAGTCTTATAATTACAAATGAATCAGGGACGGCTGATGTTCATTGAAATTAAACACAAAAGGAGCCTTTGTTGCAGACATGGTTGGCACCAACTTTCACCATAATCAAACTTCAATAAAACGAAGCTAAACTATTCAGTGAATGTCTTTCTATTATCTGAATGAAAATGAAATGAAATGAAAATGTCTAAAAGTAGATTTGTTTTTAATGAGTGATAACCCTTCTCATAATGGGAAGAGGCCCGTGTCCAGCAGTGGGACAGTATAAAGGGCTGATGATGATGATGATAACATCAAGTGATCTTGTACGATATATTATAATAAAGAAATTATTAATTCTAGAAAAGATGGTAAAGCCTCAATTAGGTCTTATAAACGTGATAAATAAAAACCTTACGACTTTTCAACCATTGAGATGGAAAAAAATATATTTATTATAATTATTAAATATACATTTGTTACCATTTAATACTAGTTTACGTATTTTTTTATGACTGTGGTGTAGAACAATCAGATTTTTAAAAGAAGTCTATCGGTTTCTAAACACCAGCGAATATTTTCAGTTGATTCTTTTTAAGACAGTGTCAAGAAAGCGGGCAGAGACAACCCTAAGACAGGAAACTTGCAGTCGTAACAGATTTTCTTTAGTCATCATCTTGTAAAATTGGTATATTTAATACTTTGACTCCCAATTAACATTTATTACTAGATGATTAATAAGTTATCACATTTTGGACATTTATTAGCGCCGCTCGGCAATTAGCTGTTTTGATTAAGTTAGTGAAGAATTGTGCAGAACCAAATGTATTGGAAAATTAATTGGATAGGCAGGCAAGATCTGAGAATGAAAATGTATATCCGGAAATCAGAGATGGAGTTGCAGATGGTACAGAATTAATAAATATATGTACAGTTTCATTACAATAAGCAAAACCCATGAAGTGCTGAAAGAGTTCCAAAATGCGTTTCGTATTTCAATAAATATTTTTAAGATCGAAAACATAATATGGCTTTTGATGGTTTTACGCCCAAATATCGGCTGTACCGAAATATTCAACAAAAGAATTCAATAACACATTGTTGGACCCGGTAACTGGACCCGCTTCAAACTGATTCTATAAGCGCAAGGAGGCAGTAAAAATCTGCCTTTTCTATAGCCATCAAAGATCAGATCTATTATTAACAGACCGCACGTAATTTATCGTCTACCTTAATCAATTTGAAAGGCAGCGGTAGTCTAGTGGAGATGTTAACAGATAGCCAGAGAGTCTTGGGTTCAAGGCCGCGGCGTCCACTACTGACTTTTCAAAATGTGTAATCTCGCACACATGCCTACGGTGATGTCTTACCGCTAGATTAAATATCCAATCTATCCATGATTGATTGATGACGCATATTTGGTACAAACTCCATCCAAAATATGTCAGATATGTATCTCTTATTTGGAGATAAGAGATACATTCTCGGATAGATCATATATTGGGACCGGCATTTAGACTACTTTTTTCCTACTTATGGAGTAATTCCCTTTATTTATGATTATCAAGGACTCTTCATGTCCAGCAGTGGACTGCATTAGGCTGATTGATTGATTGAAGTCTCTGTCCAACGCAAGAAATGCATATGTTTCGTGAAGATTAAACGCACATTATAATACAGCCTTAAGGCGTTACACTTCCCTATACCATAATTGTACAAGTGCCATAATTATGTCGTTAGGATTTTATTCACTCAATGAAGCAATTACAACAGACAACAACATTATATTACTTTAATTACAGAAGACGTACCTATTGCATAAAACCAATACCAGCAATTTTAATAAAAATATATTGCTTGAAAATAATTCGAATTGCATTTTTCGCATCTGGCTGTATCTTGTGCATACAAAGGTTTTCCATGGTTGTTGTTTTTTGTCAAAATAATAATGTATTACGCATTAACCTGAAAAGTTTAGGATAGGTGTGTTAGCGATGCCATAAAGTAGTGTTGTGCGGTATCCGACGTCAGACGTCGGATATTGCACGTCAGAGTAATGATAATTTAACCTATCGAAATTAAATAAACATACAATTAAAGTGGTCATATGCCCGGTTTCACCTCCTCTGGATTTTTAAGTTTGTTTCAAATTGGAACAAAATTGGTATGGAACAGAATAGATAAATTTACATACATACATACATAACGTCACGCCTTTTATCCCCGAAGGGGTAGGCAGAGGTGTATTTCTACATCCACTTTTCGCTAGATATACTTTACTCTCACGTAATAAGGGGCGAACCTATTGCCGTACCGGGCACATTTCCAGACTCCGTGCTGCTACTGGGAATTTCGTGACAGAAAAACCCAATAACACTGCCCGACCCAGGAATCGAACCCGGGACCTCCCGAACCCACGCACACATTTATGCCGCGAGACCAACGAGGCAGTCGTATAGGGTTTGATGTCGAGTTTTCCGTCCCTACGCAAAGATGGTATTTGCATCGTGTTATCCCTTAGTCGCCTCTTACGACACCCACGGGAAGATAGGGGGTGGTGACACTTGTATTCTATGCCGTCAACCACACGGCAAAATTATAAATTAGTGCAAATAGATAAATTTATTTGCACTAAATGTTAGTATTAACAATGTGACATTTAATGTGTGAAGTGTATCCTTGTACATTTTTCCTGAAAGCATGCAGAAATTAAAACGATTACTAAGCGAGATTTTCCATAAACTGCTTCCTCAAAAAATTATCAATGAAATGTGAATTATCTGACAAATTATCATGAACTTTTCAGACTGCGGTGAAAGTGGCTATTAGTGCATAATGTTTACCGAAGACACATTTACGACGCAGTATAGCTTATTTCAAAATAAGCGGCAGTAATTTTGGCCGGTAAGGGTTGAGATTGGTTTGGAGTCCAGTACAAACGCTTGTAGGCTCCAGAGCGCGAGCTAGGTACACAGTGTGCAAGTATGGCGCCTCATTTCTATCACCTTGTCAAACAAGTCCGGTATTTGAATATTGATGTAGATTACATTCGTGAAATTTATTTCCGTTATACAAAGTCGTCGCCAGCCGATTGCCTAGATTGAAGTATAGTATAAATTGTGGTATTTTTTTTAATCACTAGCCCCGGCAAGGGGTCCCTACCCCCTTGGCGATGCCCATGCCCTTATACCTTTGTGAGTATATATATTATTTTAATTTAAGTTTTAAAGTAAAATCTACGATAATGAAGGGTGACAGACGGTGTAAGTGCGGCGTTTTAAAGGACTTAGCCACTTCTTTTTCACTTATATGGTGTGATTGTATCACTCTTCTGTGTAACGAAGATATTAAATTAGCAAGCGGTTGTCATAAATGTGCATCAGTTCTGCGCCAGACATTTTAGCGTCAAAGATCTATTTGTAAGCAGGCTAAGTACGTTCGGTTCATCATCATCATCAACCTGCCACAGTCCTTTGCTGCATATAGGCCTCTCCAAGGGTACGCCAATGAGCCCGATTTCAGGTCTTCGTGTCAAACCGGTTCTAGGTTCGATTGGGGAGCTTTTATTATTACCCTCCTCCAAATATTTCGTAAAAGTTCCTTGAATCCATGTGTATTCTTATATTTCATCGTTTTCCTAAAGATTGCTAGTATGATATTACATTTAGATACGTCAGACAGACAAAGATGTACCTATATTTGCAGTTTTCTTTTTATTATGAATATATTGGTAACAATAGTAAATAGAAGGAAGAAAATAAAAAGTCTTATTGATTTCAGTAACTGTTTGTCTCAAATATACCAAGTTTCCTTATTTTTTATGCAGATGACAAGCACAAGTTTTTTTACGAAGATGTTACGTATTATTTTTATTCTATGTCGTGTTCTCGTCATGAATCCATTTCCTTGCTTGTATATTACTTGACTTTCGTACGTCTTTCTCATAACGATGATTACAATCAGAAGGCCAAATTTGAGAATTTTTCGTACTAAAACTTGTTCAAAATGCAGTTTTGATCTAATGTCAGTGTCACTCTTGTTCCATATATGGTACTTATTCGCCTAAATTAACTGTTATTTGAATGATATCGTGACTAGATCTTAAATTGAACAACGTATCAAACTATGTGTCATCGTGTCATCGCCGTACCTACTATTTGAGTCAAATGAGACAATAATGATATAGGGATATACTAAGGGCATATAGGTAAGTTAGCAGAATACCGATTGTGAGTCAATTCAAATCAAATCGCATTTGGTTCAAAATACTGTGTCGGTGTCAGATAAAATACAAGAATTGGCCCTCTGTTTATACTATCTTTAGCTTGGGCTTATCTTGGGCTTGGTATTATTTTAATTCCACATAATTTATTCTGATTCTGATGACTACGACCAGCTCATTGGCACAGTAATACAAATGTCTCCATTTTAGGTTGGTTTGCTGGCCCAGTATTTTATGACCGCGGTTGCGACACCAGAGTTTGTGGGATTTTTTATTTATTAGTTATCTGGCTGTTATATAAGAGTTGCCCAGGCTAGGATCTCCATTCATATTTAATGCTACATACATCAAATAATAAATCAGTATTTGACCAACAGCTTGAACAACTCATACAAACATAAAACTTTGTAGGCACAGTAACACAGCGAAAGCCGAGCACACGTTTTTGATTGATCGTTCGTGTGTCTATCGTTACATTACACGGTTCGTATAGACTGTACCAACGAAAGAACTGGGGTGAAAATTGTCTGTTGCTGTCAAACAAATAAGTAAGAGGGAAGAGTGTTTGTCATGTGTACTGAAGACAAACAAACGGAATAGCCCCCATATATCGTACACACAATACATTCATAACAACACCTGTGTTTCACGTAAAAATATAAAGTATCATGCAACAACCTGATCTAAATAATTGAGAGAAATTGAAAACATGGCGGCATGAACAGCAGGAAAATTACGTATATATTTCTACATTACGCGTTGTTTCCTTGTTGGAGCCCTACGCTCCCAATAAGATACAAAGAAACGAGTTAAAACCGTAGCTATACAGCTTTTATTTCGGTACTAGCTGTTTCTCGCGGTTTCACCCGCGTTCTGAGGGAACTACTTCGCGTACCCGGTTAATTAGTAGCCTTAGTTACTCCTTGGCACATCAGCTATCCGCCAGTGATCGTCCCGTCAAAATCGGTCCAGCCGTTCTAGAGATTAGCAAAAACAATCAGACAGACAGACAGACAGACAAAAAAATAAAAAAATAAACATTTCGGTATATGTACCGTGTTTACATCCATATGCATTTAGAATAAAGCGTTTATTTTAATATTACAAACATACACCAATTTTATTTATATGTATAGATTTAAACACATCTCTAGATCAGTTATCATGCTCTATCATCAACCACATCCTCACTTACAATAAGTTAGTTATGTTTTTCTACCGTAGAAATAATTTATATAACAAAACAATATATATCAATTTTGCTGTAACAAACTTTGAAAAGGGGTATTAAGCAACAACCCCGCCGCGAAACTTATATTAGATCAAAGAATCCAGGGACGTATTTGGCCAGTAGCCGCGAGTAATCCTCTTAACCCCTAAGCTGTATAACCACTTTGATGAACTTGCCAAAGTACTTCAATGACTTTCTCAAAAATTTTTCCCTCTAGCTACTTGTACTTTATTTTATTGCATTGAAGTTACGTAACTCAAGTTAATTTTGAAGCAGGCTGCTATAAGTTAATAATAATCTGGTATAATATCGATGATGTATATAAAATAACTTATTTATAGTACTTCCTTGTTACTGGCGAATACTGTACCATATACTTTATTTTGTGGAGTTAGGAAAGTTTACCAGAAATTGTCTCATTTTGTTCGAGTTCAAGCAGAAATAAAATAAAGTTATTGGAAGAGAAATAATGAGAAAAGTAAACAGAGCAACTAAGATAAAGCTAACGTTTTACACACTACGAACACAAAGAACTGATTGAAGAAATATTATAATAGGAAGCAATACGGAGACCTGGATAGTTTCCAGGTCTCCGTATTTCATTGTTGAATTTATGGATGTAAATTTTTAGTCATTAGTGTTCTTATCGATTGTAAAGTATAACTTAGTTTTTGTCAGTCAATAGGCTTATAGTAGATACTGATTTTGTATGTTCAAGTAAGAATCTTTATAATGCATGAGCTATCTTTTTCAGCGATCTTTTTGTTAACAGTTAGCCAATATCTGCTTAAGATGGTATCGAAGTTCAATGTTACAGTTTCATGACCAGCACGCAAATATAAAAAGTGAAATTATATTAATTGCCTGTTACGACACTCAAAACATACGACCACATCTTTCTGTTTACGCTTTATATAAATACATACTTTATTATATTGCGGCCATCCTCACTGTTATAGAAAACAACACTCACCAGTAAGATATAATTTACCTTAAAAAAACTTCAACTTAGTTTTAAGTTTAAGTTTTACTTATTACCATGCTTATCGGCGTGGTATTGCGCGAAAAACGCTTGATACTTTTTTAATAACATCCTTAAGAGTGCGCCAAAAGAATATTAATTTCCTCCGCAAGTAATTTGGAGTGGGCAAGTTGTTTCTTATCAGTTTATTTATACAAACCTTTCCTTATGTACGCAGTTGATGAAGTAACGTCGACTGTTTGGGTGTGCGAATTGTTCCCGTGATTTTTGGAACTTTGTTGAGTCAGTTTCGTTCGAATAGATGGCATGTTTTTCTGATGTATTATTTGTCTAGATCAGCGATTCAGCATCAGTGGTTTTGGGCTCGCGTAGGGAGCGGTCCGCGAAGTTTCGATTGCATAACACGTTTATTTGTACAAGTAACTGGGTCTTTTATTCTTCAGGTTATTTCAGCCCTTTCTCGAAATCGATATATAAAGAAATATAACCCATGCTTGAATAGACTATTACGGACTATAAAAATTATCGGAACGTGTGGATCGAATTCATAGAAGACCACTTAAGGCAGATTAAGTTAGCATTTAAGCGATACAAAAATGTTGGACTTACTATTTATTGGATCTTTTTCTAAAGAGGTTTTCAACATAAAGTTATCTAACAGAGAACCGAATGATCGACATAGCTCAAAGAATTACAAAGGGCAAGTAGACTGCTCACGTAAGTCGTTGAATTAACAACCGTTGGAGTAGTCATACGTATTCCAGTGTGGAGGAAACCGCTTTTTGTGACGTAGGACACCTTCCAACTAGGTGTAACGACGGTCTTCACAAAGTAACTTGCAGCGGCTGAAGACGAAAAGCCGAAAGTCGAGATCAGTGGTGAATGAAGAGACGATGGCACGTTGACGAGATGGCAGGCTGATAATAATGATGATGATGGCTATAAAATTTTCTAGTTTATCTTCATTATGTCATCAGCCAGTATAAAGAACCGACTTAAAAAAATACAACATTATTTCAAGCTTGTCCAATGAAATGTTTTGTGCAATTCAATTCTATCTAGCAAAGAGTTTGGTCTTGATATTCTTTTAGTGTTATGTTTTCACTTTAGTTGCTGGGTGGGTAAATATCACGCCTAAAGAATTTTAAGCGTTAAACACATGGCTAAAAGACAACCGACAACAATAAATAAAAATTAAACTTTTCAAACCGACGCGCGACGTAACTGTTGTAACTTTATATTGAAGGTAAAAAAATTTAACAGTGCTTACCCAATTCAGCCACTAAGGTGATATTGGCGCCCAACATGGGGCGCCAATATCTCGTTGCTTGCTGGGAGTTAACCCAAACTAACAACGATACAATAGTGACACGTCACTTGAATTATGCAATCAGAAATCATGTATCCTCTCTAGGAATGGGAAATCTGTGTAAAATCTGAATACTATTATACGAGCTTCTTAGGATGGATGGATGTTTGTTACGTTTTTACGCAAAAAGTACTGAACGGATTTTAATGAAACCTGCAGTGATTATAGCAAGCCCGTGGGACACCGTTTGTCCTTATAAACGACCAGCACATGAGCGAAGCGAATGTCGTTATGAAGTTAAAGAAATCTTCTCTGTAGCAGCACTTATTCTCATGTATACGTATCATCATTCGCTTTACTTTACACGGTGTACCGTCTTCATAAAATGCTACCTGTACTATCTTGACTTTACATAGTTATTCTATCAATATTCGAAAATGCTGAATCTTTGAAAGCGGAATTCACTTGAGCTGTCAGTTTCAAAATCTTACTTTACAGAAGGTACTCTGTTGAGTAACGCTGCACCAGAGGGCTTTCTATATTCATTGTGAGAATAAAGGATATCGATATTGTTGAATGTGGAATATCATTTACTTGAGGTTTTCGAACTCCAAGTCTTAAGCAAGATTTTCTGAAGCTGGTTATGTTTATTTTGTACAACGTATTGCAGCAATTAAGCTCATAATTTGTCTTATTGTGAGCTGGTGTAGTCCCTTCTACAGCGAAAGCTGAAATATCTGGTAAATGTGAAAATTTGTGAGAATGGATGTATGTTTGTTACTCCTTCACGTAAATATTGCTGAATGATTTTTGGCTGAAGTTTTGCAATAATATAGCTTATACGTCAGAATGGCACACAGTCCACGTTTTGTTGAAAAAACCAACACATTTATAGGTAGTAGAACCTTGCTGATTTCAGCATGAATGGGCCGGCTCGACCAGGGAAGTACCACCCTCTCACAGAAATTCGACGTAAACTAACAGTACCTAAACTGTTGTGTTTCGTTCGGTGAGTGAGAGTGCCGGAGGCCCTATCTCCTATTCCTTCTCCCTCATGCCACTCCTCATCCTATCCTTTTCCCAACACAAAGGGGCGGCAACTCACTTGTGACTCCTGTGGTGTTGCTTGTGTCCATGGCAGGCGGTAATTGCTTACCATCAGGCAATCCATCTGCTCGTTTGCCGCCTATTACCACAAAAAAGCAAGAGCGGAGCCGTGGAAAAAAACAAGTTCAAGATAAATACGACAAGGATAATGTTTCTAAAGTTGATTTAATCAAACGTTACTTGGCGGCGCTCCATTGTGAACTAATGGAAAGAATTTATCTTTCTTTCCATTGGTGGCTGGTACAATTTCTTTATATGTATTGATTTAGCTGCAGGGTTGTAGTTCGTACTACTCGCAAAAGATCTAAACGGAAATTATTCGTATTGAAACCACCATAGCTCATCTACAGGTATTCGTTATGCTGACAGCGATGCAAGGGCTTTTTGTATCCTTGGTTTATCAGACTTGTAAGTGTTGCATAATACATCTTTCGGGGCTTATATTTGGTTATTGTCACGCGAAAAAAGTTTCCTGTGTTTGCACTACGAGTTAGTTTTTTTGTTGATATTGTAAAATGAGGTGACGGGTTAATAGAGCCAATTCGTATGTCGTAATTTATTTCAGATATGCAATTTAGTGCTGAAATCGTTATTTACTTATTTCGGAGGTTAATAATAAGAATAACAATTATGAGCCTTCCCGTGCAATACACACTAGGGAAACCTGAACTGCCAATATGACTGCTATAATATAATGAAAAGGATAGATTAAATTTATATAAATAATATGTTTTATTTTCTAAATAATTATAAAAATGTATTAAAACGAGTACCTAGCTTTCAAGAGACTTTCTGGTGACTATTTTGTATGACTTGGGAGATATAACTGATATTAAAGATGAAAGAATTTACTGAGCCAAATAAAATAAAGCAAACAGAGTGATTAAGACCAATATTTTTTTTATAGACTCACGCCTGTATCCCCGAAGGGGTAGGCAGAGGTGTAATATTACACCCACATTTCGCCATGAATTTTTAGGTCCCACGTAATAGGAGGCGAGTCTATTGCCGTACCGGGCACATTACCAGACTCCGTGCTGCTACTGAGAATTTCCTAACGGAAAAACCCATTAACACTTTGCCCGACCCGGGAATCGAACCCGAGACCTCCCAATCCCACGCGCACATTTACGCCGCGAGACCAACGAAGCAGTCCAATATTAAAGAGGAATTAAAAATACGATATAAAAATCCTCACGTATTCTTCTAGCAAATATTCTAGCCGAAAATTAAGACTATCGTCAGACCTTCTTGTTCACACATAACGTACCATTAAATAAATGAACACATTCGAAAAATACAGGTCATTGTAACGAAATGTCTAAAACATCAAAGCGTTAACATAAGAATACCTACAGCCGATGTAATTTATAACTCTCAAGTACAACAAGACGTTCAAAATAGTGCTCGAGAATTCGAACATTCGATCTTCACCTATTAGAACTATTAACGTGAATTCATTCCTATCACGAGCTTTAGCTTGGTTGGAAACAAACAAGGGACTAGGAATCGTAAGTTAATATGCTACTAATAATCTTTCAAAGTCTGCTGCTCGTTGTAGTGGAGTTTCTAGTTCTGGAACTGATCAACGATAGAGAATAAGGTAGTTTTTATCATCAAAATGCGTCATCGTTGAAACTGGACTGACATGCAAAATAAGGTAATTTCATATTCATTGGCCATTAAAATTGGTTGTATATTATTTGCCACTTAAATTTGTGTATCCGATATTATCAGCACTATTTTAAGTGCCAAGATCACAGTGGTCAAGAGATCATATTAAAGATATGTGGTACATATCGCAAAAGCAATAGTAAAATAAGAATAGTAGGATAGCTTCATACAAATTGGCCGCCGCCGGTTTGAATGTACGCGTGAGTCACCGGCGCCGTGTACGCACGCACTTTTCACGCACACATTCACATAGATGACAGAGGCCGGCCGAGTACTCGGTAAGGGATGCGCCACGCGTTGGATCGCGCGCATTCATGTAGGCACTACACTACTCGCCCGCTCGAATTCTTTATACAGGGTGTAAAAAGACCCTTAACGAAAACTGAAATCACATGTTGTACCAATCACTACGAACACTTTTTACTTCGGCACCATACTTGGGAAATTACTGGTTCAGGAGATATTGAGGCTCAAAGTTAGTATGGAATTTTTCTAATTAGGTACAACATCGATGTATTTACCCCGCCAATATGTTCTTTAGATGCCCTATGATCTCATGGATAAGTTTCTTTTTGCTTTTTTTTGCTGTGGCAACACTAAAGCTAACAGCTGATCCGACCTTGTCCCGTATTTTTTACAAGTAAAAATATAAAATAATCGAATAATTAAAGCTAATTACAAGTTAATTGCTTAATAAATGTGTTATTTGTAATAATCTATAAACGTATTAGTGTTTTCTGTGAAAATAAGGTGAGTTTATTGTGATATCTTTTTTGACAACCAATCTACCGGCTAAATTTGCATTGTCATTTTTCAAACAGGTATAACATTGTAACTACTATTTAAAATCAACTTATACGTAAAATTGTGTTAATTAGTATATTTCCAAATAAAAAGTGCTATCAAGTTCCTAAATAACCACCTATAAATAGTAAAAATAAATAAACTTAACCTAAACCTTGTTAGTTGGTTACACAACTTTGGACGAGATCAGCTGTTCTTTCTTACAATAATATTTAGCTTTAAACCCTACTATTACTACTATTACAATCTTCTCCTTTACTTTCTTTGAACTACGTGTATTTCTCTCTTTTCACTATGATTATGACTCGTAAAGCTTTGGCTCGCCAGGAAGAGTCTAAACTCCAACTGGCTTTAATTGAATTAAAGACTTCTAAGGAGTTGTGTAACAAACTGATAGAGGAAAGAGAAGATAACGAGAAAGAAATGTTGAACTTACTGGAAAAAAATAAGAGCTTAAAATGTGAAATGGCTCAGCTACATAATCAATTCTCTGATGCCATGAGTGCTCGGGATGGACTCCAGCTCATTGTGGACGGGTTTGCCGAGTGTAGTTTGCAGTATGAACAAGCCCTTGACCGTATACAGTTCTTAGACAAACAGTTACATGAGGCAAACAGTAGAATAAGTCATCTAGAATTCACCCAAGATCAGATCACTACGACGGCAAATCAAAGTCTGTTCGATAAGCTGGTGGTTCATGCTCCAAGCATGATTACTGATATAAATCATTTTAAAGTATCACTTCCAAATAGTCTCTCAGTGTGCAAAGAATCAAATAATTCAATAAAATTGATTAGGGGTAGTAGGAATAGAATTAAGAAATATGTTAAAATAAACAAATTCATAAAAAAGACACAAAAATTAGTTCACAGACAAAAGTTTTTCATAAAAAATGTTAAGCTAAATAGGGAAAGATTAATTGCTCTTGAAAAATTAAAAAATTACTCACAGAAATATCACCAAAATAATTTGAAACATAAATTAGAAATAAATAATTTGCAGGTAGAATTAAATAATCTTAGTGACAAATTAGTATCAATGACAAATGAATATAAAAGCTCTGAACTACAAATGAAAGAGTACATATTGGCAATGAATGAGTTGGTGGCATCAAATAGTAACGAATGCTCAATACCATTGAACAATGACATCCCGTTCAACCTCCAACACTCGCCAGCTTGCTCATTGCCAACATGTAACCCGGTTTTGCTAAATAGTTCTATAAACAATACAAAATCAAATATTAAACACACTGTAAATAAATTTAAAAATAACAAACTAGACAGTAAAACTTTATTACAAAATAAAAATAAAGTGATAATATTTAGTGATGAGATTGGAAAAGGTATGGGTCAGTTGTTGGCAAACACATATAGTGATGGGTTAGTGATGAACTACTGTTTGCCTGGGTTAAGTTCCATTGCTATTTCAGATAAAATTATAAACTTCAATTTTGACCAGGATACAACTTTATTGATTCTACTTGGTAAAAGAGGATCTTTAAATAAAAGACTTTTATTCAATTATTACAGTAAATTATGTGATTTAAATTTAAATCAAATTATTATGCTCACTTTACCTTTCAGTAAAGAGTTGCCACAGAAAGAAAATAATATTAGACATAGTCTTAATATAAATTTGTGTAGTTGGTCATACAATAACGATCAATTTCATGTTTTTGACTCTAACAATTATGTTAGTAAAGCTTTACATTTGACGCAAGATACTTGTTACCTGAATTCTTATTATAAAAGACAACTAGCTGAGTCGCTAGCATTTTGTATTGACATTTCAGCCAAGAATTTGGCTAATAAACGTGTTGCCCCTATACAGCAACAAAATGACATTTATAATGATTCAGCCAATATTTTGGCTACACAGTCTGACATTTCTATTAATTTAAATTAAATATTTCGACAATAGAGAATACCTCTTGCAATAACACTTTCATTAATAATGGGCTGGTATGTACGAATAAGCCCAATAATTCAACTAATAATACATTTAGAAATTCGCAAGTATTAAAACTGGTACATCAAAATATACAAGGTATGTCAAATAAAGATTTAGAAGTGGAGTTGTTCATGAACGGTGAATGCGTTGAAGTTTTGTGTATAACAGAACATTGGCTTAAAGATCACCAGTTTATGTGCAATTTTAATAACCATCTAGTTGGTAGTTCGTTCAGCAGACAAAATGCAATACATGGTGGATCGTTGATTTTAGTTAACAAGCTGCTTAAATTTAAGAATCGTAGTGACATTGTTAGTTTCTCTGTTGAACGGACAGTTGAAATAGCCTGTGTGGAGTTGGACCAACTTGTTGTGTTGAGTGTGTATAGGCCACCATCGTCCTTCTATGATAACTTTGAAAGTGTCATGGATGATGTGTTACGGAAGCTATGCCAACAAAATAAATCTATAATAGTAGGTGGCGATTTTAATATTAATTTACTCGAAGATTCCCTGAATTGCCACAAAATTAAGAATTTGTTCAAATCATATAATCTTGCATGCTTATTTTTGAAACCCACCAGGATAACTTCCACGACATCTTCTTGTATAGACAATATATTTACAGATATTGTACCAGTTAGAAAGCAAATAATTAACAAATTAACATCAGATCATTGTGGACAATCTATAACATTTGCTATGCAGTCTAAAAAAGTAGGTAGAAAGGAATTGAGTGTGGTGCCAAAAACTTTGCGTCGTCTGGAGGGACTTAAGGATAAACTCACAAGTACACTACCATACTTATGCTATAATAACGATCCCAATAAGTTGTACAATTCTTTCTTTGACATGTACTGTACTATATTCAGTTCTATCTTTGTCCCTAAGAGGATCTCAGTTGCTGGTACTACATCCTTCAGTGAATGGGCAACCACTGGAATTTATAAAAGTAGAAATAAGCTTTACGAATTATATGAACAGAAAGTAATTAATAAAAATGATGAAAAATTTTGTCAATACGTAAGAAATTATTCTAAGTTATTTAAAAAGATTTGTCGTGAAGCTAAGACACTTTATTTAAAATCAAAAATTAAAAACAGTGACAATAAAATAAAAGCAACGTGGGATATTATAAACAATGAGACTGGAAGGGTCAAGATTAAAAGTAACGATTACACGCTTCAAGTAAATAAAAAGATAATAAAATCAGATTTTGAGGTTGCCACAGCATTTGAAAATTTCTTCACAGACATTCCAGTCTCAACCACTAAATCCCTGAACTCATCCCCCAATGACGCCGAATCTCTATTAAGACAAAATGTCAATAGGTGTAACATTGAATTTAGATTTAGTTATGTCACTGACAAAGATATTGTAAAAACTTTTAATACTCTTAATTTGAAGAAGACTAGTGATCTTTGGGGCAATTCTGTTGTGATTACGAAATCCATAATCAACACAGTAGCACCTGAACTGGCAATAATTTTCAATAGATGCATTGACTGTGGTGTGTTTCCTGATCAAATGAAAAGTAGTAAAGTAATTCCGTTATTTAAATCAGGTAGCACATCTGACCCCACAAATTATAGGCCAATATCTGTGCTACCCACGTTTAGTAAAATTTTTGAAAAATTAATTCTAGGCCAGCTTCAAACTCATTTTAATAACAATAAGCTGTTACATGAAAAACAATTTGGTTTTACTAGGGGTCGCTCAACTACCGATGCTAGAGTTGAGCTTTTAGATAGTATTTTTGATGCCTGGGAGGAGTCGCATGATGCTCTAGGAGTCTTTTGTGACTTATCTAAGGCTTTTGATTGCGTTTTTCATGAAACATTGATCAGGAAATTACATTACTATGGAGTTAAGAACACTGCTTTGGATCTCCTAACATCATATTTGAGTAATAGGATACAGAGAGTTGAGGTAAATGGAAAAGTTTCTATGGGTTCAGTGGTCACAATGGGAGTGCCGCAAGGTTCAATTCTTGGTCCATTCCTTTTCCTTGTATATATTAATGATTTGCCATATATTATGCAAAATAATGAAGAGATAGTGTTATTTGCTGATGATACATCACTTATCTTTAAACTTAAACGAGAACAATCAAATAATGACGATGTAAATAACGCTCTCTCTAAAGTAGTTCAATGGTTCACTGCTAACAATTTACTGTTAAATGAAAGAAAAACAAAATGTATACGATTTTCAAGACCGAATGTAAAACAAGTTAAACCTAACATATGTTTGAATGGAGAAGAGTTGGATCTTATAGATAACACCGTATTCTTAGGCATAACCTTAGATTCTAGGCTACAGTGGGGCCCACATATAGGTCAGTTGTCGAATAGACTTAGCTCTGCAGCGTACGCGGTTTATAAAATTCGTCAGCTAACTGATATAGATACAGCCAGATTAGTATATGTATTTTAGTTATTTCCACAGCATAATGTCATATGGAATTTTATTATGGGGCAACGCAGCTGACATTCAAACTGTGTTTGTACTGCAGAAGCGGGCTATTCGTGCAATCTACAGTCTTGGTTCAAGGCATTCACTGAGGGAAAAAATTAAAGAAATTGAGATAATGACTGTCGCATCTCAATACATTTATGAGAACTTGTTATATGTCAGGAAAAATATAAATATGTTTACTAAATTCAGCGACATTCATAAAATAAATACACGAAACAAAAACAAACTTGTTCTTCCTTCAACTAGACTACAAAAAATAAGTAACTCATACAAGTGTCAAAGCATACGTTTTTATAACAAAATTCCAGGTGATATTCAGGAACTAAGTATTAATAAATTCAAAGTATTTATTAAACAGAGCTTGTGTTCAAAAGCTTATTACACAGTTAAAGATTATTTAGCAGACAAAAACGCCTGGAATTGAGTTTAAAAATTATGAATTGACATTAAATTATGAATTGACATTATGAATTTTGACATTTTGAAATTAGTGACATAATATTTTTATTTACATTTGTAGTACTTATATCTTTACATTCTGACATTTTTGATTTGACATTTGTAATTTTATTTATTTTGTTCTGACATTGTTATTTTCTTTTGACATTTAAAATTAATTAAGTAATATATTATTATTTTATTTTTTAGACATTCTTAAATTGACACTCAATAATATTTTTTTACATTTAAATATATGACATTTTATTGTTTAAATTTTTATAATTTTACATATTGTTTACAACATGTATTTTACTATGTATTAGCATGTAAAGTTGTGAGTACGATGTGGGCATTATTAAACATATAAGCAAATAGTTGTGGCAACCTGTCTGATGGCTTAGGCTGACATGCTTATGCATACACCTTCTGATGGCGTGGAGGCATAGTGATACAGATCGTGCTGGCTCCCTCAATCAAGGTTGAGCCGTACGATTGCTGTTGAATGCGGGCCATCAGTGGGCCGAGTCAGTCAAAAGCGTCAGATGATTTCCTGCATTGTACTTGCATACTAAACCCTTTTTTTTGTCTGGACTTTAAAAGATCAAGAAAAGACTAAAGAAATTGAAGTGACAAAAAAAATAATGACTCTGAGTTTGTTTCGGCTTTTCTTCTCAAGAAGTCATTTAGCTAGGAAAAGCCGGCCTCATCTAGAATAGGGTTTTGACATGTATAAGTGTTGTAAACAACCAAAATGCAGAAATAAATATGTCTTTAGTAGGTATTTCGAACATTGCACGCGCGCGCTTTTAATTGCGGTTTAAAAATTTGAAAACTTAAAAAAACAAATCGCGTCCCAGGTATTATTTTTGGTTGGTATGACTTGGCATGATGTCCACAACGAGTAGACTTCGGCTTGGTGATGGGTCTTGTGACTCCCTGAGGTACACAATTTCCTTGTTCTTTTTTAAATTTGAACAAGATGACAAATGCGGTCTGTTAAAAGTCTAAAAAAACTCCTTCCCTATAACTGCCTACTTCTCCTCAGTATATGACTCCTTACTTCCAATACTTATGTTCTAACCATGAACGCAATCTTCGCTCCTCCACTAATCTTCAACTCATGGTACCTTCTCACAGATCCGATTTTCTTCACTCTTCTTTCACCATTCAATCTATTCTTCTATGGAATGCTCTACCTCTTGAGATCAGAATGGCCAAAACTAAATTCATATTCAAGTCCAAAGTAAAGGAACTCTTGTTAGCTGAGTCCGCGAATGTATCCTAAGCCACTATCTTAACCAGGTATATGTTTATGTATATATGTATATTAACATGTATCATAATATGTTTGTGTATATATGTATATTATTTGTTATTATATTTGAATTTAATGTGTATGTATTACGTTTATGTATTTTTATTATAATATATATTTATGTAAGTGTGTATAATTACTAGGACCAATAAATTTACCAATAATTCAATAATTAGTAACTTTTCGTAACCTACATCATAATATATAATACACCTACTTCTATCTCTCTGCACCACTCTAAGGTAGACTGGTTGATAATGCCTATGGCATTAAGTCCGCCTATTTACTTTCTATCTTACTAATAAAATTTACTTACACCGTTGTTTATCATCGTAATAGTTATTCACTGATTAAGCAGTATATAGCTATTTACACACTACTTGACCAATAAACCATGAATAAGCGTTGAGTACTTAACTATTTAATAGTTACTACACTGACCACTGGCAATATTGTCAGAAATGTTCTCAAACCAAATATTATCAAATTACCACTAAATTAATTTTATTTAATTTTATTTAATTATTTATTTAATACTGAAGGTAAGAATGTTTAATAAATAATTGTGACAAAAACAACATCAATAGTGTTTGAAAGTTGAACTTTAACAAGAAAATCGCATAATGTAATACACACTTCAATAAACCTTTTTGACTGTACTTTTGAACGCCTCTCAAAATGTCAAATCTTGTGATTTTTCTTTCCGTACCTAAGTTTGTTTGTGTGGTTTATTTTGCTTTTCGATTTGTTAAAAAACGGAAATAAAATGGAAACAGGAAATCATAGTGATGCAGTTAAAAAGAGGAAGCGTTCTGCAAATTGGGATTTATTTTTATTAGAAAAGGTATTTTATATGTCTGTTGTGATTTTGTTAAATACAAGAGTGATGCTTAACTGGTAACTAACTAAAATTGTGAGTTTTTTTTTACAGAACTTATTGAGGAGTTGCATAAAAGAGTTTTTGCCTATTATAGAAAATAAAAATACAGATACAAATACCAACAAGATCATGTCCATTTTATTCATGTAAACAAAATAATTCTGTACTGATTCTTGATTATTGTTTATAGGTGAATTCCAAAGCAACGCAGTGAAGTACTCATTAACGTTGTATTGGAAGAGCACAAATTAAAAATGGCTCAAATGAGGGAGGCCTCGGGCTAGACAAGAACATTATGTACCTACTTCGTGTAAAAGAACAGGAGTTAAAAATAAAGAATTTAGAATTAGACAATTTATTTCTTGTAGAAAATTTCCGAAAAGAGGTGATAACTTAAATGTATTTCATTTCAAATCATCATCATCATCATCATCATGTCAGCCTAGAGACGTCCACCGCTGGACATAGGCCTCCCCCAAGATTGTCCACACAGACCGATTCTGAGCCGCCCGCATCCAATCGTTTCCCGCGATTTTAACCAGATTGTCGGTCCACCTTGCGGGAGGCCTACCCCTTTTGCGTCGTCCTATACGTGGTCGCCACTCTAGAACTCTTACTCTCCACTTATTTCAAATAATTAATTATATTAAAAAAATGTATCAATGAATACCTAATTGTCTTACAACTTGTCCACTCGTGGCCAAGTTGCACAGAAATAATGGACACAAGACCACACTTGTGGCCTTATGTCCATTATTTCTGCATTTGCCCCCATTTTAATTGCAATATTGTGCAGAACTGCAAGTGCAACTACATGTATACAGTTTAACGTTTTCCAATGACACACTAAATCCATGTAAAAGAAACCTCTGTTGCCACACACCAAAGCAAGAAAGTATATGAGTGAGAGTTTCTAGAAAGTATATGAGCCTTGCTGTAGGCCTCCTCTTTAATATTTGCAGGATTTTGTACAGGTGTAAACAAGTAGCATGTTAGTCCATAACCTGCATCACCCAATAAACTGAAATTCTCCATTTTTAAATCTTTGCCGTATTGGACTTTCTCAAATATTCGGGAATCGTGAGTACTTCCCCTCCAGTGTGCTACAATGTCCCTTATTAATAATTTGGAATCGCAGTCCACTTACATATTTATTGAATATACTCACTTCCCATTTATATAGTATTGTGCATTGTCCTTTTTAATTTTGATATGTGTGCAATCAATAGCACCTGTCACATTTCTAATGCCACATATATTACGAAATCTTGCTATGACTTTCACTTCTTCTTCAAGAGTTCGTGGCATATGTATAAATTGGTCAGCTCTCTTTGCTAGAGCAGTAGCAACTCGACGGCATATACCTATTTGTTACTGATTGTTGGCTTATGCCGTGAATGTCTGCGGCATCATCTTGCAGTTCCTGTCGCGCCCATGTCCTTAATGCTGTACAAACTTGAAGTTCTGCAGAAAAGCCACCACCTCTAGCACTCTATTCAATTTCGCCCCGGATTAAATTTACCATTTCCTTTGCATACGCCTTTGTAAATATTTACTTCTAAACTCATCGTCTTCTAAAATACCTAAAGGGATTATACCGAGATTTGTAAGTCTTTTTCTTTCTTGGTGGTTCTTCACTATCCATCTCGTCAAAAATATCAAAATAATGTAAAATCCATATCTATAGAAAAATCAACACAAGTTTGTAGATTATGCGCGGGTTATACAAGGTCTGCCGACTGTATAAGCGTTGTACAAAATTGCGTACAACTTACACAGCCGTTATGACATGTGTATTGCTCGAGCGTGTTTATTAGTAACGTTTTTGTTATAACCTTGTTATAAGCAGTGTGTAAATGTTTATTAGTAAGACAGTTTGTGTATATGAAGAATAAATAAATAAATATAACAGTCTTTTTTTTCTAAATCATTTATTCATTTAGGCCACAAAGTGACGCTTATGAACGTCAAAAATTTAAGTTAATTACTAGATGATTCTACATTTACATTTACTGCCACGTTCGCAATGCAATAGGTAGAACCACGAGAAAGAACGGGCAATAAAACTCATGGCCACAACTGCTAGTATAATACATGTTATCTTTGTAAGGAGCTGCAACTGTTTCACATTGTGAGTTATCTACTAATGCAAAATTTAATAGTTATTGATATTGCCATTCTCTAACATCCAACAAGCTCGTAAATGTTATAATATGCTAAACTAGTTATACATTATTACAATGTACCTAGATTGTAAAACTGTTTATGCGCAATTGTTCCTCATTTTCAGAGCGACAAGTATCAAAAACATTGTATTAAAACACATTTGCGACATTATGGGCAATTTTATATTATTTATGCCTCGTTGGTCTCGCGGCATAAATGGGCGCGTGGGATTGGGAGGTCTCGGGTTCGATTCCCGGGTCGGGCAAAGTGTTATTGGGTTTTTCCGTTAGGAAATTCTCAGTAGCAGCTCGGAGTCTGGTAATGTGCCCGGTACGGCAATAAGCTCGCCCCCTATTACGTGGGACCTAAAAAATCATGGCTAAATGTGGGTGTAATATTACACCTCTGCCTACCCCTTCGGGGATACAGGCGTGAGTCTATAAAAAATATATATATATTATTTAATGAACAAAAAGCCGATCAAGTGGGAGTTAGATTCAACGAAGTCCAAAAAAGATGTTAAATTTTTACTCAATCATTAAAAATCAGATATATTATATTGGTCTGTGTGGTTAAAATATCTTTGAGATATTCTTTAGTCCTAATTTACTATTACAACTCGAATTAGGTATTGAGCTTATAGAATATCATTACTGTATTTAAAAGGCTTTACGCAAAGTAACGCAAAAGCGTAATACGTGTATGTTAAAATCAGTGCCCAGGGCCTCAAGTCTGCTATTACAATAGTGCCAAAATGGTCTATCACTGACTTCATAATTGTTGATTTTGACAAGTTTGGTAGTCTACTGTTACAATGGTGTCATTATGATTTTCCGATGGTCAACCACTGACACTCCATTAAAAGACATGGCATAGATAGGTAGTCTCGTACATAATGACAAATCAATGACTGACGTATGCGGTAGTCTGGTAATATTTTGACAGTTCCTTTGATCACTGAGCTACCATCGTAACGCCATCGTGCAATCTATGGTGCAATCATTGCCTTCAGACGAGTGTTTGCTTGTGAAACATAGTGACAGACAATCAAAGAGTTGAATGTACTACGAAAAGGGGACAATGTATTCACTGCAAACTAATATTCTCGAGTTAACTAACGAGCCCGTGGCTTAACTAGGATGACTACAAACCCTTTTACGGATATTCCCGAGGCGGATATGTAAAAACGTATCACCTTAGAAAGTATTCAGGAAGGGAGTTAATTCAAAAACTCATTCCCTGGCCAGACCGCGTTAAAACGATAGCGTATCAGCAGAAATGAAGTTGAGAAAACTGAAGTTAATATTGATTTATTATTGTATTCCTATAAACAGGATATGAGTTGATTAATGTAGCGCTCATAGCGAGCCTTAACTCGCCGTTTGTAATAGATCGCCAAAGTTAAGCAACGCTTGCATAGGTCACCACTTGGATGGGTGACCATTTGTGGCATTTACATCTGAGCGCTACCGTGCTTCGGAAGGCACGTAAAGCTGTCGGTCCCGGTTCTTGTCTAAGGATAAGGATCGTTAGGCCATGTCGGAGGCCTTCGGGCGGTCTGAAAACTCCGACACCAGAGTTGGCCACACACTCAAACGAAAAACAAACAAACAGTTGATTAATGTTATATTTTTATTCCAGATTCTGGTAGTACTCATTTTACGCATCAGGATTTTACCAGACCTTGATTGGACAGGGTGCCCTCCATAACATTTCGCCAATTACTGTGTCGCAGTCCTTTAAAGAAGTTACAGAGGCATTATATAAAATATACCATAAATATATTAAATGGAAAGGAAAGGAATATTATAGTTCGCCAAGTCCAGTTTGTGTTTTTCCAAATTGGATGTTCAAGTAAACTGTACATGTACATTCTGCTTTCCGAAATATATATACAAGGACATCAAAGCTAAATACTCATATTCCAAATATAAGAAACAGGAAATTCAATAATATTTTCAATGGTAAGTTTGTAGCTGTGCTTTTAACCCAACTATGGCGGCGCTCAGATGAACTTAGTTTATCTGAGGGGCGGAGCTAAAAGGAAAGGGTAATGTTTTTACACATTGGGAATGGAAGTGTTACTATAATGATGACTATAGATCATGACCAGCACTTGGTACTCAGTAAATGATAATGTCATATGTACCTATGTGATACTTTGAAGTATTAGTACCTACAAAAAGATCTTCCTGATCTCTTTTTAATATTGCCATACCTACCTGACAGGAACTGACTATGTATTGACTTGGCTTTATATAATGTTCCTAATTTATCAATATATTCTATCTACATTTTATGGTGAAGTATTGTGTGTAAAGTGGTAAAGAATTTACATAATTCAATTCAATAATGTCTGAATTACGATGAAAAGTGTTTATAAATGAATTGCATAGTATAGAAGATCTTAGTAAGTATATAAGAATATGATGTAATGAGTGGTGTGTTTACAAATATTTACTTATCTCTCTTACAGATACAAAATTCAACCAAACGGGCAACTTCTTTATGAGTTTTGTGACCGCTCATATTCATGTTTGAGTCATACATTTATGAGGATTCTGCAAAGCCAGTATGAAGAAAGTTGCTTTGCTTGTAGATGCAAAAGTGAAGTTTGATAATTAATATCATTTATATATAAATAGTATATGAGAATAGTGTTAAATTTTTGTGTCTATAATCTGCAACCAACAATTCTTATTAAATTCATGTACAGGAATTATATATCTATACTATAATAAAACTGTAGAGGTGAAAGTCTGTACACTAAAGATATTTTGACGAAAATTAGCTAAAAAATCTAGGAAAATGCTAAAAAGCAATACTTGATAATTTTTAGAATTTATGTCTGTCTGTCGACAGACAGACAGACATTCGGACACGAAGTCTTTCCCTATATTGCTAATGATTTCTAAAATGGCGAAATTGATTTCAATAAAACTTACACTCATGTACAAAGGATACTCAAACCTATAAAATAGTATATGTTACATCACAATCGGTTGAGTGGTTTTCGATGTACAGCTTGACCTCTCCTTTGTACGTAGTCCCATACAAAACAGGGATCATCCAAAACTGGTTATATATGTGGTGCCATCTATGATCATTATAAATTTGTTAGTAAATGTATAGTTAGTCTAAATAGGTACCTTCAAAGTGTTTTATGGCTATTTACCCGACTTTAAAAAAGGAGGCGTTTTTTTATTTCGTCAGTATATTTTTATGTGTTTTCGGAATCGAGGCTTTTTTTATTACTGGAACCGAGCATATTTATAGTTATTCTTCCGACTGATAGATGTCACTATTTTCAAATAATTTTCTAGCAAAATAAATATATCTTGCAAAAAAGACAATAATTATGTGTCGGGTATCTTTCTGTTATTAAAAACTTAATAGAGTATAACATTCGGCACTTTCATAAACAAAAAGTCTCTGTGTCAAAATTTATTACAATGTCCACTTAATTTAAACGATCAATCTCATTTATTTCAAATTATTAGAATATTTTCACAATAACATACCAGATTATTAATTTTAACTATATACATTGCTATCTTACATACATACATACATACATAACGTCACGCCTTTTATCCCCGAAGGGGTAGGCAGAGGTGTATTTCTACACCCACTTTTCGCCAGATATACTTTAGTCCCACGTAATAAGGGGCGAGCCTATTGCCGTACCGGGCACATTTCCAGACTCCGTCCTGCTACTGAGAATTTCGTGACAGAAAAACCCAATAACACTGCCCGACCCAAGAATCGAACCCGGGACCTACCTATCCCACGCGCACATTTATGCCGCGAGACCAACGAGGCAGTCGTATAGGGTTTGATGTCGAGTTTTCCGTCTCTACGCAAAGATGGTATTTGCATCGTGTTATCCCTTAAGTGGGAAGATAGGGGGTGGTGACACTCGTATTCTATGCCGTCAACCGTCAACACGGCACAAAAAATGTGGAACGCTTCACGATTTTGCGTGTCATCCTTGCTATCTTACATAATCATAATATCTGAGAATATTTATAGGTACTTACATAAATCTAAAAATAAAAAGTGAAAATAAGTACAGGTGTGTTTAGGCGTCGTAAAATCAATATCATCGGGTAACGTGCCCAGAAGGCTGGCAGCATTGCCACGCTGGATGGCAATGCTGATTCTTTGAGCAAAGAATTAAGCAGCCTTCTGGTCACGTGAGACGTCGATTAACCATTTAGATATATATCGGAATAAAGAGCGAGCGTTCGGACCCCATGAGCCTAGCGTTTCCACCCCAAACGGCTCAAATACGTAATTAGCTACTAGATTACTGTATTTGCGCCGTTTGAGGGTTTCCGCAGATGCAGCAACAGCGCCAGCATGGCCTCCCGTGCTTGGAGCATGGGATGGCGTGAGAGTGTCTACGCAGGTTGCGTCCCACACCAAAGGCCTACCCATTTTCCATGGCAATAATGGCTTACCGTCAGGTCTCTTCCCATCGTTGCGTACCAAACCATTTGGTTCAAATACAGCTGGTACGCCAGACGTGACAAGAGCACGACGGATTATGTCATTTAGGTTAGCATGACGAGGAATTCTACCAGCGCTTCTGCTGCAAGATAGCCCATGGTGTCCGAGGCTATCGACGTCTTCTCCACACTGACATCGATGCGGAGAGACACACGGAACACCTAAACGAAGACAAGTGACGATGCGGAACGTCTCATCGTCCAACATGGTTCCTGTGTTGGACGATTGTAGTGCCTGAAGCCATAGACCGGACTCCCATTCAGTTATATAATCATTTAATTTTAAATGATAAAAACAATGACTATAGATCCTTTTTTCAATAAATTGTCGAATAGTCCATATTATGTTCTATCTCGGTCGATTTGTATATGTAATCATAGACGGCGTTGAGCAAATGACGTCATTTTCGGAATGGCGGTGTTAAGATTTTCCGTGGATTGATGAGGTTCTCGGTTAATTTTCTTTCTTTGTCGTCGGATTGGTGTCTTTGTCGTTTCATTTGAATAATGAATGTGGTTGTGTATCTTTGATTTCTTTCGTTCGTTCGTGTTCTGTATTTATACAGGTGTCTCATAATTCCCAAATTCCCAGTTCCCACACCTCACGTACGTAGGAATCCGTGGGTGGGAGACTGAGGCCTGAATTCAGATACCTCTTGAGTAACTCAACGGGACTATCTTACTTTCGGCAGGACTGGATATCTTAGACTTGAAACAGCTGGAATCGACCCCCGAACATGTTGTTTTTCACATGGTCAGTTATATGTGGCATGTTCACGAGTAAGCGGTAAAAATAATTTACATGTTCTATGTGAAGGTGGTAAAACAGTTAGATAATGTTGTGTATAAAGAAATTCTCTAATGATTATATAATATACATATGAAAGTTAAACATATTGTAATCTTTTGGCATAAATGTCATGCTAATTAAATTCCAACATTTACGCGAACGAAGTCGCGGGCACAGCTAGTCTTTAATAAAACAACATTGTTAATAATAACACAATCATTATTATTAGTTTTATTTTTCTTCTTGATACAGTTACAACACATGAAACACAAATAATATTTTAATTGTAATAGGAATGTAACTATGATCTAACTCAATCTTCAATATTTTATGTTTTGGTTATACCAATTCTTCTTCGAATATAAACACATTTATTAATGAACTGGCTATCTTTAGTTATAGTATTTACTCTTGTCGATATAATTACTTTTCTTTGAGGTGTGAACTGCATAACCTTGCTGTATCATTTGCTTTGAAATTTGTTATCCATAAAGCATTTTCCATTGATATCTTCGTTTGGCTCTTTGAGAAACAGACGAGCTACTCGGTATTTATCAATTCAACGCAGTGAATTGAGAAATATAACAAACTAGGACTTTGTTTGTTTACAAAAATGTGAGTGTTGACAGTTCTTACGTTAAAACATGATTTGACTTTGACTGCTAAACAGAAAAAGTATTATTGAGTTGAATGGTTAAATTCATTGTTTTTTTTGCTATTTACGTATGTACTTAATACAACTTCAAAGTGCTTATAACACTGGTAATTAATATTTAAAATATATATAAATGCAATCTGGCATGAAAAATAAATCAAATTTATTGGTAGTTTTTCAAAAATCATTTCTTCTAATGGGTTTTTTTATCGCTGGCGATACAACAATGCCATTCTGCCACCATTCAATTACGAGACCACTGAACGATCATTATGAATTACCAAACTACGAACTTTTATCAAAATGACAATGGGATCGTGTTGGAATGACGAATGTGTTTAAAACAGCAGACTTCAGGCCCAGAATAGTTTAACTACAGTAGACACAGATGTGTGATAAAATGGAGCAAGTGTAAGGAAGTATTTCCAGTTACACTGAATATTTGAAAGACTACAAGACGTGAGGTACCTTGTGCTAAAAATAGGCTTCGCTTATTTCCTATGGTGTCTTCCCTCGTATAAAATATTAATGGATAGGTTAAGGACTAGACATTTTTATATGGGAAGTATTGTGGGCGATCAAAGAGGCATCGGCAATTGGTGATGAATTGTAGAATAGAAAGTTGTGGTTAATCTATTTTATTTAATGATCGTATGGGAAGGCCACTTGGTTTCACCAAGTGGATTTAAAAATATTCGCTTCTCTTTTCAAATTGAGATAAAATAAATATTATTATCGTATTTGTTCTTCGAGTCTACATTTAAAATTATTTTTCTTTTATTTAAGTGCCACTTACCAGTATTCCCACTGTGGTGGTTCTGTAAATTCTCTTAGTAGAGATTCACCGCGTTTTTTATCAATTCAGTGATCCTAATATACCTGTAATAAAAGAAATAAAATATTTAATACACGACTTATTAAGAATTTATAAGAATATTTGTCATTCCATAGTAAAATCTGAAAAGCAATTTAAAATAATCTAGACCGAAATATAAACCACAAGCACAAAAAGAAACTTCAACAATACCTATACCTAAGTAAAAAAATGTTTTATGATGTGTCAAGTCCATTATGACGTAGGTAGGCTATTCAAAAGAAGAAAATTTATATAACACTTAGATGTGACTGTGAGTTAGGTCACTTTGACGCCTAAACTACTCAACCAATCATGACTGTCGAATACAAGTTGTCAAATTTCAGGTGGTCAAAGCTGCGAGCATGACAAGTATTATAAAGTACGTAATAAAGAATGAAAAACAAAAAAAAATCATTATCACTCGCTTAATAATGTGCTCGGTACATGGCAATAGGCTCGCCCCCTACTACATTGGGACCGAAACATAACTGGCGAAGTGTGGGTGTGTAATACACCTCTGCCTACTCCTTCGGGGATAAAGGCGTGAAATTATGTTATCTGTTACGTTTGAATAAACAAATTAAAGTCATAGTAGCCTTATAAGTAAATCACTTATAGTTAAGTTAATAGACGCTTGAATAAAATAAAAAATAATAATCTCAACTAATTTTAAAGGCCAGCGTTATCTCTGAAACAATTTGTTTTGCCTTCAAAGTTTAATTTTCAAAGTGGTTTTAAAGTAGCTGTCAAATCCTTAAATACTGTGGTACCATTCATGCATTGTTTATTAAAATTGAGGACATTTATTTGTACTTCTAAGCGTACATTCTATTGTTAAGCGTTCCTATTAACATTTAAATGTCAAAATTGGAATCCAATTGTTCTTTATTGCATCACGCAAAAAACGGCTGAATGGATTTGCATAAAATTTTGCAGGTATTCTATTAAACTATAAAACCACATAAGCTGTACTATTTTGGATAAAAGCTGGCAGAAAGAAGATAAAAAAATAACCTATTTTATTCATGAATAACTTATGTTGAAACAACAAAATAAACCTACACCTGAACAAAACGTTTTTAAGCTGTGTTTTTCATATCCAATAGATAAGAAACCAATAGAACAGTTTTAAATTTCTTATATTAGTCGTCAGTATGACAACATGCAAACGCTAATTTCATGGCCCAATTTTGTACGTGATCTGCGAATTTCTGCTGGACAAACAGTATTACTTTACGCTTCATATTTTCCTACACAGCTATGCTCTATTAAATTCATTATTTATCTGCGAAGATTAAAAAAATAACCATTTATGTCTATTTCGTGTTTTGGACTTGCTAAAGTATTTTCTTGTTTCGAGGTACCGCTTAATTTACTTTAACTGCTATTAAAAGTGGAACTTCTTCAATGTATACTTGTTTTACAATCGTTTTAGTTGAAAGGACATTGACTTTATTTCACGTTAGTTGTGAAAGCTTGTTCAGCGAGACAAAGTATCTTGTCAATTATTGGAACAGGACACTTATCATTATACCAAGACATTCAACAGTAAATGTCTTTCCTGTTCCAATAATTGACAAGACAATTGATATAAATATTGCGGTATGATGTTGAACGAATAGACCTAAAATTCCATTCGCTTTGCGGCGATTGACGGAGTCCTTCAATATTGGCGTGAACGGCGTCTTAATACGGAACATCTACGAGTCACGATGGAGCTGTTCCAATGCGTGGACGTGATTTGAGGGAACGGACATGAGAGAAAATGCTGCGTTCTATTGCAGCCCTTGTTGACTCGTTCTTGATACTAATCGCAGACGCAAGAAAACTACTATCAAGGTAAATAATTACGATTGGAAAATTTATGTGATGTTATAATTATACAGTTATAAATTACTGTAGTGCTGCAGATTAAATGATCTATTGAAATGAATATGAGCTTCGATTTGAAAACAGGATAAAGAATTGTGTGTCCTACAAATACTTGTCCTAGCATAAATAAACTAAATAACTTTTTTGTATATTATGCGAACTGAATGTTTTCAAGTACTCATAAATACAGTGTATTATATATTTATATTAGTCCATTGAAATTTAATTTTTTTGGGCTTAGCGTGCATTTGTTAGAGGACGCAATTTTATTTTATAGATGGGGGAGGGGTCAATGCAAAGTTAAACCCAAGTTTGTGGGGTCGCAGCACTTGTCCTTAGGCTGCCATCTTGAAAAGAGTGGTAAAAATGGGTTTTCTAGTTTATCTGTATAGTTTGCTATCGACCACACAGAAAAAAATAGAAACATGTTTAGTTGCTTATCGAATTCTCAACAACTTTGGTCCCGTATCATTTAGTCGTAATGTCAAAAATAACAAAATTACAAACAAAAATCGAATGAAATTTGCAACAAATTTTCTTTTCAATGTTCTGTAATTTTTCATTGTCAGCTACAAAAAATGCATTTAATTTGTCTATACTTTTTCTAAAACAAGACTTGAGACTCCAACTTGAAATTCTGCAGCCTCTAAGACTACCAACAGGTTCAATGTTCATTCATCACATCGACCCTAAAAATATAGGTTGGCAAAATATAGACAAAAGTCTAAAACTAAAACACCCTGTAGGCTCGATATAGTGCCCATGCTAAGGGAACTACAATGTTCTGCAGCGCCTCTATTTTCTGGGAAAAGATGCAGCAAAGTAATTGGAAAAATCAATGGAAATTATGATTTACCGACAAAACAATTTTTTTCTATAGTTCTTCATCAACAATTGAATATCGACGCTATTTTAGATCATAAACAGAAGCCTGGCTCAGAAAATAGACTAAGGACACAGTAAAAATGAAGAAACACTCCATAAAAATAATTACCAAAATATAACAAAACAAAGGTAAACTTTTTTGTTTTTGGTTTTACGACAAAAAGTATCAGAACCAAAGTTGTAAAGAATTTAATTTGCAACAAAAAATACCTGAACACATCATCTATGCGATCAAAAGTTTACCAGAAATATAAGAAAAACGGATGGTTTTTCTTATATGCACTACCACTTTTTCCAAGATCGCGACCGCGGGACAAGAGATACGACCCCACAAATTGGAATTAAACTTTACGTTAGCCCTCTCTAGATATCTTAAAAATAAAATTGCGTCCTCTGACAAATGCAACCGCAAATGTAACTTTTCAATGGACTGTAATTATGTCATTCGCCTACCTTTGCTTTACACCAAAAAGAATAGAAGTATATAAAAAGCCTTAAAACAGTAATTAACATTATATTAAAGGCTAAATATCTTTTAATTAACTTGTGCCTAAATAAAATTAATAATTAATGTTATGTTAACGTAAACATTGAGCTCATAAATAAGATGGATTATAATGAAAGTTAAGTATAATACAATTTTAAGTATTTTGTAGGTACGGCGGTGTAGGTATGTACGGTCTTTCATAATCAATAAATGCATTGTAAAAGTACCAGCAGCCAAATTAAAAAGCATTAAGCATCGCCGATTCATTTCCAATGACTACTTTTAAACTACCACGATTTGCACACATACTAAAGATTATGTAGCGTCGGGAAAATAGAAAGGTATTTCATCTTTCTTTTTATTCATTAACGCGATTCAGACCCGTTACATAATCTTTAATATAGCATTTCCAATGGCCTGCAAAGTACGAAAATGATGGTTCAGCTCTAATAACTGAGCTACGGGTGCGCCTATTAATAAATTGATCGTGGCGAAGATTGGCTCGCATTGATGGATTTCCAATCAATCAGTGCAATTGGCTAGAAGTTGCCATGGCAACGACCGAAGACTCAATACTTTTCTTAAAAAAAATATCTGCGTTAGTGAGGCCTTCTGCTATTGAAAAATGTCGGAGCAAAAAATATTGTTCGTTCTGTGATGCTGCGTAAGAGAAATCTAAACATACATATTACAAAATGAAGTCCCTTTTCCATCATGTCTGCCTGTATGAATGCGATAAAAACAAAAAGGATTCTGAACGGTTATCACCAGTTGATAGTGTGATTCTTGAGGATGGCTTAGATGTTTAATATACGCGGGCGGACCTGCGGGCAGAGTCTAGTAGGTAAGTAAAAAAAATAACATGTATCTTATTTAATATTTATTTATTATTATTTAATATAATTCTTATTATTCTCATGTATTTTTTTTTGTTCATCATATTTAAAAAGTATGTGTATACCACGAAATAAACCAATGTGTCTCTAGAGTAATAAAGTCAATTTGGCTCCATAGTATAGTTTGTGGAACAACTAATTCGTGTTTCCCGGAGTTAAAAGGACTTTGGTTGGTCAAAGCTTGACAACCGTAAACAAAACTCGAGAAATATCTTGCTTTCGATCGCGAACTCATTTTGATAGAGATGTACATAACTCAATCTTATGCTCTATGAAGTACCTCGGAGCGTTTCAATAGTTGAAAATGTTTTTTGGAAATGTTGAAATACAGAGTAGCCACATTCTCAAAGGAGAGCCTCAACACGAGTATTTGCTAAGTAAAGTGCTGACTTTCGATGATGACCATTGTGGTGACCATTGTGGCGACTAACGCCTTATATATTTTTCAAAAGACAACAGCTATATGTACTTGTTAATCATACATTTCCATAGAAGAGCGACCTTCAACGATCTGGTCTGGATCCGAATTTTTACCAGCCTGATATATATTTTTAACATGCAAAATTTGATATAAAATACTCTTCATCCAATAGGTAGACTGCTGCTCTTCTACGGATCTTAGACTAAAATCTAACTTTTCCCTCCCACCATCAATGGACACAAGGAAGACTCGAAACAATATTAGAATCACGCAAACTTATCCCATGAGGAGATTGAACCCACAACAACACTCCATGCAATGTCAAAAGGTGGGACGGCCGCTTAAGTAGGTATATTTCAAACATGGGCTCCAACTTTGGGGACACCCAAAGCCTGAACACGTGTATAGCGACCTTATAAAAAAAACTCTTAAATAATCAAGAACACCTGAACAATATACTAACTATGTGGTGATCCCTTATAACAAACAAGCGTAATGGCATGTTACTGTCTACACAACACAAAGTACGTGCTGAAATATAAGTTTAAATTGTGTTCCGAAGTAATCGAAGTTAGCAGGTTTGAACAAAAGTTGCTCTCGATAATTGATGAACAACATAATGACTGGCCGATAGGATTATATTGTAACAGTACTAAGGCTGTGTACAGAAGAAATACTTATGGAAATACATTGGCAATTAGTGAAGCTGGTTGCTTATCATCATCATCACGTCAGCCTAGAGACGTCCACTGCTGAACATAGGCCTCCTCCAAGGTTCTCCACACAGACCGATCTTGAGCTACCCGCATACAACCGCTTCCCGTTGGTTGCTTATAATACAATAATAATAACCGATATGCATACGACTCTGGATTGAGGCATAAAGTTAAATATGTATATTGACTGACTAGTTACGGCCTACCAGTACTATTTCTGTCTTTCCTGTTATGGCATTCTCACTCTATATGTAAATTATGTCAAAGAAACTATGCCATTGTTAAAATCATGGTATTACCTTGTTAAAGAAATACAAAATAATATAATTCAAAGACGGCTTTACGAAGCATAAACGATTATTAAACCATTTCTTATATCTTTATTTTGTAGTTCCGGTCGAACCTAGTTCCTCTACATCTTGATATCAAATAGGTATAGATAGATAGATAGATTACACTTTATTGAACACCAAAACAAACAAAGTATTTACATAAGTACATAGGTATATAATCTATAAACCGCAACTTTAAGCAAGGCTGCCTATTAGTACCGGTTATTACATACCAGGTTCGTGCCCTTACCTGAGCGCCCCCTAAACATCTCAGACAAACCCTAATAAACAATTATTATTGATAGAAACTAATGTGCCAGCAGCCGTTGTCGACGCCAATACGCAATAGCTCCCCACTTACTTCCTTACTAGTAATTTCTGTTACTGGAATTAGGTGCTCTAGATTCAGGATAAAGTACTGATAAGAATCTTTAGGGTAGTAAGTACCTTTTTATGTGTTTAAGCAGACAGCCGATTTAGTCGATAAACTATGTAAAGTTTTTAATCGCTTAACTTTTGAAAGGAAGTTGTATTATAAAAGCCACATAGTCTTATAAACGAATCAAAATTAATTTTATTTCTGACTATGTTACTTATTTCAAAACAAACTTAAACTTTTGCTGTATCTAGAGCAATTCAACTGGGAGAGCACTTCAACAATTTAAATATATCGCTACCAATTTTGTGCTGTATTTCTGCGGTAAGTAACTTGTCTTCGCTTGCTGCATATATAAGACGTTCTTTTTGCAGTCGGTCAGAGGAGTCGGTTATGTTAAAGTCAGACTTTTAAAGTCTATTTGACTACCATTTACATCCACCTGAGCAGACGGCAACTTCAGTAATGGCAAATAAAAGGTATCACTAACACCTACTTACACTTATAAAAGTAAAGTAGCTGCGTTACCAGCGTGAAGGATAAAGTGCAACGTTCCTTTCTCACAGCGCTCTTTTGAAGACCTTTAAAAACTTTTCACACCGCAGTTACACCACACAATATTATTTCAGTGCAATCTTATGAGGGTGGAATTAGTGTTCAAAATGTTTTCCTACTTCATACATTGCTTTCCCGCATCCGGAGGTTTTGTTACATAGGTAATCACAAAATACAGCGTTTTGTATAATAGTTAACCGAATAAACTCGACAAAAATTTAGCTTTTATTTCTCTTTACCAAGTTGTTTGAGAATATTACAAACAGAAATGTGATATGTTAAGTTTTCATATATTCCAACGAAGTTGTGGTATCTACTTAATTCTATGCATGTGACACACCCGCGCTGCACGTAACAGGTAATTTTATTTACATGTGTGCGAAATTACAGAATTTCGCACACATATATAATTAGTATGGTATTGTGCCCCACCTTTTGCAACATTGTAGCTATTGTTATGACTGCTCTGTTACTTCTATGGTATAACTTAGCGCTATTTGGACTAGGTCGTGAGACACTGACTTTCACTGACGAGGCGAGCAATGTTTTTTCTCATTGGTGCAGAGTTAAGTTAACATATTGGAGATTGAAAAGCCTCCTTAATGACACAACACATACCTGTGTGTTCAGGAGGCCAGGTTTAAATTAGCCGCATCGGGATTGGCCGTCTGTGTTCGATATCTGAATTTTACATTGACATTGATCGTTCTAAAACTGCCTTGACAGCTGTGTATATTTTGTAGGTAACATAGGTGGGCGCAGCATCTACTTAAATATTTTACTGACAAAATTGTTAAAAATGAAAATATGTAGGTACAACACTTCTCTTCTCATTTATACATATTCTTAATTTCATTTTAACTAACGCAATTGATGACCAATTTAGTTTCTTTAAGTCACTAAAAATACCTACCTACAAAAACTATCATACAAAATAAATTTTTACTACAAAAACTAATTACATAGCCACTCCCATAAATTGCACGCGCGTTTTTTTTTCAACTTCTGTGTTGGTACCCTCTTGAGAGATGGTACCTAGTCAATTCAATTAAAATTAAAAATTCATAGTTTTGATAACGGAATATTTTGTGTTTTGTAAGAACCACTTTGTACCCAGTGTACTGCTTCTTATATTATAGGAAAGCTTGTGTGATATAAGAATCAGTAAGTGGGTACTGGGTACACCACACAATTGCTTAAAGTTTTTGCTTTTTTTTTAAATTGATCAGAGTGTGTCAAAAGTATCTTTTTGTGGCAATACGGTGACCATAACTACCGCTGTTTATTACATCAGTAACCCTCTAGACTCTAGAGCCTCTTCAGAATAGAAAGATGTATCCTTTTTATTTTTGGTGTATCTCCGGTTGAGTTATGAGTGTTATGACAAATAATTTAAAGGCTTTGCCGATTTATTTAAATAAAACGATGCGACACAACAGGCTTAACAATATATAACGATAGATTTAACAAATTTATTATTTTCACGACGTTTCGGACGATTTTATAGGCCATAGTTACGGATCAACACGTGATTGAAGGATTCCGACCCCATGCAATATAGCGTAAGATAAATTTTGAGCTATTGCTACAGACCTGAGTAACACTTTGGCTTAGATATATTAATATTTTGTATATTCGTCTTGGGATAAGAATAAGGATAATAATATAAGATCAAAAGTTTAAAATAAGATTACTTCTTAAAAGTGCCTTTTTGTGTCAGTGTTGGCTGGAAAATGGTTCATTTGGGGAATTTCATCAAAAACAAAGGAAAATACATATGTAGTTATGCAGCCCCCACATACCGTTCGCACGGTTCGCACCATAACAGTTCCATGAAGGCGAACAAACACTAATATTAAGTTTTATGGTTATTGTTTTGGTCATCATTAAATTTATTGTAATTAATCAATTAGCAGTCGATACCCAGTAACAGTAGCCATGTCGCCATGTCAGAGGTGGTCCCATGCTTGGTACCCCCCTTCCCCACCTTAGCTTGTAAGCCTTTTATAAACCAGGTATCTTGTCATGTTCGTCATTCTCATTGTACTGCTCACGCTGAGCACATAACTTGTAAACTTAAAAATAAAGTTTTTAAAAAGTTATTTTCACGCCGTTTATATTTGACTGGCGCAGTCGGGGCGGATTTCGCAAACAAAGTAAATCGCGTTCGGTACACATAAATCGGTACTTACGGGCGTCGTCATTTACCAGCGGATCCGAAAAGAACTTACAAATTTGTCAACTACGGCGAGCAGCAGCAGCACTTCGAGAATCGGCATGGCAACGGGCAGTTTAATGTGAGTAGACCCTTTATTCGCACTGTTCCTTTTCCGTGTCTATCCTTAGCGTTTAATTGGACTGAACATCGCTAGTTAACGCATTTTATCGTGTTATTAGACAAAAATCGCTAAAACACGTATAGTTAAGTTTAGGTTTAGAACGGTATTACTGGACAAGCATCGCCGGTATACTCGTTATTTAGGTTTAGAACGGTATTACTGGACAAGCATCGCCGGTATACTCGTTATTTAGGTTTAGAACGGTGTTACTGGACAAACATCGCCGGTACACTCGTTACTTAGTTAAGTTTCGCGAAATATTCGACAAACGTTATTTATTTGCCTTAATTGTTATATTTAAATTGTTAAAATGAATCAAATTCAGCTTATCCCTAAGGAAATCCAGAGCATCATCCCACGTTTTGATGGAGATGAAAAACTTTTAAATTTATTTATTTCTAAGTGTGAATATGTCATTAGAAATTTTAGAGGGGACAATAACCCAGCTCAACAGACTTACGTATTCCACTGCATTACAAGCAAATTAGTAGGCAAAGCCGCTGTATTAATAAGTGAACGAGAAAATATTAATACTTGGGAAGGCTTAAAAGAGCTTTTTGTACAACATTTTGGCGATCCTAGATCGGAAGCGTGCATTGCTATCGAGTTAGAGAGCATTAGAATCAAACACGGCGAATCATACATTGACTTTTGCCATCGTATCCAAAATACTAGGAGTTCGCTTATGTCAAAGGTAAATTTATTAACTGATGAAGGAACCAAAGCAGCTAAAATGATAATTTACAATAACACAGCGTTAAACGTTTTTCTTTACAATTTACCTGAGGAAATGATTAGGTTTGTTAGATTAAATAGATGTACGACTCTCGAGTCGGCCCTTAGTGTCGTTATGGAAGAAGTAAACTTCTTAACACAATATAACTCTAAAAATAAAACTAAGTTGAATACAGGGCATAGTAGTAGTAATCAAGCAAATCATTTTAAGTCTAACCCTGTTACGCCAAATCAATTTAAATTTGGTATACCTCAAAATCAGCCATTTAGAAATAACTTCCAGAATAACCCGCAGAGGTATAACACACCTCAGAACCCAATGCCTAGATTTAATAATAATTCAGTGCCTAAGTTTAATAATAATAACCAACAAGGTTTTGCATCACATAGACCTCAATTTAGGATAGGTAATAATCAACCTCAACAATTCCCTAGAGCTCTGAACAATTACAAGCAATCAGGTTTCTTTAAAACCAATCCGAATCAGCAGTTTCGTTTCGGCATACCTAACCAAATGCCACCGAAACAGAATACGGACGTTTCAATGAGAACGGCTCGTAACAATATGCTGTGCGAGTCCGACAACTCGCTTAATACGCAGTTCAATAATTCATACTCAGACAATTTTAGTAGCGAAGGTGAATCGTTTCCACCTTATTACCCCAACGAGCAGTATTATGTTAACGAATCTACAGATAGTCAGGATTTGCCCTCTACCTCTTACGAAAATAATGTAAATTTTCCTATAGTAGCCTCGCAGACACATCGACCGAAGTAATTCAAATTAATTACTCAGGTGTACTGAGACTACCGCATATTGAAATACCGGAGATAGGATCTATTTTTATGATAGACACCGGTAGTACGCGCTCATTTATTAGCCCTGAAAAGGTAGAACAGTTTTATTCGTATTATAAGCAGATAGAACCCTTCGAGGTTATAAGTACGCATGGGCGTAGTATACATAATGAAGTTGTACGCATACCATTGCCCGACATATTCCGAACGGACCTATGTCATAAGTTTTATGTATATAAAGTAGCACCACAGTATGATGGTTTGATAGGTTCTGACTTATTGAAACATTTAGGAGCTAACGTCGATATGCAGACCCAAATATTGAAAACCCGTTACACAAATATACCAATATTATATAATCAATTTTATGAAATTAAAGTACCTCCTAGGTCGGAGACTCGCGTTAGAGTACCAACCGTGTTAGAAAACGGCGAAGGTATACTTCATTTTACAGAATTTACCCCAGGTCTTCGTATGCCAGATGCTTTAGTTAGATGTATCGATTCTTTTGCGGAAACGGTTATACAAAACGTGACTGACAAAGAAGCTATTATTTCATTCAATAAGCCTTTAGAAATTTTTCCATATGATAGTAAACTTTGCCAAATATCGAAAGATGGCTTACAGCCGAATAATGACAAGATTAAAGCAGTCTTAAAGTTTCCTTTACCTAAAACGCCCACGGAAATTAAGAGCTTTTTAGGACTAGTAGGTTATTATCGCAAATTTATCAAAGATTTCTCAAAAATAACTCAGCCATTAACTAGTTGTTTAAAGAAAGGTACAAAAATTGTAATGTCAAAAGAATATGTTGAAGCTTTCGAAAAATGTAAGGAGCTATTAACTAACGCCCCTTTACTTCAGTTTCCTGATTTTTCCAAGCCTTTTCTACTGACCACAGACGCTTCAAACTTTGCGCTTGGTGCAGTATTATCGCAGGGTCCTGTAGGCAGCGACCGACCTATAGCATATGCAAGTAGGACATTAAATTGTGCGGAAATTAAATATAGTACAATAGAAAAGGAGTTATTAGCTGTTGTATGGGCTTGTAAACATTTCAGGCCATACTTATACGGTAATAAGTTTACCATAGTCACCGATCATAGACCACTCGCGTGGTTACATTCGCTAAAAGAACCCGGTAGTAGGTTGACTAGATGGCGTTTAAGATTAGCGGAGTTTGATTACGAAATCAAGCATAAACCAGGTAAACAGAATTGCAACGCAGACGCACTTTCCCGTATAAAACTGAATATTTTAAACGACGACAACGAGTCGATGATAGTTAACGTAGATAAGAAATCCCCAAGTCCTATAGTAATTTCGTCAGATGAGGATACTCAAAGTATACCCTCTGTGAACCCAGATAGACCGCATTCCCCATATTCAATAATGTCATTAGATAGTAGGACAGCTACAGCTTCAGAAAAGCCTGAGTCTACAATAGCCACCGTACATTCGGAGGAAAATACCGACTCATCGGATATACCAATACTCCATGAGGCGATTGATACCAAACCAAACCAAATTTTAGTATTTACATGGCATAAAAATGAAACTAGTGTCAAAAACCTTTCTAGGGATCGGCAAAAGGTTTTAGAAGTACATATGCCAATAGACAACTTAGATTTAATAAAGCAGTTTTTAAAGGAATATATACGACCTAAGATTAAGTACTATTTATACTTCGAGGATACACGTCACCGAGAACAATTTAGTAATGTAATCACGAATCTCTTTAAAAAGGATTCTATTCAGTTATATGAGTGTACTGAAAGAGTTGTGTATGTGGAAGATGAAAACGAGCAAAAGGAAATTGTTTTAAAATATCACGTAGGAAAAACATGCCACCGCGGCATTAAGGAAACTATTGCACATCTTAAAAGAACATTTTATTGGAATAATTTAAGTCAAACCGTAGCTAGTATTATAAACTCATGTGATTTATGCAAACAAATGAAGTACGATAGAAATCCGTTAAAACCGGAGTTGCAATTAACACAAACGCAGTCGAAACCGTTTGAAGAACTTTTTATAGATATATTCTTAATTGAAGGAACTTATTTTCTCACTATAATAGATGCATTCAGTAAACTCGGACAAGCGTTCGAAGTGTCAAGCAGGTCGACCCCTGAAATAATCCGAGCGTTAATTAAGTATTTTTCACTATACGGTGTACCAAGGAAAATTAGTTCGGACCCAGGTTCGGAATTCAATAATAGTTTGTTAAAGGAAATGCTTAGTTTTTACAAGATTGATTTACACATAGGTACTCCTCACAACCCTAACTCTATGGGTTTAGTAGAGCGCTTTCATTCTACAATATTAGAAATTTACAGGCTAGCTAAGTACGAAAGAAAGATCACAGACGCGGCATCCGTGATGACATACGCAGTTATGTCTTACAATCAATCGATTCATAGTACAACGGGCCTTACACCCTTCGAAGTGGTATTCGGTCATACAGATTCTTCAAATGTTTTTGATGTCGATTATAACAAACAATACACACAGCAATTAGTTAGAGAACATGTTAAGCGCACTAAATACTTATATGATTACTTATCTGAAAGAATGTTAGCATCCAAAGAGAAAATTAGAGAAAAGCGCGGCGGAGAAAAACAGTTTAAGATTAAGCCGGGCGACAATGTGTTTATTAAAGGCGTCAACATTAGGCGTAGTAAGGACAAGCCACGTTATCAAAAGGCTGTAGTAGCTAGTAGCCCCAATAGAAACACAGTTACAGTCCAGAAACAAAATCGGCTATCAAAGGTCCCACTTAAAGACATTAAGCGTCCTTCACAGGTACGTCCTGGTGGTAGTGACACTAACGACCCCCAGCCGGGCCCTTCAACTTCAAAGACTTGAAGAAAACCCAGAGATTCTCCCAGTGAAAGTAGGTCAAGCTAGTATTAGTTTTTATAATTGGAACATAGTTAAAATATTAGACTTAGAATTAGTTAGTAAATCTTTAGAGTATAACATAGGAAAATATAAGGAAATTATTAGTTACATGCATTATAGGTTAGAAAACATATATATTTTAGATGGTAATTTAATAGACGCCGACTTACAGACTCAATATATTATGAACACTACAATAGAAAGGTATTATCAGTTAATTCCGAATATTAGAATAAAAAGAGGTTTAGTTAACACTATTGGATCAATGATAAAAGCAATAACTGGTAATTTGGATAACGAAGATGCAATAAGGTATGATAAAACAATTAACAGTATACAATCAAAGCAACATGCACTCTTAAATAAAATGACATTAGTGACAGAAATAATTGGTTCATTTGTTAATTACACTAATCACTCAAGATATAACTTTATTATGTTAGAAAAATCTGTGTTAGAAATAGAAGCCTTTATGAATCAAACCCAATTCCAAAGGAGTAAAAATTTAGTATTAAACACTTTTAATTTACTTAATCATAATTTTCAAATAATATTAACACAATTAGATGAAGTGGAAACCGCAGTAGCTTTCAGTAGGGTAAACGTCTTACACCAGTCGATATTAGACACAAATGAAATATTTTCTATTTTTAAAGACATAGAGAAAGTCGATAAATTGATTTTTCCTGTAACATTAGATAATCTTATTAACTTAGAACATTCTCTAGACATTAAAGCTTATGTAAAGGGCAAACAAATAACTTTTATACTATCAGTACCAATAGTCCAATTAGATGTCTATAACTACTATATATTACATCCCTTTCCTATGTACAACCCTAAACTCAATAGAACATTCCTTTTGACCCCTAAATATTCCTACATCCTTGCGAAAGGGTCGAAAGTATTACCACTGTCACAGCCCTGCAAAGAAATAGACGAAGGAAAGTACCTTTGTCATGAAACCAGCGTATCATCCGGTCAGGAAGACAAATGCATAGCAGATCTGCTGAGCTACTCTACCAGCATCACATCGTGCCTTCCACTATCCGTCGAAACCTCCGATGTCAAGATAAAATCCATACAGTCAGACTCATGGATTGTATACACCGGCGCACATATATTCTTAACAGAACATTGTGAAAATGATATCACCCAACTAGATATCATAGGAACATATATCGTCACTCCTAACGATACATGCACTGTGAAGATTGGAACAATCAAGTTGAAAAGACGTCGGCTACAAACAACGCAAATTGCCTTCAGAAGCACACCGTGTATACATCTACCCAGTATAACAACGCCAGCGGATTTCCTGCAAAGAAAATCTATCAGCCTCGATGAAATCGATATGGAAAACCTTCAGTTGCTGTCACACGTCCTGAAAAGTGAAAGTGAAGTGTTAAACAGTGAAAAGTCTATAAACATAGTGAATATGCATAGCATCAGTGTAGGAACTCTAATAATTTACGTAATTTTAATAATTGTATTTCTTGTATTTGTGTATAAATATAGATCAAAATTACTACGTAATTTTGAACAAAATCACCCTTCTTCAAATGATGATTTTGATCTTATGGAGGGAGGAGTTATGCAGCCCCCACATACCGTTCGCACGGTTCGCACCATAACAGTTCCATGAAGGCGAACAAACACTAATATTAAGTTTTATGGTTATTGTTTTGGTCATCATTAAATTTATTGTAATTAATCAATTAGCAGACGATACCCAGTAACAGTAGCCATGTCGCCATGTCAGAGGTGGTCCCATGCTTGGTACCCCCCTTCCCCACCTTAGCTTGTAAGCCTTTTATAAACCAGGTATCTTGTCATGTTCGTCATTCTCATTGTACTGCTCACGCTGAGCACATAACTTGTAAACTTAAAAATAAAGTTTTTAAAAAGTTATTTTCACGCCGTTTATATTTGACTATGTACAAACATTGCAATTTAAAAATAAAAGCTTGAAATTAAGCTTTGCTGCTGGGTACATCATTATGAGTCATGTGCTGTTTGTAGACAAGTTGCGTACTAATATAACCTGCACATACGGCGTTTAACCGGTCACCTCTTTGCTTGACACTGCGTTAGGTGTCGTGGGTTCGATCCCCACGCGTGACAACACTTTATGTATCCATAAATTGATGTTTCGAGTATAGGTGTACTTTGTGTCCATTGGTTGTAGGTTTGTGAAATTTCCCGCGACACGGGATTATTCCTAGTTATAAAAGCAAAGCAAAAGGAAACATAGAGACTTTGGTCCCACGGTAAAGTACTTCAAATTGAGCTAACTGTTTATGGCTTTTTCTTAAAGGAATTTCTCGGTAGTTTTGCTGGATGAAAATATTACGCGCTGCCAAAACTGACTTATGAAGTCTTATAATGAACACTTTACCAACATTGATATTTTTACTTTATCACAGAACTGTTACAAAAAACGAGTTTTAAAACTTTTTTCAGATGTTCGGTCTTCTTCATAGATCAGCCATAGAGACAGGGTGTAGATTGGGGTCACACTGACTTGTATTTGTAAAGATGAGCAACTTTTTAAGATACTTATTTACAGTAAAAATCAAGTAATGCTGATATTGATAAGATTTTGTTGAATCTTAGAGATAAAATACCTGGCAATACCTGCTTGGCTAGTGGACTATTTGAACCGATCCCAAGATAATATCGTAGGGCTAGTCTAGCAGCTTAACTCTTTGAGTCGTACCAATAATCAATTCTATTGCCAGAGTATTCCCACTATCATGTGTTTATGTTTACGCCTTTGTTTTAGTAACAATATACTGTAATGTAATATGGTTCGAAGACTTATGTCGGTTTGTGCGTAATTTTCGGCTTAGTATGTCATCTGTCAGTTATTTTGTATGTTATCTACGCTAGTGCATCTAATATAATTTTCTCTAATTACTCATAGCTTGTAATCTGGGGTTAATGGTGTTGGTTGTACAATGACATACAGTTTGTAAGACATACCTTGTTACATTGCCTTATTGTACAATTGTTTATTTACCTCAATAAAATAAAATAAAATAAAACTGCTAAGTGTTTCAGCGTAAGCATTTATTGTGGACGGAGTTTGGAAGTTTCATTTTTAAGGAGAAGGAATTCTGGGGTACAGATCGGCTGGTGAGTAATTCAATAGTACATATGTGGGACGTGTGTGCAAAATAAAACTTAATACTATATATCTGTGTGGCCCAACACTTTTTTTTCTACACTGATTAAACTAGAAAGTGCACCGCAGGCCGCAAGATGAAGTCTCGAATGCAACCGGTATGACTCGACGAAGTCTAAGAAAGAAAGACTTCTTGAAAACAGGACAATTTTGTTATATATTGAGAAAATTTAAAATGGGGTTATATTTTTTCGGCTGTTTCTTTGGGACATTTTGATTTAAAGATTATTTGTCCGTTCTACTGGGTTTCTGCTGATATGCTTAGTTTTTAAGTATGTGTACTGAATAAAATAAAGAAAATAATTATTCTATTCAGTGCAGATATTTTTGAAATATTGCGAGGCTTTCGAACACCAATCATTATTACATTTGTAGATAAGTAAACAAGGACTCAAAGGACACCCACACTCATATCAAATGTGTGTCAATTACGTAAATTTTGATCATATGTGAGCTCCATGTCAACGTCACTTCATAAAATAACTTTATTATGTTTCTTAGGTATGTTTTCTCGATATCTTCTAATTACCACGATCGTTGTAGGCCAATCACAACGTGGGACAGCGACAGGTTTAAAACCTTGAGATTAATAAGTACAGTATAATTATATTTATATTTGGTACTATCACTACACACATGCATATCATCGTAGTAAAAAAAACTCAAACGATACCCCATGCTGCTATCACCTCCAGTAAATTAAAATCGTGATGATATGTTTCACTACCAAATATAGATTCCATAAACAATGCCATATGTGTTTGTAGCAACGCATGATGTATTGAAAAGTAAACACGTATTAACTTTGATTCAACAAAGAAGACGGCTCATGTCAAATATTCGGGCAGGAACTCAAAGGGAGACAATGTGTTTGATTCCCAGTTCACACCTTAACGAAGCATTGGAATTTATATAGCCGAAGGTCGCGGGTTCCGTTCCGCTAAAGTCAAACATTTGTGTGCGGTAACATGGATGTTTGTCTTGGTTTGGGTATTTCTTTATAATGTATTTAAACATAAATATGTATGTTTTTTTATTAATTATCTATATTATAAACTCCTTTTAGTTTTGGACTAGATGATGATGTGTGTATGTGGTAGAATATTATTTTTATTAAAATCGTTCACACTAAGGTCATGGACGACATTACGAAGTTAAATATAGTTTAAATGAGTATCTTGACGACAAGTACGCTTGGAAATAAATATTCTTTTATTAGGTCGATTCCTTTTTATTATTAGGTCAATAGGCAGTTTTATAGTGGAGTTAATTACCGTAATCTCTTTTATACTACATTTGCATTCTTGTTCTACTCTTTTTATTATAATTTATCGGATTTGTAAGGTGAGGGTAACTCGTGGTCATGAACTGCTAACTAATAGATTGTAAATTGCTGCAGGTTCATATACCTACCATTACTTTTCGGAACATACTGTGCCACCATAGATCAGAACAGTCATGTTCGCGAGTTGCTTACATCAAAAGATGTAAGTGGATGCTCCTGTTTCACCATATTCACTTTGGGAGGCTTACTGAATGAACATAATTTATTGCTTGAGTATGATATCAATAACTATTAACTTTTGCAATAGTAGATAACTCACAATGTGAAACAGTTGCAGCTCCTTACAAATATAACATGTAAAAGAATTATACTGGCAGTTAAAAAGAGTGGCCACGAGTTTTATTGCCCGTTCTTTCTCGTGGTTCTACCTATTGCATTGCGAACGTGGCAGTAAATGTAAATGTAGAATCATCTAGTAATTAACTTTAATCTTTGACGTTCATAAGCGTCACTTTGTGACCTAAATGAATAAATGATTTTGAGTTTGAGTTGGAGTTTGAAATGACCCTTGGTACTCGTAGCTTTCCGCGTAGTGAAATTTTATTACATATTCATGAAGCTATTAAAATAGTAAGTAGCAGTTGTAAGTGGCAGGGAAATTAAGTCCATAAGACTAAACCTGTTATCGCAAAGCTTTACGTAGTATTAGCACGACAGGCGGGATTATAATTTATGAGAGCAATTAGCTGTATTTGACAATTTACTCGTTGTTCTCTGTGAAGTACCTATTGCTCATTATTTATAATTGTGTGCCTAACGAGAGTATCATCAGTAGAGTATTCGTAGAGTCATAATCAATAGTAATATTTATCTACATACGCTATATTCAGCACATTATTTCATCACTAACCTGAACAAAACAAAACGAATTTTGGTGAAATGCCTTAAATCTTTTTACCCCATATTGGCAGCGATAGCCTAGTCAGGGTACCATCAGACTTTCAGGCGTCGGGTTTGAATCCACGGCGCAAACCATTGACTTTTAGAAGTTATGTGCGTATTAATCTGTAAATTAACGCTTGCCCGGTGCCTCGGACAGCACATTAAGCCATCGATGCCGGCTGCCATGAAGATCTTTGGTAGATATTATGGGGAGTCAGGACCTTAGAATAAACTGATGCTGGTCTATGTAAGCCATGGAATATCGCAATAGCTTTGGGTTGCGTAGATCAAACGGTTGTTGCTCTGTGGAAAAGCTGATATTCTCTAAGTAAAATAAAATAATAAATGTATGATTATTGCCAAACCAAAAGTTTTTCAAGTGCCTGTGGGTCCACATTCTCTCATATCTGGTAAGACTAGCAAGTGGACCCCGGCCTCTAAGGCATACCTAAGTCTTGGATGCAACCAGGTACGGCAGGTCGATGATGATGACACTATAAAGGTGAATAATTTTGTATTTGTCCCGACGTTGTGGCATGCGTTACATCAGCCATGGTTACGGAATGTCAGCAGTTCAGTCGTTAAACGCGATTGCGTCCCATTACATAAAAAAGTCGGTTGTTCTACTCGATAAGTTAATCCAAAACAATCTCATCTTTCTATAGATATTAGTTTTAAATTTATCGGGATAGTCACCAATATTCTATTACAATTTATGTATAAATGGCTTCTGTCGCATAAGCTAAGTCCGTTTAAACTCTAATGCCTGTTATTAAAACCATTAACTTTTGGTATTAAAGCTTTTTGCGAATTTTATTGAGCTTTAACTTTTGTTCAAGGGTTTTAATGACCCTTTATAATTATCTATGCTTATACCATACATTTCCCAATGGATAATGATTGCTTGCTAAATGGTGGGTTCTTCGCTTGATCCACTTTTTACTACTGTATAAGACCACGGAAGAGAAAAAGACAGTGCTAGTGGGGCCTAGCCGGTCTCAAAATGAGGTTTTTGTCGAGAAGCGCTTTTACAAGACACAGCTAGACTTACACCAACAAAATAGAAATTCTTTATTCTTCGCCAGGCTAACGTAGTCTGTTTCTGGCTAAAGGCCTCTCCAATGGCACAACATTGAGCTCGATTTTCATACTATCATCGACGACAGTCATTTATGATTGTCAAAAAATATATTTTATGTTGCCCCGCCACTGAATTACTTTTAAGTTAACTATCGCGTTTTTTTCTACATCATACAGAATTATTTAGTGGGTCTTAATCATGCAAAATTGCCGTGTCCTTCGACTGAGTTCTACCGCGACCACGGCCTGTGCAGCATGGTTGCAACGTCAGGCAACATAGTTATTTAAACCATTTCAAAAATATTCTAATAGTATTTCTCATTCTAGTGCTGTATACGTTATTTTGCAGGTATTTAACTACTGAGTTTATTTGTAGTGCCATGTGCCTTTCTGGCGGCTTGGGCACGTGCTAACGTTATTGTTTAGTTGCATACTGAAATAACGCGTGAGGGAAATAGAAATACTATTTGTTTTTGTTTGAAAATAGTTACTGTATGAAACTGTAATCTATTTTTGTTTGTAAACTGATGAATTTAATGACATTTATATGTATGTTGTGTGCTTGCTTACTGAAATTTTATGTAAAATTCTTAGTGTGGTGCCACGTTAATGTTAGTTTATAAAAGTAGATGAAATATTCCTGATGTATTTTTTCAATATGTAGTAAACTACATGCTAAAAGTACATAAATTAAACCTGCCCGTTCTTTCAAGTATATGTACCAATTTACCCATAGAATATTGTAGCTTACCATCAAGCAGGCAGTGTGTTAATCATCCCTACAGCAAAGTCTCAAACTCTTCTATACCCTAAGTTTTAAAATAAAACTATTTTGAGAAGAAAATATTCTTTGGAATTTCAAGAAATATGCAGTAAGCACTTTTCGCTTTACCTATTGAGTGACATAATGTTCTGCAACAGTTCACGAATTGAATACGCAACAATGGTTCGATCCATGTGTCGCACCGCACTCACATCAATCTGTCACGTAGTTTCGTCACGCGTATGCAAATAAGAATCCCACTTTATAGATAAATTGTGTATTGCAGCTAAATTCATGTTGTATCGATATAATCTAACTCTTATCTCTTTTTTCTTTTTAAAATAAGCTTAAGGTAAAAAGAGTACAAAAATAAATTCGGAAACAATTTTATTCAACATCAGCCACTGCTTGAACGGCCTCTCTAATGGCACGCCACTGAATTTAATTTCCGAATTAGTGTCTTTTTATATGAAATTACAAAACACGGCTTTCCAACGATTCTTTAAATATCCAAGGCCAACTATAAGATTTCAAACACGAAACTTTTATTTCAGCAATCCCCGTTCAATCCAGTTACTTACTTAGCTTTTTGCTTCTGTAAACTGTGGATAGATTCATATAGGTAAACTGAAAGGAGAGTGGTCTGCCGACCTTCCCTCTGGATATAATTTGAGCTTTAGTTAATAGAACCGAACATACGGCTGCAATTTTGGGTGAGGAATGTGCTAGAGAATTCGCGAAATATTTCCATTCCATCTACAGCGAACAGTCTGCAGAGCTGAATGTAGGCACAGCGGTAAAGGAGGCAGGTTGCTCAAACGGAGGGGCACGGGTTCATTTAGACCGACTAAGTTTAAGCGACGTTAAGAAAGCGCTTCAGCAATTAAAGCCGAAGCGATCAACAGGACCCGACGGTATTCCACCTTATATCATCAGGGACTGTGGAGATGTACTCGCCGAGCCACTTCTTCATATTTACAACCTTTGTCTCAAAGCTGCGGTATTTCCCAGTAGGTGGAAAATAACAAAGGTCATCCCAGTACCCAAAGGAGGAGCAAAAGACAAGGTGGAAGGTTACAGACCTGTGGCAGTATTGTCATCATCGGCGAAAGTTTTGGAATCAGCAATCCACAACCATGTATTCGCGCAAATCAGCGGAAAGCTTACAGACGCTCAACATGGGTTTCAGCCAATATGGCAGATCTGATTCCAGCAGTAGACAGTGGAGTGCAAATCGATGCCGCCTATTTCGATTATAAAAAAGCATTCGACCTAGTCGACAATGACATATTGCTAAATAAATTAGCCGGCATTGGTTGTACTCCACACTTGCTACAATTTTTTGCCAGTTGCATGTCAGACAGACAACAATATGTGAAGTGTGCAGGTTATGTCTCAGAGCCATATTTAATCCGTTCGGGCGTGAGTCAGGGGAGTAATCTTGGGCCGATGCAGTTCATCATCATGATAAATGATCTACCCGATATCGTAAAAGATGCTAAATGTTTATTATTCGCAGATGACCTAAAGTTATATATGCCTATAAGAAAACAAGATGACTCCGAGCGGTTACAGAGGGTTATCGATATAATTGTAGATTGGAGTACGAAAAATCATCTACAATTTAACCACTCTAAGTGTTTGACCATCACGTTCACTCGCGCACGTACTCCAATCCAATACGAGTATAATATCGAGGGCGCTGCATTAGCTCGGGTTACAGAGGTTAGAGATTTAGGAGTAAATATAGATACTGGGCTGACGTTTCGTGGTCACGTGGTTAGCATCTGCAAGAAAGCCTACAGAAATCTATATTTCTTACTTAGACCCGTTCATAGTTTCACTAATATTACAGCCATTGTTACCTTGTATAACGCGTTAGTAAGAAGTCAATTAAAATGCAATGCAGTCATCTGGAGCCCACATGAAATTAAATATAATCTTATGTTGGAGCGAGTACAAAACAAATTTATTAGATACCTATATATAAGGTATTATGGCGTGTATCCCTTTTACCCTTTAATGTATCCAACTCTATTCATTTTAGGTATGGTTGGTTACAATGAGTTGAGGGTGAGAAGGGAACTGGCAATCGCCTCATATATACTCAAGGTTTTAAGGGGCAAGATAATAGACCCTAAAATGCTGGAGATAATAAATTTTAACGTTCCAGAGAGGTATGTGTACCGGCGACGAAGACCGCAGTTGCTGAAAGTAGCACGCGCACGTACTAACATGCTGCAATAGGCGCCTCTGACGCGCGCACACAAAATTCTCAATCTCGTCGTTGATAAATTGGACCTGTTCTGTTGCTCAATGAGTGAATTCACAAAGATAGCTTTATTTATAATCTGTTAAAGGAATGTGTAGGTATATAATTTATAATAAGATTAAGGTCTATAGACTGTAACAAATATAAGTAGGTATAATTAAATAAGTAATATTAGAGAACCATACTATCGCATTAAGGTTACATGTAATGAGAGTGTTGTGTATGTATGTATAAATAAATAAATAAATTTTCCCAAATTCATTAATGAAACGAATCCTTTGGGTGTGTGCGAGTAAATTAGAAAGAAAACCCACACATGAAAAATAAATCCCAGTAAAGGTAAAAGGTAATGCCATCCCTCACGTTGGGCATTCGTTTAGGACCAACACAAAACGTATGGATGTATATTGAACATTTGTGCCCATCCCCTAAGGGGCCTATCGTCATATGATTATAGGATTGACACGGTATAGTGATTGGCTTTGTTGACGTACTACGCTGGTAATAAGAAAGCTAGGACGCTAACTGGTGAGATACATCAGGGTATAACAAAGGCTACTTATCACGCGACTCCATTATGACTGCCCTTCTTTTTAGATTACCCCGTGCTAGGGATAATCTCCCTGTCACAGGGATAGATACACAATAAATCTTCTAAAGAACATGTTGATTAAGGAAATACCTGTATATCGTCATCATTTTATTCTGTATTTTGAATTTTAGGAACCTACATTTGCCAGTACATTGAACTGTACTCGTGCCTAAAAAAGTAAAAAAGATGGCGTCTGTTTCATGAATTTAAATTATAAATCTATAAAACAATAATGGACAAAGTTGGACCTTGTCACAATTGTACTGCGATTAAAAGTAAGTGTGATTTTGTTCGCTGCCGATTCGTAAAACATAACGATTTTATTTCGAGAGATACAGATGAAACGTTGTACGTTGAACGTTTTACAACGTTGGGTTATTTGTGCAAAATATTTGGATTTACAAGGATTTCATTAGAACGTTTGTATTAACACTTATTTCAGCACTCTTCAAAGAAATTATATTGAAGGCTTATATGTATAGTTTTGGAAAACAAATCTATCGTTTCTGGAAGTACCTAAATATAAAGATGATCAATATGAAGGCAATCCATCTTCTCAGTGACGTCGACGTCAACGCTCTGACTCCACGTAACACTTACAGCTTTCGTTTTGATTATCCGAACGATTTTGCCGTAAATCCATTATAAACAATACAACAGCTTTCATAACTTCAAAATAATTTGACGATAGTGACCGTAGAGTGTCAAATTAACGAAGACGGCCTTGAGTTAACTCTGTAGGCTTCGACCTGCCAGAGTCTTGTTACGCGCTACCGAACTAATTACCTACTTGTAAACACGGTGTGTTTGGGTTTGTTCTTATCACCGCTAAGCGGTTTCTCGGTTTAAACTGTAGTAAATGATAAAAAAATATATAAGTCAAATATAAAATAGTAAATAAGGTAACTGGAATCACAATGAAATAAGTATGTGAACCTTTTTTTAATACTCCAAGAACAGTGCCTTACAGAAGAGGGTGTAGGAAAAATGGAATGCCAGCGAGGAATGATGTAGAGATAATTATGCCAGGTACGGAGTAAATGATAATCTCTTGTCTCTGCCAGTGCCCCTGGGATAAAGATACAGAGCAAAAAATATTGTAAGAGTTCTATGCAATCTAAACATCTCGACTTTATAATTTTTCTAACTTTATGTTTAGTCTAGGGGTTGTCCGTATCTACGGCTTTTGAATCGGTACATTTTAAACGGCATAGCACAAAATCTTTTCTTAGTGGGTGCCTTCTTCATATAAGGAAGCCTCTGTTCCAAAATGTTGCTATTTTTAGTAGTTTAGTATCTGCAATGACAGGTATGTATGTCATTCAGAACGAGTAGATTTTATATGTACGATGATGTCACGAACCTCCTGTAGGTATTAAGCTTTCGCCTATGATTCAGATCAGCAGCGGAACTCAATAAAAAAAAATAGTTTAGAAAAAAAATTATGTTACATTGCTTTATAATTATACACCGTGTTTGTGTCTATATGAACAACAGTGAATAATAATGAAAGCGTTTGTTTAAAAATCTTTAAAATAGAAAACGCTTGTAAAAAGTGTTGAAAAGAAAAGATTCTGTCAGGAGCACGTCTTTTATTAATAATACTGGTCGCGAGAAAGTATTTTTTTAATTGTGAATACTTTCCGGTGAGGGCTTTTTAATATTGCAGGCCCGTAACCTTATATTTATAGAGAAACCTTGCGTTTTCCTATTTGTAATGTTGTTTTATTTACTTGGTTCGGGATATTGACCAATGAATCCTTAGAATATCGGCAACCTCCAGTATAGATGCTATTTATAAACTTTTTTGGGACGCAAGTAAACAGTTTCGTTTTATTGTTATAACCTTGATACTTTCAGTGGAAATAAAACGATTTTAGTGTTCTAAATAACCTGTTGAGACAATAATTCTTTAGGAACACAAAATATTATTTATAACGTTTCAAAGTTTACTATAATTATTACAATTAAACAACGACATTAATAACTAATAACTGATAAACAGTTCGTCAATAATGATAACTCAACTGTTATAAATCTTGATGCGTGATACTTAGAGTATTTTTTGTTTGTGTGTATGCTAAAAATAAATGTTTCTTAATCTTTCTTTATCTTTATCTTTAGTTTTAACAATATAAAGGCTTAACATTATCCATTGGGCGGGTTATTCTTTTTTAATCGCCGCCTAACAGCCCACACAATTAACAAAGTGCATCATCATCCTCCTAGTGTTATCCCAGTTTCAACCTGAGGTCCGCTTACTAGTCTAACCCAATTTGGCTGAATATTCAGCTAAATCGGGTTAGAGTGGAGAGACCGAGAGACTGCTACGCAGAGGATCTCCCATTTGAATCCACGGCACGCACCAATGATTTTTTCGAAGTTAAGTACGTATTAAATTGTTAATTATCGCTTGCTTTGTGGTGAAGGAAAACATCGTGAGGAAACCCGCATGTCTGTCAGTTCTCCATTATGTTCTCGAAACACATGTGAAGTCTGCCAACCCGCACTTGGCCAGCGTGGTGGACTATGGCCTTACCCTTCTCATCGTGAGAAGAGGCACGTGCCCAGCAGTGGGACAGTATCATCATTCTCCTAGCGCTATCCTAGTTTCAACCTGAGGCCCGCTTACTAGTCTAACGAGATTTGGCTGAATATTAGCTTTTCCACAGAGTGACTGCCTGTCTCACCTCCGCAACCCGAAGGGATAGCCATAAATACACGCTGATTTTTAATTGGTTTTGGAGCGAAAGCCATCTTATTACTTATCGTTAACAGATCCTAACCAGCTAATAAAATTTGAAATCTAAGCTATAAAAATCTTAACAAAAATATTAAATAATTGGTTCGAGAGTTCGTAGTTATGAAAGAAATCGCGAGCGCCGATGTATGTTCAGATCGTGCCACACACATACCTACACAGATAGATATTAAACATACGACACACAGAGATAAACATTGCACTGTAGGTACAGACCCCGCCCCCGGCGTGCGCGCATCGCAACGCGGGGCGACAAGGGTAGGGGCGGAGGTCGGTTGCAATTTGTCGCTCGTCACTCCGACAGCCTTTAGTCTCGCGAAATTAGGTCAACGTGACGCTCGTACGTCACGTTCCACCTCGTCACTGTACCCGTGTTACTTCGCGCGCGCTTCGTAATGGATCGGCATTATGAATATTCCAATATTGAGTTCGCATCTATGGTGCGAGTGTATTACATGTCTGGTGAAAATATGGAAGAGGCGAGGCGCATGTATTCGTTACCAGACCACCTGGAATCGTTGCGCTCGCGAGGTATTCACTCACCCTAAGTGCCATCACCAAACACAATTCTGGCTGTAGTACAACGCCTCATAGACATAGGTCAGTTTAGAGTTCCCTCACACGCAACAGCTCGAGGTCGCCCAGCAGTGAATTCAGTGCAGTTTGAACAAGAAATTCGGCATCCTAATTAATTAGTGTTTTTCTAATTAGCTATCATTAACAAAAGACAATGTGTGAAAGGTGTTAATTGATTGTGATGTACGAGTACCTAGGCAGCAAACAGCGAAGGTAAAAATTTGGTTTATTCATTATTGAATACCTACTGTGATTACATTCTTATAAATACCATAGAAATACGCAAGTACTAAACTTTTCCATTGTTAAAATCTCTGTCTAGTTATTCAAAAGATAATGTAGGTATGTATAGTAAGATGCATCTTCATCTTCATCAAATGCATTATATTTGGGCCTTTATTGCGTACTGCACGGTTTAGTTTAGAGTGCCACGCTTCAAGGAAGTTAGTGGTACGATGTAGTTCTCCATAAGCACACCATATTGGTACAAATTCTTCCCGAAACCATTGTGTTTGCATATATTTTATAAATTTCTCTACTTCAGGATCATCACTGTCCCCACGGATTATGTAGTTCCACCCATTCATAATTTCATTCTGTGGAAGCAATGGGAGAACGGCACTGAGTGCTACTATTCTTATATTTGTCGGATTCAGGGACTTCGTTATTCCTAACTAACGTCCTTTAGCCCATATGGCTTTGTTAAAATGGTAGTAGCAACCTTTAATGTTTAAAGTTGGAAATACTATTTTAAGCGCTTTCATTACAGCTTGTTCATAATCAATTTTAAACTTTATTGGATTCCAGTCAGGCAATACTGCTTTAATTAGCCTAAATAAAATTACGTAAGACTCTGTTACTCTACTGCTCATTAACGCGTAAACAAGTGGAATTATCTTGGCATGGTTGACAGTGCTCCCCAAATCTCCATGAATTGTGTAAAGTTGATTAAAAGGTTGGGGGCAACTTCTAAATGTGCCATCACCAAAAAAATCACTTATTTCGCAAACGGTACGTCTTGCTGATTCAGATGCAAAAACTAATATACGTGTATCGTTACATGCATAATCCGCTAATAAAAATTGTTGATACGTTGGTGGCACTTCGACATCTTCGACACATTTGCATTACAACTTTGAAACTCCAGCCGCATTATTTCTGTACCTGTAGAGCGAGTATTTTACCTTTGAAAATTCGGGGGCTTTACATACCAATGACAATCCAGAATCATTCATTTTCGCAATCATCGAGTTATACGCCGTAGGAACATTTGGAAAGCTTGCTGAGGCGACTTGTTGTTTGCACTGATGAATAGCCTCTTCAACAGCATTTTTATTGAAGTCAGGCTCACACATATGAGACTTCTCATCAAGGATGCTATCACCCTGTAAACAAAATTTACATAGTAACTATTTTTTGTATAGTCAATTTTTTGTAGGTTGTTGTAAAAAAATAACATATCTTAATTAAGACATGTTATTTCAAAACAGTGGAATGAAGACACTGACATAGTTAGTGGATTGCTTAAAAGAACAATAAAACAGTACACATTATATTCGAAAAAGGGGGGTACTTACTTTAATTCTCAAAAGACCTTTGCATTTTGGCCGTTTTGTGCACTCCCATACCGTAAGACCACTTTTATGTTTTCTTTTTGTATGATATTCATGTCCTCCGTGGAGTAGTATGGTACCATGTCTTCTTTTTATGTACACTAATGAAGGTGACCCGGAAGAACAAGACGCAGTTACACTTTGTTCCGCCATCGCACTAGGGACGCACTGATAAGGTGATGACGACCGAGAATAAACCTTTGGCGCGAGAGCCAATGTTGCCCACTAATAAAAAAAAGTTCCGATCTATTAAAGAAAACTTCTGCTAAGTAGTACTAGTAATTATTAGTATTCTGTATTATTACCTATATGAGATAAATAAGGAACGACTAATGAAAAAGATAAATTAATTAGCTTAAAATGTAATATAATTTGCGATATTTCGTAAAAATCACAAAAAAATTCTCATTCATCAGCACTGGCAACATGTGGAACTTTTTATCCCATTTGTCGCCAGTGGAAACGAATCCAGTCACCACTGGCGACATATGGGGTATTTTTTCCCATTTATCATCAGTGGGTACGACGCCAATGGTCACGATAGAGAATACCTTATTCCATTTGTCACCACTGGCGACGTATGGAATATTTTTTCCCATTTATCATCAGTGGGAACGACGCCAGTGGTCACGATAGAGAATACCTTATCCCGTTTGTCACCACTGGCGACATATGGAATATTTTTTCCCATTTATCATCAGTGGGAACGACGCCAGTGGTGACGATTGGGAATAACCGACAAATTTTATTATTGGTAGGTTTGTAATGTTCCTCGTGAGACAGGATTTAGCACTAGGATGCGGGAGGGATTCTTAAAAAGAGAACTAAATAAGAAAACAAATGTGTTTAAAATCGTTGGCACCGTAATTAACTAAATCGTGTTTTCTAAGTAAATTACGTATCACTATCAGTCCGCACTAACTACCTACAACCTACAACCACTGTAGGTAAACAACAGCTGACGGCGGCGCCCGGCGCGCGCGGCGAGGTAATGACCGCACGGCGCTCGAACACTACCTACTCATAAACAACCGTGTGTTACTACGTATTTCCAGCAGTTACTGACTTTTATAACTTTTTTGTTTTAGGTGCTAGGTGAATTTTGATTTTGAATATGAATAGAGGATTTTATTTCGGACATGAGGTTTCTTTTTCCTAAACCAATAAAAAATCAGCGTATACACGCTGATTTTAGCCAGAGAAGAAGCCATAGCAGTGGAACAGTATATAGTGCTGTATATGACATTCCTATGAGAGTAAAGTAACGGTTTTAAGTTCGAAATTCAAATATGTATTCAAATGAAGACAGCTCTATGAAATATCAAAATGAAATGTTGATTGGTTTTCGCAGCTGAATAATTTGTTTACTGTGTAGATTGGGATTGATACGCAGCGTTCCAATTAAATGTTTCTTATATGAAAATGCTCATAGGAAACTTATGATAAATGCCTACTTTTGCTTGTATCGAAACGTTTCGTGGAAGGCGCACCATTGGCTTTCCTTAGAGCAATATGTGTTACAACTCCGCATATGCATTTCAGAGTAAAATATTGACGAAATGCTATGTTATCAACCAACAAAAAGTGTAGCTTATAAAATGTGTTGGAGGAAATCATAAATGATTGAAAAGTAGGTTGTAACGCGTCGTTGCCATACTTGGACTCTCGAAAAGTAAAACTGGATTAGTTTATGTAATGCCGCTCTGGAGATGTACCGAGTAGGTAGGTACCGCTAGGCTAGCCTGTTAAGCTTGTAGCCTGTGCTTGTCGTAACGCTATATATATGGGCTGTAACTAAAAGGCGCTAGTTCTAAAATTATGAAGTGAAAGATGTCTTCTTATTTTGTCTCTGTGTACCTAATATGGGCCAGATGGGGGTTAATTTCACAAGAGGACTTGACGGTAGCCTTTGCTTCTTCAAAAAAGGAACAAAATAGCCTATGCACTATTCTGATCTATTCTAATGCTTCGTCAAAATCCGTCGAATGGTTTTTGCGTAACCAACAACTATAATATCTCTTTATCTTTACTTACATTCGCATTTATAATATTAGTTACATCATGTCATCCTAGCTCTTTGTTCTAAAGAAGTACCCAGCATACAGAAAAATAACTCTGTAAAAGTTGTTTCGTCATCCGCAAAATTAATCAAATCTAACATTCTGTATCTGTCTCTTTGCTCCAAACACATGATGTATATGAACATAGTTGGGATTTTTGTTAGTCTTCCTTAATAACAGTTGTTCAGTAACCCGGCTCACCATCCTCATAAAACTAGAGGTATTCTGTTTCCCTTTTCCTTGTGAATTGACAGCAAGATTGGGAGTTTACTTGAAGGAATAATAGCAACGTACAAGTAATGAAAATTGGTGGTATATTGAATCATACGGCTAGAATTTTTATAAGGGAATTTCGGTTATGGCAGGTTGAAAATGACGGCGGTAAATCATCGTGGTAACTAGGAAATAAGTGGAAGCGTGCGAATTCAGCGTATTATTTAACATAATTAATTTAATCTGCAGTAGAGGGCGAGAGAAGAATGGTTAAAAGGCAAAAGTACCTAACCATTTATAATAATTTATTCTATGCAAATAAAATAAATAGAATTTAGATGTACCTACACCATAGACGCGGTAATTATATAAAGGCAAGAAAAGTAAATACTGATAAATACCTCTAACTACGTGTAACCATTGCTCATGCGGGTGAACTGCAATACAGCGCTTAACTGCAAAATTTAACAGGTTGGATACCCAATATATGGTACTCCAAACTGAACCACATCTTCCGAAAATCCCGCGAGATATTAGTTTTAAATTCCACTAGATATATTTCATGTTTTCTCAACTGTTATAACGTATAAAGAAATATAACGTATACAAAATGTGAATACATATCGATATTATAAGTACGTATGTATATTTTCGTTAAGGTAGAACCTTTATGTGAGCCATTAGTCGTAACCTGGGATCGCCTAGACGGTCGGAAATGCTTTGATTAGGTAATTCTCCGAGGCGGATCTTGGGGTCGACTAAAACATCGTTGTAAAACGTCTTGATGTCGAAAATATATGGAAATTGAGCCTGTTGGTAGAAAACGGTGCTAAATATTGTACTTTATTTGAGTAATCCTAATATTACATAGTAACAAGATTGGATTATTTTAATATACGCCGTTTTGTTGTCTATAAAAGTGAAAATGATATAGACAAGTTATTAAATAAACTGACCAAACGTAGGCATTTTGACTCACGACTCACGACATTTGTCTCTTAAAGTATTGTCTTACTTTTACGAGTATGCTACACATTGAAAGTAGTTATTTATTCTACATTATACTGATGTCTTTGCTTAAACTTTTTCGGGCAGAGGTAGTAATCATGATAGAGGTATTTATGCTTTAAATATCTTATTTATCGCTCGCTTAATAATGTGCCCGGTAGATGGCACTAGGCTCGCCCTCTTTTACATTGGGACCTAAACATAACTGGCGAAATGTGGGTGTGTAATACACCTCTGCCTACCGCTTCGGGGATGAAAAGGCATGAAGTTATGTTACTACTTAAAATTGTTTGGATCACCAAACAATTTCAAGTTTATAATTTAATTTGTTTGCGTTATATAATTTAGTTTGTAAAGTCACTGTGATAAAGGATTACTAGCGCAAGCGGCCTCTTTAATAGACAGCGTATTAGAATAGTCACTTCAGTAGTTCAATAGGGAATATGTATTCATACTTATAATTTGTAGGTGGATTCGGAGAACTTATATCCATTATGGATATTTATGATGCGAGCCAACCCTTCGACCTTGTATTGTCGTGAACCTATTATTTTGTATCTCTTCGGTTTATTTGACCTATACAAAATTACCGTGTTCGGATTTTTTATTAAAGAACTAGCTGACCCGGCGAACTCCGTATCGCCTTTTTAAAGTACCTTTCTTAAGACGGCGGATGGGTAATCAAAGATGGCGGATGGGAAATTTCAATAAAATAATCTGTATATATAAAATCCTTGCGTTACTGACTGACTGACAGACAAGCTACAGCCAAAACTATGAGGCACAGGCAGCTGAAATTTGGCATGTACGTTCCTTAGGGTCAGTAGGGGTGCACTAAGAAAGCATTTCCTGGAATTCCCACGGGATCAGGCAGAAACAGTTAATGTGCGGGCGTAGCTGCGGGCGTCCTCTAGTATATTGATATACCATCTGCCATATTTGATCACGAAACAGATGTTATATACGAATGCCTCATCCGTTATAACGGCGGAGCCGGTTCCCAAATTGATTTAATAGAATTTTCCCATCCGCCACCTTTGATTTTCCATCCGCCATCTTTGATTGCCCATTTGCCATCTTTGATCACGAAATATTTATGTTGTATTTGCATTCCTCATAGCTTAAAACTTCGGAGAGGATACCCATATTGACTTTAAATATTTTTTCATCCGCCATCTTTGATCACGAAATAGATGGTGTATTTGGATTCGCCATCCCTTAAAACATCGGAGACGATAACCATATTGATTTTTTTAAACTTTCCCATCCCCAATCTTTGATTTCCCATCCGCCATCTTTGATCACGAAATAGATGTTGGATTTGGATTCCCCATCCCTTTAAATATTGGAGACGATACCCATATTGATTTTTAAAAAAATCCCATCCGCCATCTTTGATCACAAAATAGATGGTGTTTTTGAATTCCCCATTCCTTAAAATATCGGAGACGATACCCATATCGACTTTAAGAAGAAATCCCGTCCGCCATCTTTGATTTCCTATCCGCCATCTTTGATCACGAAATAGATGTTGTATTTGGATTCCCCATCCCTTTAAACATCGGAGACGATACTCATATTGATTTTAAAAAAAAATCCCATCCGCCACCTTTGATCACGAAATAGATGGTGTTTTTGAATTCCCCATTCCTTAAAATATCGGAGACGATACCCATATCGACTTTAAAAGAAATCCCGTCCGCCATCAATGTTGTATTTGGATTCTCCATCCCTTAAATCATCAGAGACGATTATTTGGTTTCTCCCCCATATTGATTTTTAATTTTTTTCCCATCCGCCATCTTTGATTTCCCATCCACCATCTTGAATCACGAAACAGATGTTATATTTGGATTCCCCTTCCCATCCCTTCTAACATCGCAGACGATACCAATATTGTTTTTTTTTAATTTTCCCATCCACCATCTTTCATTTCCCATCCGCCATCTTTGATCACGAAATAGATGTTGTATTTCGATTCCCCACCCCTTAAAATATCGAAGGCGATACCCACATTGATTTTTAAAATTTTCTCATCCGCCATCTTTGATTTCCCGTCCGCCATCTTGGATCACTAAATAAATTTCATATTATTAATCAGCGTCCCGAATATCTCGAAAACGATACCCATATAGATTGCATCCTATTCTTCTCATTCCTCTTTCGGAATAATTGGGCTATCATAGACAATAACAATTTTCAAAATTCGACTGCTAGTTCCTGTGATTAGCCGACATTATCTTTTAGCCTTTTTAGCCTTTTGCCCGGCCCCAAAGGGTCGAAGCGTTATGTTATATAGCCTATAGCCTTCCGGAATAACTGGGCTATCGTATACAAAAATAATTTTTCAGATCTGACTGGTAGTTCCTGAGATTAGCGCGTTCAAACAAACAAACAAACAAACTCTTCCGCTTTTTTATATTAGTACTAGCTGACCCAGCTAACTCCGTATCGCCTTTTTAAGAGTTTTTATTGAATTCCCTTTTTTCCAAGCCCCTTTTCTAAAGTTACCATTGACTTAGCGCTTAATCTATTATCATTCCAGGGTCTATAAATGATGCAAATCAAACATAGATTTTTATATAATATTGAATTGCCCATTCCTTAAAATATCGGCGACGATACCCATATCTACTGTAAAAAAAATCCCGTCCGCCATCTTTGATTTCCTATCCGCCATATTTGATCACGAAATAGATGTTTTATTTGGATTCACCATCCCTTAAATCATCAGAGACGATACCCATATTGCTTTTTAAAATTTTTCCCACCCACCATCTTTGATTTCCCTTCCGCCATCTTGAATCACGAAATAGATGTTGTATTTGGATTCCTCATCCCTTCAAACATCGGAGACGATACCCATATTAATTTTTAAAAAAGATCCCATCCGCCATCTTTGATCACGAAAAAGATGGTGTTTTTGAATTTCCCATTCCTTAAAATATCGGAGACGATACCCATATCGACTTTAAAAAAATTCCCGTCCACCATCTTTGATTTCCTATCCGCCATCTTTGATCACGAAATAGATGTTGTATTTAGATTCGCCATCCCTTAAAACATCGGAGACGATAACCATATTGATTTTTTAAAACTTTCCCATCCGCCATCTTTGATTTCTCATTCGCCATCTTTGATCACGAAATAGATGTTGGATTTGGATTCCCCATCCTTTTAAATATAGGAGTTGATGCCCATATAGATTTAAGTAAATTTAAATCCTATCCGCCATCTTTGATCACAAAATAGATAGTGGTTTTGAATTCTACATTCCTTAAAATATCGGAGACGATACACATATCGACTTTAAAAAAAATCCCGTCCGCCATCTTTGATTTCCTATACGCCATCTTTGATCACGAAATAGATGTTTTATTTGGATTCACCATCCCTTAAATCATCAGAGACGATACCCATATTGCTTTTTAAAATGTTTCCCATCCACCATCTTTGATTTCCCTTCCGCCATCTTGAATCACGAAATAGATGTTGTATTTGGATTCCCCATCCCTTCAAACATCGGAGACGATATCCATATTGATTTCTAAAAAAAATTCCATCCGCCATCTTTGATCACGAAAAAGATGGTGTTTTTGAATTTCCCATTCCTTAAAATATTGGAGACGATACCCATATCGACTTTAAAAAAAATCCCGTCCACCATCTTTGATTTCCTATCCGCCATCTTTGATCACGAAATAGATGTTGTATTTAGATTCGCCATCCCTTAAAACATAGGAGACGATAACCATATTGATTTTTTTAAACTTTTCCATCCGCCATCTTTGATTTCTCATCCGCCATCTTGAATCACGAAATAGATGTTGTATTTGGATTCCCCATCCCTTTAAACATCGGAGACGATACCAATATTGATTTTTTTAAATTTTCCCATCCGCCATCTTTGATTACCCATCCGCCATCTTTGATCACGAAATAGACGTTGTATTTCGATTCTCCACCCTTTAAAATATCGAAGGCGATACCCATATTGATATTAAAAATTTTCTCATCCGCCATCTTTGATTTCCCGTCCGCCATCTTGGATCACTAAATAAATTGCATATTATTAATCAGCGTCCCGAAAATCTCGAAAATGATTCCCATGTAGGTTGTATCCTATTCGTTTAGCCTTTTTTTGCCTTTGACCCAACCCTCCCCCTTCTCGTTTGACCACTTTATTATTTTTGTCTGGCCCCTAAAAGTTGTGGCGTAATTTTATATAGCCTATAGCCTTTCGGGATAATTGGGCTATCATAGGCAATAACAATTTTTAAAATCCGACTGCTAGTTCCTGAGATTAGCCGACATTATCTTTTAGCCTTTTTAGCCTTTTGCCCTGCCCCAAAGGGTCGAAGCGTTATGTTATATAGCCTATAGCCTTCCGGAATAACCGGGCTATCGTACACAAAAAGAATTTTTCAGATCCGACCGGTAGTTCCTAAGATTAGCGCGTTCAAACAAACAAACAAACAAACAAACAAACAAACAAACAAACAAACAAACAAACAAACTCTTCCGCTTTATTATATTAGTATAGATATTTATTATATTAGATAGTATAGATAGATATAAAAGCAAAATATGGTTATTGTGGGTTATCCTTGAAAGATAGACATAATTATATCTACCATCGCGGACTTTTTTGTAGATCTAATAAAGAGGTACAATCCCATCATACATTGTTTTGTTATAACTCAAAAGGTTTTGGCAGCGTTTTCGAGGAAAGCTCCCGATCGGCTCATTTTTTGTCCGACGCGTCGAACTAATATCGTCGTAATATCGTCAGTTTGCACAAAACCTAAACTTATTATACATTAAAACCTTCCTCAGGGATCAGTCTCGATGTTGTTGAAAACCGTATAAAAATTTGTCCAATACTTTTCGAGTTTTAAGCGAACAGACAGACAGACACCACGGCGGGGGACTTTGTTTTATAATATGTATAGATAAGGAGGTGGCGCGATAAATTGAACGTGTTTCGGAAGGATTGGCAGGAGCTCGCGTGTGATCGCGACAAGTGGAAGATGGAAGGGGAGGCCTTTGCCCAGCAGTGGGACATAAATTATTCAATAAGTTTTAACACCGATTTTCACTTGTATAATGTTAGGGTTATTCCACAGTTAACTTGCAACCTCGCTGAATTTAAGAGTAAAACAATTGATCAATTTTGTCCAAACAACCACTGTGAATAACTTTTATCAAACAATTAAATTCAGCTAGAAAATCATCTTTTTATTTCGATAAATGCTTTGGAATATTATTATTATTTGATACTATTAACTAATTTGTGAACGAATTGCTTTATTAAATATTTTGAAATGTAAATATTTCCTTAAAAATATACGAGGCAACATTTATAATAATTTATAGAGATGTGTAGCAGAATGGACATAAATATACCTCCAATTTAATTTTACTATCGCGTGATAAAAGTATTTAACGGCGTAAAAGATGCTATTTGACACTATATTGATAAAACGCGGAGATAATGAAACAAATCTAATATAAATTTATTTTATAACATATTAAAATCTACTAGTGTTTTGGTATAAAAAATGAAAATTCGTATTCTAGTTATTTATACGCCTTTACATATTGGACTAATTCGATATTTTTAATATATCTACTATATATATACTATATATATATACTATTCTATAAAATATAAAATTGAATTGTCTGTCTGTGATTACAAAATATTTACATTAATTTAAGCACACGCAGTTAGGTACACGATACCTTTTTTGAATGCTTGGTCCATCCGTCTTTCTGTTTTCCGAGGTAATAGCATATGCTTTTAAATTTGTTTTTTTTATAACCGAACGTTTCACCACTGTTTATGTCTCTTAAGGGTTAATGATGACTTCTCATCATAGCTAGATACACCATATTGGCGCAAATTGAAATAGATTCATTTAAAATCTGACGGAAACTGCCATTTTGACAAGCCCTTACAACGTGACAAGCCCATAATTTCTGGAACTGTCTCGTTTTCTATAAATATTCTAGTGTACCAAACGTAGTTAAACTAGAGCTTACCAGTTTTACCTGCTTCACAAGTCTTTGGCTCACAGCAAACGGCATTGAAAATAACCAAGGATATATATTTATCCAATCATTGAAAACGTGTATGATAAATAAATGGAAAGGTGAGCACTTTCTTTGACTAATTAATCAGCTAGGCGCCAGTTGCCCTTTGTGTGTGTGTTTTATGAATAATTTATTTTTGTACAAGAAGATAAATAGGGTTTGAATCATTTGGTAATCAGATTAGACATATTACCTACGTAAACTGGCGGTACAATAAATTTACGGAAGATAAAGGCTTATATCATGAGCTGCGATTTAAATTTAATATAATTAAAATGTTTCTATCTGACATAATATGATAATATGTAATGGCAGAGCCTTCACTACTGAGCCAGAAACAGGAAAATTTGACCCCTTGGAAATTGCCTGTACCTGAGATCATCATCATTAAATCGAAACAATCGCGTACACTAACCCTACTAGAAGCGGTCTACTAGGGATAGGAGGCACACATAAATATCAATATTCATAAAACTCTTGCGATACTGACTGACAGACAGAAAAGGCACAGCCTAAACTATTGAGCACAAGAAAGATTTTCCTTGCCGTGCTGCACAATTAAGTGATATCCCGAAATTCCTTTGGGATTGAAAATAAACGTTTTAATAAAGAAAAAAGTATGTGCAGGCGTAGCTACGGGCATTCTCAGTAAATGTACTTATAAGGAGCCAATACACCACCAATCAACGTTCGTTTATCCAATAAGGCTTCTTTGGAGGGAGCTGAGGCTTGCACTGTAACGTGAGACGGTCATGCGCTGAACATACAGACATTATATGGTCATTATTCCTTTACACGCGTAACTGGAGACGAGAGCAAACCATGAGTACACGCCGATTCATATTATTTTAAACTAGCCATGTGGTATTACTTGCTTGTCTTATTATTCTTATTTTTATAAAAAAGTCGGCTTTCTACTAGCATTAAATACTGTAATTATGTACTGTATCGAGTAGAACTTTAAAAACAATTATACAATGGTCATTAAAAACATTTAGAGTCGAAATGACAATTCGTGAATCACACAAAGTGTGGTAACCCACGAAACTCGGCACACTTCTGATATGTTGACAGCATAAAGCTTGGGCCCAGAATCGAACCCACAACAACTCTTAATGGTAAAATTATCGCTTGAACTACTACGTCATCCGTGAAGTTGGTAGAACCTCCCAATGAAAGGTTATTGCATGATGATGATAAAGATTCTGTCAGGTGTAGTGTTTTAAAACTGATGTTTTAAAATCCTAATAGGAACAGGCTTTACATCCACATGTAATTAAGTTGATAGGTAGTTATGTCCTTATTTTTGTAGATCTTTTAATACATTAATTAATAAATAATAGGTTAAATTCAAGTTGATACAATTATTATTTTTAATAAAGTGTTATTAATGCTTCCACTAGTCTGTTTTCAAAGGCCAGAGCATTTCACTTTGAAATTTCATCGATGTTCAGCTAGTTAATTTTAGATCTTAAATTAGGAGTACTTTTATCAAGGTACCTGTAGGGTTGTTTATCAGACAGACGGTCTTACAGAAGAAATCTAAATATAGGGAATCAGGGCCATGAGGTCGTTATTAACTTCAAATGCAGACTGTTTGGACATCGACAGCGGTCTCGAAAAGGGTTGTATTATAAATTTTATGCAATTTCGTACTTAAATTCAGAGCCATCGGGATCGACTTTATTTAGACTGGCATTTCTGCCACTTTCTCATAAAAGCCTACACATTAGCGCATCTCATGAAAACACCACTTAATTTAATCAAAGACTTAATCAAGAGACCAGGAACTTAATTTATGAAAATATCGTGATGAGTCATGTAATCATTAAAACCACTTTTGTAAATGTGGAAAAACTTCAGGCCAATTATACTTCAATAGAATATGGAAAAATGTTGAGAGTAACCATGGCAACCATACCTTCGATTCTCGATTAACTTGAAGGATGGTTTTGCGTGATTTCTAATTTGGATGTTTGTGTTTGATCGACGGTAGATAATAATTTCCTAGAGACACTTATTCACTTGCTACTTCAATAGGTAACATTAGTATTTAAAGCAAAAGGCAAAAAGCACTCCACTCTATTGCATGCACATTGTAATAGGAAACAAAGTGCTTCATGCGTTTGGGTAGAACTTGCCAAATATATGTCCCGACCGCTGACACTAATCTGTTTAACTGTACAACAAGGAAAAAAAAACCATAAATCCAGTTCGATTGCTCGGAAAAAATATAGTAGCTGAAAACTGCAAGATCTAGGATTCTCACGAGACTGATAAGCATTCAATACTTAGTTCCTCTTTTCGTAGGTATACATTTAGGTACTCGTATTATTTTATATAGGTATTAAATATCTACCAAACTCTGAAGAGAAACAAGCATTTAAATAGCCATAGTATTTAATTCTATTTATATGAATTTCAGTTATGCTTTCAGGTCAGACTTTCTAACACGAATGGAAATTAGAATTTAAATATTTAGGACCTAAGTGCTATTTGTAACAACATACCTACGAATTTTGGATGACTCCCTAAAGGATATCTATTTTAGTGAGCTTTGGAGAGGTGGTAAAGACCGCTCCGATTTTAGGTGTAATATTATGCCTCTGCTTACCCTTTCGGGGATACAGGCGTGAGATTATAAAAAAGTACTTTATGGAATCTGCTAGGTCTATAGCAAGCTGGGCGATTGCCGAATTGCCGTGTAGAAGGCTGCAGAGCGCAAGCTTGTGCTGCAAGCCAAAAATATTTGGCTACGGGCTTACGAAATGAAACGCTTATTCAAATCTCACTTGAACGGAATTATTTCGTTCAATATTTTGCTGTTAAGTTATGTAAATTATGCGTCAGTAGCGATTGACCATTTCGTTGTCTATCGGAACGCTATTATTTATTAGTCACTCTTTGTTCTTCTGCAATTATGTTCCCCGGTCTACCCTTCTTATAAAGCGTCCATCGCATAATAAACGATGGTCCTTCAATAATTTATAGTAGCTACGTTCTATCTTCCTTTCTTTTGCACTTTGCAGTTCAATTACGTGCTCTCTGAACCACTTGTCTTTTATGATTGTTCATATTGGCTTCTAATGACCTAAATACTAAATAAACTGTTTTCTTTATCGACCTGTGTGTAAGGGCAATTCGAACCTACATAATTTATCACTAAATTGAACTGCATGTTTGTACAACCGCTTTGTTTTACAACGTTGAATCGTCAACCGTTTTCGGTGGCTGTTTATACCTTTTTAGGGTTACGTGTGGGGAACAGGTCCCTTTTACTAAATTTCTACTGTCACTTAAACTGTCTGTCCGTCAGCGGGCTGTTCCTTATGAACTGTAATATATAGGCGACTTGATCAGTCACCTACAAATCCCCAACAAACCATATAGTTATAACAGACTGTATCACATGGGGAAACGCTGGATGTGCCACTCTAATACAAGTGCTAATTTGTTGGCGTGCTACAAATTTCATTGCCTCACTATTTTAATCACTATGAGATTACGCCGCACTCTGGTGCGTGCATAGCTGCATACTCCAATTTGGGTCGTTGCGTTGGTGGTCTTCAAGATCTTCATCCTATTCTTAAATTAATGTCAATCCTTACAACTATATTTAGTTAGTTAGTACTATTTTTAGAAAGTTGCGAAACATTCAGATCATTATATACTAACTCGGTGTCACATTACGCCACGTTTCCTACTTGTAATACTTTTTGCGAAAGTCACTGAACTGAGAGGAAAAATTATTAACTTACTTATGAGTTTTGATTTCTAGAAGGTATTTCCCAGGTATGATTTTTTGCACTTAATAAGATATAAAGTAATAATGGGTGAAACTTCTGCCTTCTTAATGCTGATTTATTATAAAGAGTGATAGAGCCGTGTTGATAACAACGTAACATACAGACCGGAGTTCTACCATATCCTCGTAAAAGATCGACGTACAGTAGTAGTATTCATACTGTTGCGTTTTATATTGTGGGTGCGGGCGCCCAAGCCTTAAAATCCGTCGTCTTCATACCTCTAGCGAAAGTGAGGATGGAGGACAACAGTCAACTGAGCAAAGATCACTTCACGGCCACCAGTCTGTGTATATACGACGCTATAAACAATAATTCGTCCGTGTGGTGACGGATTACGAATACGGAATGTCACCACCCCATATCATCCCATGGGTGTCGTAAGAGCCGACAGAGGGACCATATTATACAGAGAACAGCACTGTAAGAGAAGGAAAACTTGATACAGACCCTATACCAACCCGTTTGGCCAGCGTGGTATAGTAGGCCAAGTCCCCCTTAAAAGGAGAGGCCCAGTCCAGCAGTGGACTGTTAAAGGCTGAAGATGAAACAATAATTACTTGTATAATGACCCAAGCTCCGTGTGGGATAAAAATTGTCTATATCACTCTCCGAAACATAAACCATATACATGCAAAAAAACATGTTTGATGCTCAGTTACGTGAAAGGAGGACAAAACAACAAACATTCCTGTATCTCTAACATTTTTGTCCTTATATTATAGGCAGCGATAGCCTAGTGGAGATACCAAGAGACTGCCATGCAGAGGGTAACGGGTTCGAATCCTAGGCGCGCACCAATGACTTTTCGGAGTTATGTGCGTATTGAATTATTAATTATCGCTTGTCCCGTGCCTCGGAGAGCACGTTAAGCCGTCGGTCCCGGTTGTCATGAAGATCTTTGACAGTCGTTATAGGGAGTCAGTACCTAACGCTGAATAAACTGACACTAGTCTAAACCATGGAATATCGCTATCCCTTTGGGTTGCGGAGGTCAGACAGGCAGTCGCTCCGTGGAAAAGCTAATATTCAGTCGAATCCGGTTAGACTAGTAAGCGAACCCCGGGTTGAAACTGGGATAATGCTAGGAAAAAGAGAAAAAGAAGATTATAAAACAGTAATATTCCGGGTCTGTTTCATTAAAATTTGTGGCTAGCTTTATGCACAAACTAACAAGTGCCGGAAGAGTTATATTTTATTAAATTTTGCGTGTTCCTCTTAAGAAGCAACATAGAATACTAATTAATAATTTTAATAAGTAATTATTTTTTTTGGTAGTGAAGTTGTCGCATTAACAAACATTTAGTACACGTGTATTAGGAGCATAACTGAGAAGATTAAAAAAATGGAAATGTTCTGTTGACTTTTATGTCTTTCGCTGCATTTTGATGGACGATGGGGTAATAAACAGTGTTGTTTGCCGTAAAAGTTGTGAGATATGACTGAAGGGTTATGATTTAGAGGAGCATCTCTGGTGTAGCTATGAAGATAATTTCTAAGTATAATGTTTAATAGCTGGTCGGAAAATTGTCTTACAAGCAGTGAAATGGAATTGTTTCCAAAATTAGATGTATTCTGTGCGCGTCCAGTATGAAAATACTTTGTAAAGTGTAATGATGTTATTGTAAATGTTACGATTAATTCTAAGATTTACAAGTAAAACTTAAGGTTTACTAACTTTGTCGGGTATAAATCCAAAATTGAACTCTGATTTCGTATATTAGGTAATTTTCTTGCCTCGAAGAACAAAAATACGAGCTCTCAACGTGTGTCTAGTACCGAGTTACTTTACAGACGATGTACATAGGGATTGTATACCTAATGCATTATATTTATCGCGCAGTGTATACTAGTTTAGTGTCCATACAGAGAAAATAATTTGATTCAGAGTTTGGACGTTCATTAGTTAATTATTCGCAAAGCTGTTTGTTGCAGCGCGAGTATCAATAATTCGGGCGTTATCTTTTTGAATATTAAACGCCTTTTAATAACTTATAGCAATTATTTTATATGTTATCAATATGAATGACAATCTTCGGCTACTGACTGACTGACAGACAAAGCACAGCCGACACTACTGGGCGCAAGAAGCTGTTTAACATGTAGAGGTGCGGGTGCACTAAGAAGCGATTTCCCGAAATAACGACAGGATCTGAGACTTGGTTAAATAAAAAATATGAATGAGCTGGCGTAGTAAGGGCTGTCCGTTTATATGGTTATATTCATAATTTTATGTATTGTACGGGTTATATAGTGAAGACTTACAGTCTTCATTATTTTATCAAAAGTTGGCTAAACCTAGGATGTTTGGTCAGTTGCACCAACGACTTTGAAGAAAGCGATGATAAAAGATAGACGCTTCTAGTAGCTAGATGGCCGCATTTGTGTCATAACGCAAATTGGCAGATGCCTAAATGATTGCCCAGTCTAATACTAATCGATTCATTGTTGTTTAATCGAAGAATAATTATAAGTAAAGGATTGTAAATACCGTTGTTCTTAGAATCATTTATTGGTACCTACATTGTTTTAAGTATCTGAAGTTACCCGCAATGAATTTGAAATTTTAAAGTGGGGCAGGTTAATTAACTTTTTAATTTCGAGATGAACTATTATTAATGTATCAGTTTTCATATTACGTATTTAAAACGGTCAACGAATGTTCGAAAATTGAATAAGTTCTGCGTACAGCGTCTCTTCCGTTTCCGTCAACGCATTATCGGTCGACGTCGCACGCACCACGCGCCACGTGAATTTTGACTGACGCGTTAGACGACGTTTTAAAAACTTTTTAGGTAGTGTCTACGTGGTCACAATGTAAATAAACTGTTACACTGGTGTTGTTCGAGTGGACTTAAGTGCTAGTTTATTAATTAACTTTTTATTCTATAGGGTTATGCAAATATTTCACAAATAGGTGAGTTAGTAACATTGGTTAAAAACTGGTGCTTTTAGAAGAAGAAGAGAACTCATTTATTTTACAACAGAGCGATAAAAACAAATGAATCACATAAACAAACTCTTCGTATCATGGAATATATAGATATTAAAATTCAGCTATCTGAAAGTGATGGCATCCACATTCCTTGGGCATTGTAGGGCAGCACTAGGAGAGGATTTATGGAAATTACACTCTTAAATAGATAAAACAGGGTCAGAGTTTTTATAAAACTTTGTAAACAACTAAATCTCTCTGTGATATTCACGTGGAAATAGCGTGATAAAGCTAGTTCAAAATGAACGTTAATCTTCACTTCTTAAGTTTCTTACTTACCAAATGAAGTAAATGTAGCTTCTACCTGAAAAAGAAAAATATTTATTAGAGCGTATACATTTGATCATTATTACACGGAAGGTGGAAATTCACCATTTTTTATCGGTGCAGGCAAACGCTGCAAAGATGACCAAAGTAAAAACCGAACTTTATTTTAGGCAATCCCAAGTGAAGTTTAAGCTGTCTTTCAACTCGAAAAAAGTTAAAACCTAATTTACGGTGGTTTAATATGAATAGCCGAGAGAAAAGTTTTTCTATGATGTAACTGAAATTCAGATTTCTACAGAATTACCGTCCCTATATTTATGAACCCCTATTGCATGAATTATAAGGGAAGTTACAAAAAATATTTTTTGGAGAAAACATGTTTAATAATCTTTTGTGAACATAAATTAGACAAATAAAAAATATACGTTATTATTTATGGATTTACATCACGAATGGTTATCTGGACTCGTATGCATTCAAGTTGAAATTATGTAAGCTATATCTGGCTTGGCATGCACAGTTGTAACAATTTTTCAAAATCTTTGCACCAGTTCCGCTTGTCATTATAGCATTAGAAGACTTTTTAAGACCATTTTTATTATTAATATTTTGTATAATTGCGTAGTTTTTGCAGTTTTACCTTGAAAATACCATAAAACATGGCAATATCCATTTCTGTATAGTAAAAAAAGGAAGTCGAGTGCATAAGAAGCCATATTTGACATACATTATTTTGACGGAAACGCATAGTAAGCCATTTTTGGCGTCTGAAATTATACAAAACCAACTTACTATTACGCTAGTCAATGATTCTAGAAGTAAATAAAAAATATTGATGATCTCAGTCACCTTATTACTATTATTTTTCACTGATAAAAATTTAACTAAAACATTGCAGTTAACTTGCTGGCTTTGCTTTATCATGAAATAACATCAAATAATTTTGACACAGATGTCTTACCACGCACAAAAAAATATATGGTTTTAACAAAGAAATTCTTCATAAGTTACAAAAAAATAATTTTGCTATAATTCAAATGTAAGTTATGTTGGAAAACCATAACAAACTTTAGAAACCACCAATGGCTTCGTAAGGGGTTAAGATTCAATTTAAACGATACTGTTGCACGGCAACAATTTAATTTTTATCTCTTATTTTCTTGTGTATATTTTTTGCTAGTCTTACTTTTTCTGTACATTTTAGATTTACAATATATTTTGAACATTTTTCAACTTTCACGCTTTCGTAAATTGTTCATTAGCGATGCAAAATTACACTGCCAAACATAGTTGCATAAACCTCTCAATGTTGCCAAATAATTTTTTTGCTTTATGCTTGCATCTTTCCGTTACCTATAAGTGATTTTAGTTTTAGATTCTTTTACGACACAATTTCTTGCTTGACTAGGTATATTGTATAATTATTGTCAAACCCTAGAAAATTATAGAACGCGAGTGTCTGGAGACAGGATTCATCTGTTGAAAATACAGTTTCCAACATCGCTATCGACCAAGTGAGAATACTTGATCTTCTTTGTGTTTTACTTTACTCAGAACTATCCGTATTCATACACGGCAAATTACAACTTCACAATGCCGTGTTAATCACTTACGGCCATATTTCAATATTCGATGCATACATGGATTTTAAGTCATGAAAGTAGAATAAATGCTGTAGAAATCAGAGCACTGATAAGTATGTGTGGTGTCTCTCTGACTGACAGAGTAAAGAATTGTGTGATAAGAGAGTGTTGCGGGGTAAAAGAAGATGTAGTGACAAGCATCGAGAAAGGTATGCTAAGATGGTTTGGGCACGTGGAGAGGATGGATGACGAAAGACTAAGCAAGCAGATATATAAGGCAAGTGTGGAAGGGACAGGACGTAGGGGAAGACCTAGGCGGACGTTCTCTGATCAGATTGGAGACATCCTAAAAACAGGACAGGTGAGAAGTACCCTGAACAGAAGAGCATGCATGAGGAATCTGATGGGAGTGAATGAAGCAAGAGAAATATGTCTGGATCGTTGCAAATGGCGTTCCGTAGTCTCTGCTTACCCCTCCGGGAAACAGGCGTGAGTCTATGTATGTATGTATGTACATGGATTTTGAGGTTCGAGATTCGTGTTTGACATATTTTGTATGGAGCTTAATATGTCAAAAACGAACCTAAAATCTACAGATCTATATATAGATCGAATATTGAATTCCGTAGTTAGTTTGTCTATACACTTGTTGGTGAAAGATTTTGATCATGAAAGTTTGATAGTAGGTACTCATCCTTGATCGTGCTTTGTGGTATGTATAAAGTGTGAATATAATTGTATCTGGAATGATTAAAATAATTTCTCGTAGTACGATACATTGATTACTTTAATTAATTAGAATGAAAACTACGCCGTTGATTGTTGACCAGCATCGAATATAATTAAACATCAATTTACCTCTGCCCCGGCCTCAAATAATTATAATGATTGCTACTGGACACTGATATAGTTTAATTATATCGATTATTTATATTAAGCCAATATTGAACGTAATATTGGACAGTATTAAGTAAATTAGCAATAATATTAATGTATGATGGCTTTGTTAATACACAACCAAACATTGTGAGAGTGTATAGAAACCTACATCATATGAATAAAATTACTTGTAATGACTGACATAATCATTTAATCTGCACTTCTGGAGCTAGAGACATACAATTTGGACAGTGGATTCCTTTTAGGTATAATGTGAGCATCTTTTTGGGAAGGATTGTTTTAGATATTCCATTTTTATGTGGATAAAATAAGGAGTTTAATTAAGAATACGTTAAAATTTAAACAAAATCAGAGTGCAGGGCACACAGCTGCTTAAATATATTAGGTACTCATAGATATATATCATCGAGAAGGCACATTGATTATGTGGAAGAGTTAACACAACAAATCAAAAGATATAAAGCAGATTTATGTATGTGGCTGAATTTTCTGGCAAGGAAGACAGGTTAACTAATCAGTATATTTAATTGCAGGTCATGTTTGCATGCGGTACAAGGTTTGTCAAAACATTTTATTTTTAATGAAAGCCATTACTCAAAGCCTCAAACGGCGCAAATACAGTAATTGAGTAAGTAATTACGTGTTTGAGCCGTTTGGGGTGGAAACGCTAGGCTCATGGGATCTGAGCGCTCGTTCTCTATTCCGGGAAATTTCTAAACGGTTAATTCTAAACGACGTCTCACGTGACCAGAATTGCTAAATAGCTGGATTATTCTTTGCTCAAAGGATCAGCATTGCCATCCAGCGTGGCAATGCTGCCAGGCTTCTAGGCACGTTACCCGATGACATTGATGCGGAGACATTTTACGACGCCTAAACCATGTTAATATTTTCACTTTCTAAATTTGTTTTTTATGATTTTTGTATTAGATTCATTAGTCAGACATTATTTTGGTCGCGATTCAATTAAGTGACTTAAATCTGCGCATTACGATGTCGAATAAAGGCATTGCATCACTAAGCCATTACTTAAATTAGAAGTTATTTCTGATAGAAAATTATGAACACGCACACGAAGATTGGCAATAAGTTTTGTGATATCTACGTGTTCTAAACGCTCTAATATATTAGTTAGATGAGGCATTGGTATGCTTAGGTACTTGAAAGTATCACATTAATATATTTTTTAAGAAACTATTTAAAATTTGTCTAATTTCTGCAATTAAGGTTTATAATTAGACAAAAAAGACCGTCTCATCGGAGACAAATAGTGAAGGCATGTGAATTGCTTCAGAATCGGGTCAAGGACTATTCTGTTGTTCAAGGCTATCCATCCATCTATCCGCTATTTATTCCAACTTTTCATGTTCTGCGTCAGAGCCACTGTCATCTTACCTTGCAGCCCAAGAGTTAAGATGCATTCTATGATTTAGACCTAAGTCAGGATATTTGAGAGTACTGACTTGAGGTAAGGACTTACATAGAACGCCATGTCAGCCGCAACCGACAGCTTTATGTGCCCTTTGAAGCATGGTAAGGGCGTGACTTTTTGTGACCGGTTACCCATATATAAACTAGATGGTGATGAACGTTTGTCGACGTGAGTCTTCGTGAATTTATTGACTCGCGCGGTTGACACTTTGCCAAGTGTTCGGGATAATGACTATGGATACAAAACAAACATTGCACGTATGGCCTAGTGGCTTAAGCGCTCGCCTCAGCGACTAGAACTACGCAAAGTGTTGTGGGTTCGATTCCCTCACGAGACAACAGTATTACACCTTCGAAGTCATGCACTTTGTGTGATTCACGAATTGTTTTTTCGAGTTTCAGTGCACTTTGTGACCGTTGATTAAATGTGTCTAAATCCATGCGACACTACATTAATGCATAGTGCAAGAGTTGTCTTTGGAAAAATAAGTATGAATCTGAATAAATAAATCACCATGCCACCGTAACAAGCACATATGACAATGAAACGTCGGAAACAAATAGGTATTTATACCTTAAATAAATTAATTGTACGCGATTAAGACCCGCTAATTTATTTTGTACAAAGAACTATGTAATGTGACTTGTGGTGTACAATAAAGAAGTATCTATCTATCTATCTTTGCGTGCTGTTCTATTCAATTGTACCTATTATATCAGTGACAAATGCTTTGTTGTCCTTAACGATGAGGATGTTAAGGATATATGAGGGGAGGCAGATGGGACACGCAAACCGAGTACTGTCGGCCACCTAGCGTCGTATGTGATGTAAGATCAAAATGGCAGAACAAGCTTTTTGGGGGTATTCAGAGCACGTCAAACTATGGAATAAATAGTCATGTTTTGTGCATGTGACAAAATCACCTTGTTATTCACAATTTGCGGACTGGTTTTGACTCACTCAGGGTGATAGTTCGTTTTATTGTGCAAAATGTTTGTGGATTTTTGGAGAGGTGAAGTTATTTTAGTTTGGAACTCTGGGCTCTAAGGCGAGAGTATTGTTTCACAACTGGAACAACGTTATGATGATGATAATCATGACAATCTTAACCAGTAGTTCTAACAGCATTTTCAGAGCAGACTGTCTTTGGGTAGCTATTAAGGCTTACACTCGTACAAATGAAGGTGCGTACTTTATAAAATAACGTTTGAAGATTTTCTTACAAATACAGCAAAAAGTACTGAAAATAAAAAGTAAATTCAGAATACTTATAACAAGTACATTCTTTACCCTTGTTGTAAGTTCATCCATCTTGATATTCCTTGTTTGATGCATATCCAGCGGTGATTTTCAGTATGCAAATACCCTCAGGCAACACGTTAATACAGTCTCGTAAACTTGTACTTTTTTGCATATTTTTACAAACACTTTATCTAAAAAACACAGAAGCCTACACTTGAAAAAATACGACGGATAATTTGTTTATCTTTGGGTTCGCCGCGCTCTGGAGAGCTTTTAGTCATTATAACTTGCGCTTAAAAGGCCTTACGATTCCGGAGGCTCAGTATATTTCTTTTTTGTGTACATTTGTGTATAAAAAATAATCATACTACTAGAGACTCGTGTCGACTAGATGAAAATATGTACAGTTAGCAACGTAAATAGATAAACATTAAAATGATTTTGAATGGTTTTATCGCCCTAATATATAAAATAATTATTTTGCTTGTTTATTTCATCTAACGTTACAATCTATTTCACAGTCTTATACAATAGATAGACCACTGTCTATCTATTGTATAAGATTGTAAATTCACTCGGAGAATATGAGAATAGGTAGACTACGATAGGATGGAGATATTCTTTGCGACACGGTTAAGACTACGCAGCGCCGGCGTCAGAGTTTGTATAATTCTCAATATCTTGTACCAGCTAGACGGATAAGGCTTACCTAAATCATAAATAATTTTTAAATTAAGAATTATTTATCACAGAGTTTTAAATCATAAAAGATGGCAAATATTTTGAAGCGTGCAGTGACTTTTGTTGTAGACTGCACATCAATGCGAACAGATTTTATCTGGTAAATATGTATTTTTATATTTTTTACTGTAAGTATGCATCTTAGGATTGTGGATTATATTTTGTAATTTGAACACGGTTTTGCGATTATGAACCTTTACACAAGTTTGATTAAGTAAGCAGATACTTTGTAGTCACACAGAATTTGAAGTGATACAATTTAGAAGAGCGTAGTAAGATAAAAATAATTTTGGGAAAATAATTACAGCAGACAAAAGTAAGCATAGTATTCGTTGAATTGACTTAATTTAATGTTCTAGATTGGACAATTATTCGTGTAGAGTATCAGTAATTTAACTTTCAAGGTGTGGTATGTATACACAAAAATAATCCAAGATACAGGCAAAAGGAAGTTTAACTAGCGCCCTAATGAGACCCGAGAGATTCACATCAGCCGCGTCTTCATCAACTCCTACGACCTCCGACCTGTGACAAAGTAAGCTAACAACGATTCACGAGGGCTGGACGTCGACGGACACTAACCGTAGTGTCCGTCGACGTCCAGCCCTCGTGAATCGTTGTTAGCTTACTTTGTCACATCCACTAAACCACCGGGTTTAGTGGATAGGGTCCAAACAGGAGGCAGGAGATTCACACACACACTGTGCCTGTCCCAAGGGGCAAAGGCAGAGCGCGAGATGAGATTTATAGCGTGAGGAGACGAAAATATGTGTTATATTTGAAGTTCTAAAGACTTTAAGTCTTTAATTCAATTAAAAGATACCGTCATACCGTCCCATTTTGATAGGGTACACATTTTTTTGTATAGTGGCCGCAACTCTCGGCGCATTGATAGGGTGACTACATAAATTACAAAACCGTCCCTAAGACTGAATTTATTTTTCGCTCACAGCTACAATATCTATTCGCATGTGTTCGCACTGAGCGACTATACCACCTGCATGGTGAGTTTTTTTGGAAGAATATCTTCAGGTCTTCAATAAGAACTCAAAGCACTATTCGTGAGTCAAACCTAACTGTTTTGAAGCAATTTCTATAAACTGCTTGAATGGTTTAAAGAAAGTCACGCAAAATAGTTGTCAACCTAGTAATTATCTGATAAAATTGGCTGATTTGCAGAAATAGAGTACCAAATATAAATACACAAGAATTAATTATTTGTTAGCGTATTTAAAGTAAAAGCCAATAGCAACACCAACACTGTAGTATACTTTAAGGAAAATGAACGTATAACGTTAAATAAAACATAAAACTATTTTAGTACCGAAGGGACTAAAATAGTTTTATTCAATCTTTTTCTTTTATAAAATCTTTTATTAAATCAATTTGATGTGAACAACGCACATCAAATTTAATGACCCAATCAGACAAATACAATCGGTATTCTAATAAAAAAAAACACTCTTAAGCACGTGTACGGCAGAACAATGGTATAATTGAATAATTGTTTGAATAGAAATGAATAATTTCAAAGCATTGTATCGTAAATAAACAATAACTTTGACTATTAACAATTTGGGAACGATTAACACGACTGTATCGAAAAGTTTTCTCGGCTATTGACGGAGCCTTGAAGTTAACCGGACAATATTTTAATACTTGAAGGACACGTGACGAGGGCACCGTTTCGGTTGACATGCACGCTTATTGTTAAGATTGATGCTTCGTATGTACAATGGATTTCTTTGGTTTCCAATTTCCTATCCATTCATAATGCGAACCTGTATTTATTTTGTTCGGTGATCGTTTTTGTAAGACATTCAGTTTAGGTATACGAATTCTAAGCGTATAGGTGCTTAGAATTCGTATACCTATGTGCCATGCTTGGTGGTGCACACCCTTTCCTTTTTGTTTCATTCACACAAAGAACATCAATCTTTCTATCATCCATCATCTGACATACTTCATCAAATTTGCCGTCCATCCCTCCTCCAACATTCAACGTTGCAAACCGACTTTCCGTAGGCCGCTTTTCGCCCTCGCAGGGAACGAGACGTGACGGGTTAAACTCTTAAAACCTTAAAAATATAGACATATTTTGAGGAACTGTAAGGATAACGAAAGCTTGATTTTGTTAGGGGATTTCAATGGATGGGTGGGAGTAAAGCGAGATGGATTTGAAAGGGTGTTAGGTGCATTTGGTGATGAGAGTGTGAACGAAAACTGAAAAGTACTGCTTGAGGTTTATTTGGAGTGGAGCCTTTGTGTGACAAACACCATATTTGTTCACAAAAGGATACATAAGTATACGCGTGAGGCGAAAAATGTTAGAAGAAGTATGATTGATTTTGTAATAGTAGATGAACGACTGAGAAAGAATGTGTTGGATACAAGAGTGTATCGAGGGATCGGCATCCACACAGACCACTTCTTGGTGTTGAGCCGGATAAGTGGGCTCTTTAAAGGATGGCGACACCGAGAGCATAATGAAAATAGAGTCCTGGAAAGAATTAAAGTAGGAAATCTGCAAGAGAAAGATGAATATAAACGAAGATTGATAGCAAGATTTGACAGGTTCGATGGCATAAACGATATGGATGAATTATGGCAGCCCTTTAAATAAAAGGTAGTATGTGTGGCGTCTGAAGTATGTGTTGTGATCAAGAGAAGGAAAATACGAAAGGTTAAGAATACATGGTGCGACCAGGATGTACAATCAGCAGTGTCAGAGAAGAAAGCTTGGTTAGATTGGTTGGCAGCCAGAGCAAATGAAAGAATGGGAAAAGCAATGAGTGAGGATATAGATGAAGCAAGAAAGGAGTTTGTTAGGTCAAAAAGAAAAGTGAAAGAAATGGTTAAAAGGAAAAAAAAGATGAGTTTGATAGCAGACTATCTGACGATTTCCAGAGAAACATTAAGTTTTTCTGGAAATCCGTTTGTGCAGTTCGAGGAAGAACTCAATCCTCAGAAAATACATCGATGAGAGACAAGAATGGAAGGATAGTGAATGGTGAATCGTGCGTGCTGAAGAGATGGAAAGAGTATTTTGAAGGTTGCTAAGTAGAGCCTTGCTGATTTCAGCATGAATGGGCCGGCTCGACCGGGGAAGTACTACCCTCTCACAGAAAATCGACGTAAAGTAACAGTACCTAAACTGTTGCGTTTCGTTCAGTGAGTGAGAGTACCGGAGGCCCTATCCCCTATTCCTTCTCCCTCACCCCACTCCTCATCCTATCCCTTTTCCCAACCCCAAGGGGCGGCAACGCACTTGTAACTCCTGTGGTGTTGCTTGTGTCCATGGGCGGTGGTAATTGCTTACCATCAGGCGATCCGTCTGCTCGTTTGCCGCCTATTACCATTTAAAAAAAAGTTCATTTGAAAGAACGGCGGTACAGACACCCATCGATGAAATGAATGGTAGTGATAGCAATGATGAAAGCGTTATTGGTGTGGATGAGATCGTGAAGGTACTGGGAAGTATGAAAGTAGGTAAAGCTGCAGGATTTGATAGAATTACTGTCGAAATGCTGAAGGCTGGACAGGGCATCATAGTTGGTCAGTTGCAGCGGTTTTATACCTTGTGCTGGAGCACCGGCTAATACCTAATGACTGGTCCACAGCTGTAGTTGTGCCTCTTTGTAAAGGAAAAGGCTCGCAACAAGACTGCAAATACTATAGAGGCATTTTGTTTTTTTTCAAATGGAGCGCTGAAGGCGTTTATGAAGAGTCAAAACGTGTCCAAAAAGGCACGTTTGGCTGTGCATAGAGGGGTGTTAGTGCCTACTCTTATGTATGGTAGTGAAAGTTGGGTATGGCTGATGAGACTTGAAAGTAGAATAAATGCTGTAGAAATGAGAGCACTGAGAAGTATGTGTGGTATATCTTTGACCGACAGAATAAAGAATAGTGTGATAAGAGAGTGGTGTGGGGTAAAAGAAGATGTAGTGACAAGCATCGAGAAAGGCATGTTAAGATGGTTTGGGCACATGGAGAGGATGGATGACGAAAGACTGACAAAGAAGATATATAAGGCAAATGTGAATGGGACAGCACGAAGGGGAAGACCTAGGTGGACGTTCTCTGACGAGATTGGAGACATCCTAAAAAAAAAGGACAGGTCAGAAGTACCCTAAACAGAAGGGCATTCATAAGAAACTTGATGGAAGTGAATGAAGCAAGAGAGGTATGTCAGGATCGTTGCAAATGGCGTTCCGTAGTCTCTGCCTACCCCTCCGGGAAACAGGCGTGAGTCTATGTATGTATGTATAGAATTTGGACAACTATGCCATTCTTGTCAGTTGGATTGTTGGGTCAATACCCAAAATGCTATTTTGACAAAAAGAAGAAGAGGCATATGAACTGCCGGCCAAAATGACTGCGAAAGGCGCTGTATGATGAAGTTTAATGGTTTAAATTGCACTAGCGCTGTTTGTATAATTCATACGAACCACAATAATATTTGTTTTATCAATTCAGTAAGAAGTTAGTTTAGTTTGAGTTCTAGTTACTGCCGGATTCAATTATCGGGTAGTGCAAACTGTTATTATTGATTTTTCTGCTATTATACCTCCTAGAAAAGCACTTGCCAGTTCAAAATCTGCCATTTTGAACTGGCAAGTGCTTTACTATGTTTGATCTCATTTAATAGGTTAGCTGACTATAATATTAACCGTCCGCTGCCCACGGTGCGTAGTTTTGCGGACGGGCGCAAGGCAGCTTTAAAGTTGCACCGCGAATCGAGTAACTTCAAAGGTGCCACGCACGTCTGTTCGCAAAACCACGGACCCTGGGCAGCGGACGGTTAATATTATAGTCAGCTAACCTATTAAATGAGATCAAACATAGTAAAGCACTTGCCAGTTCAAAATGGCAGATTTTGAACTGGAATATATGTATAATAATATGAAAATACAAATTTTTTTGCTACCTAGATCTGTTAGCGTTTAAATTATCAAAAATACGAGGCACTGTAAAGGAAGTAGTTACGAACTTTTTATTCAACATAATTTTAATAATATGTTCAATGAACTCGAGTCTCAAGTACGCAATGACTAACTACTGCAAAAATAACGTTTACTAATTTGTCAATTATATAAATACTAGGTATACTTTGCCAGCGGCTTCACCCAGGGAGTCTATTAGCTATATCCATTCACTCAAAAATTATTCCATAACATCACGCCGTTCTGACGTGAGAGAAGAAGAAACCATAAAACATACTAACAAAGAGACGAACAAACACACTTTCGCATTTATAATCATCCTCCTGGCGTTATCCCAGTTTCAACCCGGTTTCCTCATTCTAGTCTTACCGGATTTGGCTGAATATTAGCTTTTCCACGGATTGACTGCCTGTCTGACCTCCGCAACCCGAAGGGATAGCGATATTCTATGGTTTAGACTTGTGTCAGTTTATTTCAGTTAAAGATCTTGATGACAGCCGGGACCGACGGCTTAACGTGCTCTCCAAGGCACGGGACAAGCTATAATTAACAATTCAATACGTACATAATTCCGAAAAGTCAGTAGTGCGTGCCGTGGATTCGAACCCGATACCCTCTGCATGGCAAACCATTGGTATCTCCACTAGGCTGTCACTGCCTAGTTTCGCATTTATAATATAAGAATTAATACATTTATACATGGTACAAGGTGGTCAATAACACATTAACGACTCTCGATTGGAACACTTCTCAAATTCTGCACATCTCTCTGGCTCTACGCTAATTACCCGTGCCGCAATCTGTTATATTAAAAATATAGCTTTTTATTAAAAAGCGTCCTGCGAAGAGAAATGTCACTGAGCCACTTGTTTCTAAACCGCGACGTGTTTCTTGACGGTTTTGCGAGACGGGTAGTGCACTCTAGTTTCATATGTAACAGGAATAAAAAGATTGTATTTATTTTGCGTATGAAAAAAGTAAAACTGGATATAAAAACCGTGTAACTAACTGGTTTTTCTCTTGATGGAGATGTATCTATGTAGATGGCAACTATGCACTTGAGAATAATAATATAAATTGTTGCATGTTTGATAAAACGATTCACGGTGCTTGGATTTGCAGACGCCCGCGAGCCGTACCTATAACTTTTCCCGACTCGCAGTGTAACTTCAAAAGTGCGGTGTGTCCGCGAACTACGCGCCATGTCAAGCTAGCTTTCTAAAGGAAACCAGGTCTAAGATATCGAACGCATTGTCTAGCCGCAAAACATCTCTTTCGCAAAATGTCTAATAGTCGTAAAATGTATGTTTCTCATAATGCCGCTCTCAACAATAAGGCCTTTTTGGACTATAATGTATGTAATTTTGAGCTGACATTTATGTTAATATGAAAGTAAAGTCCAGAAGTTGCTAATTTCGAAGCCTTTATAATTAAAAACCTATTTATAATGTAGTCCGGTATTACTAGCTTTCTTCTACATTTTTTGTATGAACACTCTCTAGAAATTTCGCTTCAAATAAACGTTTAATAATAATAGCTGCATGTTAAAATAGCTCGAAAACTAAAGTCCATTCGGAGCCACTGCGAAAAACTCCCTCCAGTGCCATCATCTGGTAAAATTAAAAATTATACAAAGTCTTTTCGGTGTACAAATGTAAATATATTTTTAGTGATGACTCATTAATTGGGTGCATAGGGTTCCCACCAAGAACTTAGGGTCCCAAGCCAACCTCACCTGCAAGTGGTGCACCTGCCGATCAACGGACGAGGCTCTGGCAAACCAAATATCCTGATAAGCGGCAATAGGCTCGCCACCTATTACGTGGGATCAAAACACTGGCGAAAAGTAGGCGTTTAATATGCCTCTGCCTACCCCTTCGGGGAAACAGGCGTGAGTCTATGTATGTACTAATTAATTAACTACAAATAAGTAAACGTACTCGTAAAGCGGACGTTAATATTTTATTTATTTCCATAAACCAAATATGACTGAAATGAAATAATTAATCATTCATAATGACTGAAAAATATGTAATTCATTACTGCTGCATAAGTTAGTAGCAGATCTTGGAGTGTCCGGTTCGATTCTTGGGTCAAGTGGTGACCGAGTCTTGAACATCAAAGGGCACCAACAATACTTCAACGACCCTTGTCAAAGACAACTGTATGAAAAATTCAGACTCGGCTATGTGATATACATAGCTGAGTCTCAATATGAATGATTGGCAGACAGACTTCGCTTGTCCTTTAGAATATTTTAAAGCAGTCTCAGACGTGCAGGTTGTCTCGTGCTGTTCCTATGCCCGTAAAGTAAGCTATGATTAACAGTTGAATACTTACTTAACTTTAAGTCAGTGCGCGCCGTAGCTTTGAATGTAAGACCCTCTGCATGGCAGTGGTTAATTTGCTCTAGGCTATCACCGCTCCTGAGTTCAATAAAAGTATTATGAGCATTAGATCATCTATATCGCTATCTAAATCTTCGTCAAAATAAAAGAGCATATATATACGTATGAATACAACACGAACGAAAAGATATATCTATTGTGTTTAGGTATAATGTTAGCGAAACTTTTGAAACATTCATTCGTATAAACATGTTTTACACGACAACGACACCCTGCCTTGGCATAAGGACGAGAGCTTTGTTTTACGTAGCTTACATAAGTAATGATCTGATAAGCGTACTGCCAAAATGTCCAGAATGTGTGCGAGAATTTTGACAAATGGCGCCTCGACAGCCCGTCATTGGAATTTATTGTGAGTAACCTTTTCACGTTCGGAATGGAATGACGCAAGTGCCATCTCAGTTTTTTTAGAATACAATGTCTCTGCTGTATTGCTCGCGTTGCCCTTTATATCTAGTAAACCGTATCACCACAAGAGAATTAATGGTTAAGCTTATAAACCAATCGGGATACAGTATTCCGATTAGTATCTAAGCTTAACCATTAATTCTCTTGAATAATAAAAATATGTCAATATCAATATCTGTTCTATCATTTATGAGAAGTTTGACGACATATCGATAAAAAAGTTTATATAGATAGACTGTTCAACATCGCTATGTCACACTTTATGGCAAGTTATGTAAGTGTAATCTTTTACGAACTGTTGCTTGAGCTTGTTTTTGGTTATATTTTTTGTATTTATTTTTATGTATTGTGTTAATTATGTAACCTGTTGACCTTTAAAGTTCTTGTTTACTTTGAGTGAAGGTTCGCTTCTTTTGTACCACTGAAGTAGTTAGACGCTGATGGTGTAATAGTTTGAGTGATAAGTGTATTACAATTTTGTGGCACCAGTTTCAAATCTTCGATTGGCAGAAACTGTGTTACAATATACGAAGATATTTTGAACTAGTGTGGTGACAGGTTCGTATCTTATGTGTTACATAATAGGTTTTCTAAATTTGTTTGTCACTTTCATATTATTTAAACTATTACTAAAGCTGATGTGGATTATAGGAGGCAATCAATAACTGTTTGGAAGACATAGGTACATAATCCATAATTGTGTAGCTGAGCTTGCTGATATTCTGTAGGTTAGACTAGTAAGCGGATATTTATTTCACAGTTATAACCTAGCTGAACCTAGAGTGTAACATGCATTATTTAATATTCACGCATTGTCTTATATGTATACAATAGCTAAGCGTTGAGACCTATAATTGGCCATCTATTACATACTATATAGTTGTCTATATCATATCTATTACATACTATATAGTTATCTGTTACCTACTTGTCTTCCTAAGTTACTTTTACAGCCTTTCGAAGTCAACAGCTGGACTTAAGCGTCTCCTAATTTGCTTCACAGTGGAACTGTGAGTAAATAGGAGGATTTAGCCAAATTTATATTAATATCATCCTCGCCAGACGGATTGGTATTGGGTTTAACAACAGGATTTCAGTCTCTTCAGAAATGAATTCGTCTATTTGCCTTAATCGCCTCTTAAGACATCCATTGAAGGAAACGGGATAGTGTAATTTTATATTCTAAATCCGCTACTACTCGGTAATATTAGATTAAATAATATTGCAAATTTGATAACATCAGAGCGGAGCTCTAGTGCAAACAGTAGATGGATTTTTAACAAGCTTTTGATAGAATAAAATTACATTTAAAAGCACGCTTCAGGAATGTCAAGGTAGTTTCGTAACGACATGTGTTTGACAAGGTTTTGTCAGATTCCGTAGTTAACATGACAGCTTGTTCAATGATTTCGCTTGTTGCGCCTTCTGTACAGAGTTTTGCGTTTCCGCATTGAATGTAATCATCGGGTGCTTCTTATAGAAGATTAGACTATAGTTTCATACTAGGAAAAGTTCTATTTTCTAATTCGTGCAATTTTCTTCAGATTTGATTTTTTGCGTATTCCAAGACAATAAGGACAACACGTGTGACAAAAAACGTAGTATTTTTACTGCTATTGAACCTGTTTACACATTTGATACAGTAGATAGTACGGTAGTAAAAATGTGAGTGAGCTATGCCAAAAAAGGAGGTATACACCTCAAATATGAACGCAACAGGATACGGATATTGCAAACCACACAAACCATTCACTATCCGAACCGCTTCTTACGGTGTTAAGCACGTAGGAATGTTTGAGAGTTCCGGATCTTTAACGGAATCAACTACGATCATGAGATCACTTCTGGCGTGTTTGACATACATCGCGGTTTTTCTAAGAAACAGTTTGTTTAAATGAATTTTGCGGATAAGTTATCTATGCGAAATTAAATATAATAATACTTGCTGTCGTTTAAAACTCGTTTAAAATTAATAGTGACCTAATCCTTTTATGAATATACTCAATGGCGGTCAGACATAAATCTATACTATATAGAGCTGAAGTGTTTGGTTTAACGCGTTAATCTCTGGACTTACAGGTCCGATTTGAATAATTCGGTTTGTATTTGAAAGGCCATTTATCGAGTAAAGCTATGTAACATCATGCTATGAGCCTCGGGTGCATAATAGTCCGAAACAACTTGGGTGTAACGGCAGGCAGGTGTAAATAAAATCGTTTTATTATACCTTAGTGACAGTACAGAAGGGGTTAAGATGCTTATGCATATAAGAGCATATCTTTACCAATTTGGGAAGTGAAGTGTAATAGGGAATATGCATGTGATTCAGATTTAAGCGAATATATTTTTATGACAGTCTTTATCGGTAAAGAAAGACACCTCTAACATTATTTTATATTTAAACACTCAAAACGCGAATATTAATTAATAAGAGTGGATTGCACCACATCACCGGTTAAAGTAAAAGCTAAAGTCAAATTTTACAATAACTTTAACAGTAAACTTGACGGCTGCCGCAAAATGTGTTGCACCAACGTTTTTGTTGCTAATGTTAAAGTTAACAGGGTTGCTAGACAAATGAGGCGTAATCTACCCCGATTCGCTGCGGGAACTATTTTTAAGTCCGGCAATACTAGAGCTTCGCTGTTATTGATAATGTCAAGATGTCAATTGTCAAATATTATATCGAACGTCAAACGAATTGAACGCGATGAACGCGCATCATTTAAGATTTTGATTATCTTTCTTGTTTATACTACACCTATTACGAGTTCAAGTTTAACGAAGTGTAGAAGATAATAATGGCATCAAATACAAAAAGCTTGTACGTGAACAGCCAAACAAAGTAAGTATGCACAACTAATTCTGTTGCCCATAACACTTGCGTGTTATTCTTTTTACAGCACACAAACTTATGCCTATTTTTACGTTAAATTCTGTATATTTCAGGGAAAGAAGCGTAAACTTTACCGGAGCTGAAGTCGATAGACTTCAATCGTTAATAACCAAACATCAAAATGTATTATTTTGTAAGAAAACCGATGCTATAAGTAGTAAGCAAAAGGATAGCGTGTGGACTTTAATAGAAAGCGAATTTAATGCCCTTGGAGAGATCCCGCGCACTGTAAAGCAGCTCAAATACAAATTTGAGAATATCAAGAGAGTGGCATAAAGGTACATAAATAGATACAATGATAAATATCTTGGAGGGCCTGGTGCTCAAAATTTCATACTTATTTATTCTTCGCGACAGACATTAAAAAACTCTATAGTGAATAGTGTATTCGAAACCGCGAGTGAAAATCGTGTAAAAATAGTGCTATCCAATCGTGCGGTAGGTATACCGGGTTCGGTTCCTGGACGCGTCAAAGTGATAAAATAACGCTAGAATAGTGAAGACTCGCAAATCGGTAATAAGTAGTGCCGTGTAGTGTATAAGCATTAAACTTATACTTGTGCTAACCGTAGGGACTTAGATATCGATCATAAATAGTGTTATCAGTTGTAATAGATAAGAACTAATAGTTGATAAACAGCTGTTTTGTTTACATAGTAGTTTTATAGTGTTATAAGTGTTTTTTAGCTTTGACAGCCGTGTGGTTGACGGCATAGAATACAAGTGTCACCACCCCCAATCTTTTCTATGGGTGTCGTAAAAGGCGACTAAGGGATAACACGATGCAAATACCTACCATCTTTGCGCAGAGACGGAAAACTCGACATCAAACCCTATACGACTGCCTCGTTGGTCTCGCGGCATAAATGTGCGCGTGGGATCGGGAGGTCCCAGGTTCGATTCCTGGGTTGGGCAGTGTTATTGGGATTGTCTGTCTTGAAATTCTCAGTAGCAGCACGGAGTCTGGAAATGTGCCCGGTACGGCAATAGGCTCGCCCCTTATTACGTGGGACTAAAGTATATCTGGTGAAAAGTGGGTGTAGAAATACACCTCTGCCTACCCCTTCGCGGATAAAAGGCGTGACGTTATGTATGTATGTATGTTTTAGATTTGAATAGGCTTGAAATCATGTTTAAATAGTTTCTTATTGCTAGTTATTGGTTTATATAGTCGAAATAATCGTAATAATAAACATTTGCATGTTTATCATAAACTTTGTTTATGTACGATAGTGTTTCCTTAAGAAAATTTGTATTTTTACTTATGCATCGTAAGTTTTATTATGTTATCTTAGAATTGAATAAAGCTATTTCCATGGCGTTTGTTTTATTAGATGCTCCATATAGATGCACACAACGGCCAAAATTACATACATAACTATAGTATTTCATAGTTTTTTTATAGAAAATATAGTGGGCGGATCCTTGTGTGACAACATTTTTCGAAAAAAATTATTGAATAACTTAGTGATGCAAACAGTTAGGTTTATGTATTATATACCGTTCGATAGAACTTTTTGAGACCTATCTAGCTATGTATAGAACATATATGTATGTACCATAGTATCTAAGATAATTACATGTATCACAAATAAAGATTTGTTGTGCATATGTTCGGTGCGGTGGTCGGCGTTAAGGTAAAATTTCGAAGTAGCTAAGCGACCATATTTTTGGCCAGTTTGTTGGCGTCCCAACCACCATGTTGTAACCAAGTAACTATATGTAGCCATCCAGCACCGAACACCTGAACAGCATCGCTCTCAATGTATGAAGATGTTTTATTTCTGAAGCCCCGAATAGATCGAAGCCATATAGTCCACTAGCACATAGAAGATGATCGTCGTAGGAACACTCGCCAATCACACACCACCAGCGCACTGTGGCGGACCAGCTAAGGTTCGATTCCTGGCATCGTCACATTTATCTTTTCAACTGTTATTATTTTCATTTCTACCTAATAAAATTTCAGGTAGCTAGTAGGTACAGAGAGTGTTCCGACCGTTGAGCTAGCCACCGCGCTACATTTTTGGAGACTCGAAATCTAGCCAAGAATGATTTGTTGTCCCATTTTGAAACTCGATCGGTTCTAGAGAAATACACTTTTCTTTTCCTAGGCCTTACACTTATCGGGTCTAAATCACATTCGTCTTCAGAAGAACTAGTTTCTGCGAGTATTTCTCGAAGCAGTTACATTTTTGGTGGTTATATTCGATGCGTATCAATAATAGAACAATAGAACTGACTTTAACAATAACATTAACCGGCCAATATCGGGCGGTTACAGTTAACGTAAAATTATGACGTCATTTTAACAATTGTCAAGTGGTGCAACTAATTTTTTGCTTAATCGGTACTTTGACAGATGTTGCGATCTTTGTCATTGTTAAAGTAAGATGATGCAACCCAGTCTTAAAGGTGGAAAATTGACGAGCGAAATTAAAAACGTCGAAACGCAACGACACGTGACGACACGGTTCGCAGTGGATTTGTCAAAAGTATCAAAACAGTACCGGTCATTTGTCAGAGATGTCAAAACATTTGACAGCGTTGACAGTTAACAACTCAAACGTTGAGAACGCTGACGTAACAAAGCGCGCTAAAATGGAGGTGTTTAAACCAGCTGCAGCGTTATGTGACTGCAATTTTCAACATTTAATTTAAAATTAATGTTGACTTCTACACGACTAATATTTTTACGGTATCATATTAACACAAATAAACGATAGCAACAACAAAACAAAATTTCACAAAAATTGAAGATAACTATTAATCTTTCATTTTTTTCTTCTTTTTTTATAGACTCACGCCTGTATTCCCGAAGAGGTAGGCAGGCAGAGTAGGCTTGATGGAGATGTATCTATGTAGATGGCAACTATGCACTTGAGAATAATAATATAAATTGTTGCATGTTTGATAAAACGATTCACGGTGCTTGGATTTGCAGACGCCCGCGAGCCGTACCTATAACTTTTCCCGACTCGCAGTGTAACTTCAAAAGTGCGGTGTGTCCGCGAACTACGCGCCATGTCAAGCTAGCTTTCTAAAGGAAACCAGGTCTAAGATATCGAACGCATTGTCTAGCCGCAAAACATCTCTTTCGCAAAATGTCTAATAGTCGTAAAATGTATGTTTCTCATAATGCCGCTCTCAACAATAAGGCCTTTTTGGACTATAATGTATGTAATTTTGAGCTGACATTTATGTTAATATGAAAGTAAAGTCCAGAAGTTGCTAATTTCGAAGCCTTTATAATTAAAAACCTATTTATAATGTAGTCCGGTATTACTAGCTTTCTTCTACATTTTTTGTATGAACACTCTCTAGAAATTTCGCTTCAAATAAACGTTTAATAATAATAGCTGCATGTTAAAATAGCTCGAAAACTAAAGTCCATTCGGAGCCACTGCGAAAAACTCCCTCCAGTGCCATCATCTGGTAAAATTAAAAATTATACAAAGTCTTTTCGGTGTACAAATGTAAATATATTTTTAGTGATGACTCATTAATTGGGTGCATAGGGTTCCCACCAAGAACTTAGGGTCCCAAGCCAACCTCACCTGCAAGTGGTGCACCTGCCGATCAACGGACGAGGCTCTGGCAAACCAAATATCCTGATAAGCGGCAATAGGCTCGCCACCTATTACGTGGGATCAAAACACTGGCGAAAAGTAGGCGTTTAATATGCCTCTGCCTACCCCTTCGGGGAAACAGGCGTGAGTCTATGTATGTACTAATTAATTAACTACAAATAAGTAAACGTACTCGTAAAGCGGACGTTAATATTTTATTTATTTCCATAAACCAAATATGACTGAAATGAAATAATTAATCATTCATAATGACTGAAAAATATGTAATTCATTACTGCTGCATAAGTTAGTAGCAGATCTTGGAGTGTCCGGTTCGATTCTTGGGTCAAGTGGTGACCGAGTCTTGAACATCAAAGGGCACCAACAATACTTCAACGACCCTTGTCAAAGACAACTGTATGAAAAATTCAGACTCGGCTATGTGATATACATAGCTGAGTCTCAATATGAATGATTGGCAGACAGACTTCGCTTGTCCTTTAGAATATTTTAAAGCAGTCTCAGACGTGCAGGTTGTCTCGTGCTGTTCCTATGCCCGTAAAGTAAGCTATGATTAACAGTTGAATACTTACTTAACTTTAAGTCAGTGCGCGCCGTAGCTTTGAATGTAAGACCCTCTGCATGGCAGTGGTTAATTTGCTCTAGGCTATCACCGCTCCTGAGTTCAATAAAAGTATTATGAGCATTAGATCATCTATATCGCTATCTAAATCTTCGTCAAAATAAAAGAGCATATATATACGTATGAATACAACACGAACGAAAAGATATATCTATTGTGTTTAGGTATAATGTTAGCGAAACTTTTGAAACATTCATTCGTATAAACATGTTTTACACGACAACGACACCCTGCCTTGGCATAAGGACGAGAGCTTTGTTTTACGTAGCTTACATAAGTAATGATCTGATAAGCGTACTGCCAAAATGTCCAGAATGTGTGCGAGAATTTTGACAAATGGCGCCTCGACAGCCCGTCATTGGAATTTATTGTGAGTAACCTTTTCACGTTCGGAATGGAATGACGCAAGTGCCATCTCAGTTTTTTTAGAATACAATGTCTCTGCTGTATTGCTCGCGTTGCCCTTTATATCTAGTAAACCGTATCACCACAAGAGAATTAATGGTTAAGCTTATAAACCAATCGGGATACAGTATTCCGATTAGTATCTAAGCTTAACCATTAATTCTCTTGAATAATAAAAATATGTCAATATCAATATCTGTTCTATCATTTATGAGAAGTTTGACGACATATCGATAAAAAAGTTTATATAGATAGACTGTTCAACATCGCTATGTCACACTTTATGGCAAGTTATGTAAGTGTAATCTTTTACGAACTGTTGCTTGAGCTTGTTTTTGGTTATATTTTTTGTATTTATTTTTATGTATTGTGTTAATTATGTAACCTGTTGACCTTTAAAGTTCTTGTTTACTTTGAGTGAAGGTTCGCTTCTTTTGTACCACTGAAGTAGTTAGACGCTGATGGTGTAATAGTTTGAGTGATAAGTGTATTACAATTTTGTGGCACCAGTTTCAAATCTTCGATTGGCAGAAACTGTGTTACAATATACGAAGATATTTTGAACTAGTGTGGTGACAGGTTCGTATCTTATGTGTTACATAATAGGTTTTCTAAATTTGTTTGTCACTTTCATATTATTTAAACTATTACTAAAGCTGATGTGGATTATAGGAGGCAATCAATAACTGTTTGGAAGACATAGGTACATAATCCATAATTGTGTAGCTGAGCTTGCTGATATTCTGTAGGTTAGACTAGTAAGCGGATATTTATTTCACAGTTATAACCTAGCTGAACCTAGAGTGTAACATGCATTATTTAATATTCACGCATTGTCTTATATGTATACAATAGCTAAGCGTTGAGACCTATAATTGGCCATCTATTACATACTATATAGTTGTCTATATCATATCTATTACATACTATATAGTTATCTGTTACCTACTTGTCTTCCTAAGTTACTTTTACAGCCTTTCGAAGTCAACAGCTGGACTTAAGCGTCTCCTAATTTGCTTCACAGTGGAACTGTGAGTAAATAGGAGGATTTAGCCAAATTTATATTAATATCATCCTCGCCAGACGGATTGGTATTGGGTTTAACAACAGGATTTCAGTCTCTTCAGAAATGAATTCGTCTATTTGCCTTAATCGCCTCTTAAGACATCCATTGAAGGAAACGGGATAGTGTAATTTTATATTCTAAATCCGCTACTACTCGGTAATATTAGATTAAATAATATTGCAAATTTGATAACATCAGAGCGGAGCTCTAGTGCAAACAGTAGATGGATTTTTAACAAGCTTTTGATAGAATAAAATTACATTTAAAAGCACGCTTCAGGAATGTCAAGGTAGTTTCGTAACGACATGTGTTTGACAAGGTTTTGTCAGATTCCGTAGTTAACATGACAGCTTGTTCAATGATTTCGCTTGTTGCGCCTTCTGTACAGAGTTTTGCGTTTCCGCATTGAATGTAATCATCGGGTGCTTCTTATAGAAGATTAGACTATAGTTTCATACTAGGAAAAGTTCTATTTTCTAATTCGTGCAATTTTCTTCAGATTTGATTTTTTGCGTATTCCAAGACAATAAGGACAACACGTGTGACAAAAAACGTAGTATTTTTACTGCTATTGAACCTGTTTACACATTTGATACAGTAGATAGTACGGTAGTAAAAATGTGAGTGAGCTATGCCAAAAAAGGAGGTATACACCTCAAATATGAACGCAACAGGATACGGATATTGCAAACCACACAAACCATTCACTATCCGAACCGCTTCTTACGGTGTTAAGCACGTAGGAATGTTTGAGAGTTCCGGATCTTTAACGGAATCAACTACGATCATGAGATCACTTCTGGCGTGTTTGACATACATCGCGGTTTTTCTAAGAAACAGTTTGTTTAAATGAATTTTGCGGATAAGTTATCTATGCGAAATTAAATATAATAATACTTGCTGTCGTTTAAAACTCGTTTAAAATTAATAGTGACCTAATCCTTTTATGAATATACTCAATGGCGGTCAGACATAAATCTATACTATATAGAGCTGAAGTGTTTGGTTTAACGCGTTAATCTCTGGACTTACAGGTCCGATTTGAATAATTCGGTTTGTATTTGAAAGGCCATTTATCGAGTAAAGCTATGTAACATCATGCTATGAGCCTCGGGTGCATAATAGTCCGAAACAACTTGGGTGTAACGGCAGGCAGGTGTAAATAAAATCGTTTTATTATACCTTAGTGACAGTACAGAAGGGGTTAAGATGCTTATGCATATAAGAGCATATCTTTACCAATTTGGGAAGTGAAGTGTAATAGGGAATATGCATGTGATTCAGATTTAAGCGAATATATTTTTATGACAGTCTTTATCGGTAAAGAAAGACACCTCTAACATTATTTTATATTTAAACACTCAAAACGCGAATATTAATTAATAAGAGTGGATTGCACCACATCACCGGTTAAAGTAAAAGCTAAAGTCAAATTTTACAATAACTTTAACAGTAAACTTGACGGCTGCCGCAAAATGTGTTGCACCAACGTTTTTGTTGCTAATGTTAAAGTTAACAGGGTTGCTAGACAAATGAGGCGTAATCTACCCCGATTCGCTGCGGGAACTATTTTTAAGTCCGGCAATACTAGAGCTTCGCTGTTATTGATAATGTCAAGATGTCAATTGTCAAATATTATATCGAACGTCAAACGAATTGAACGCGATGAACGCGCATCATTTAAGATTTTGATTATCTTTCTTGTTTATACTACACCTATTACGAGTTCAAGTTTAACGAAGTGTAGAAGATAATAATGGCATCAAATACAAAAAGCTTGTACGTGAACAGCCAAACAAAGTAAGTATGCACAACTAATTCTGTTGCCCATAACACTTGCGTGTTATTCTTTTTACAGCACACAAACTTATGCCTATTTTTACGTTAAATTCTGTATATTTCAGGGAAAGAAGCGTAAACTTTACCGGAGCTGAAGTCGATAGACTTCAATCGTTAATAACCAAACATCAAAATGTATTATTTTGTAAGAAAACCGATGCTATAAGTAGTAAGCAAAAGGATAGCGTGTGGACTTTAATAGAAAGCGAATTTAATGCCCTTGGAGAGATCCCGCGCACTGTAAAGCAGCTCAAATACAAATTTGAGAATATCAAGAGAGTGGCATAAAGGTACATAAATAGATACAATGATAAATATCTTGGAGGGCCTGGTGCTCAAAATTTCATACTTATTTATTCTTCGCGACAGACATTAAAAAACTCTATAGTGAATAGTGTATTCGAAACCGCGAGTGAAAATCGTGTAAAAATAGTGCTATCCAATCGTGCGGTAGGTATACCGGGTTCGGTTCCTGGACGCGTCAAAGTGATAAAATAACGCTAGAATAGTGAAGACTCGCAAATCGGTAATAAGTAGTGCCGTGTAGTGTATAAGCATTAAACTTATACTTGTGCTAACCGTAGGGACTTAGATATCGATCATAAATAGTGTTATCAGTTGTAATAGATAAGAACTAATAGTTGATAAACAGCTGTTTTGTTTACATAGTAGTTTTATAGTGTTATAAGTGTTTTTTAGCTTTGACAGCCGTGTGGTTGACGGCATAGAATACAAGTGTCACCACCCCCAATCTTTTCTATGGGTGTCGTAAAAGGCGACTAAGGGATAACACGATGCAAATACCTACCATCTTTGCGCAGAGACGGAAAACTCGACATCAAACCCTATACGACTGCCTCGTTGGTCTCGCGGCATAAATGTGCGCGTGGGATCGGGAGGTCCCAGGTTCGATTCCTGGGTTGGGCAGTGTTATTGGGATTGTCTGTCTTGAAATTCTCAGTAGCAGCACGGAGTCTGGAAATGTGCCCGGTACGGCAATAGGCTCGCCCCTTATTACGTGGGACTAAAGTATATCTGGTGAAAAGTGGGTGTAGAAATACACCTCTGCCTACCCCTTCGCGGATAAAAGGCGTGACGTTATGTATGTATGTATGTTTTAGATTTGAATAGGCTTGAAATCATGTTTAAATAGTTTCTTATTGCTAGTTATTGGTTTATATAGTCGAAATAATCGTAATAATAAACATTTGCATGTTTATCATAAACTTTGTTTATGTACGATAGTGTTTCCTTAAGAAAATTTGTATTTTTACTTATGCATCGTAAGTTTTATTATGTTATCTTAGAATTGAATAAAGCTATTTCCATGGCGTTTGTTTTATTAGATGCTCCATATAGATGCACACAACGGCCAAAATTACATACATAACTATAGTATTTCATAGTTTTTTTATAGAAAATATAGTGGGCGGATCCTTGTGTGACAACATTTTTCGAAAAAAATTATTGAATAACTTAGTGATGCAAACAGTTAGGTTTATGTATTATATACCGTTCGATAGAACTTTTTGAGACCTATCTAGCTATGTATAGAACATATATGTATGTACCATAGTATCTAAGATAATTACATGTATCACAAATAAAGATTTGTTGTGCATATGTTCGGTGCGGTGGTCGGCGTTAAGGTAAAATTTCGAAGTAGCTAAGCGACCATATTTTTGGCCAGTTTGTTGGCGTCCCAACCACCATGTTGTAACCAAGTAACTATATGTAGCCATCCAGCACCGAACACCTGAACAGCATCGCTCTCAATGTATGAAGATGTTTTATTTCTGAAGCCCCGAATAGATCGAAGCCATATAGTCCACTAGCACATAGAAGATGATCGTCGTAGGAACACTCGCCAATCACACACCACCAGCGCACTGTGGCGGACCAGCTAAGGTTCGATTCCTGGCATCGTCACATTTATCTTTTCAACTGTTATTATTTTCATTTCTACCTAATAAAATTTCAGGTAGCTAGTAGGTACAGAGAGTGTTCCGACCGTTGAGCTAGCCACCGCGCTACATTTTTGGAGACTCGAAATCTAGCCAAGAATGATTTGTTGTCCCATTTTGAAACTCGATCGGTTCTAGAGAAATACACTTTTCTTTTCCTAGGCCTTACACTTATCGGGTCTAAATCACATTCGTCTTCAGAAGAACTAGTTTCTGCGAGTATTTCTCGAAGCAGTTACATTTTTGGTGGTTATATTCGATGCGTATCAATAATAGAACAATAGAACTGACTTTAACAATAACATTAACCGGCCAATATCGGGCGGTTACAGTTAACGTAAAATTATGACGTCATTTTAACAATTGTCAAGTGGTGCAACTAATTTTTTGCTTAATCGGTACTTTGACAGATGTTGCGATCTTTGTCATTGTTAAAGTAAGATGATGCAACCCAGTCTTAAAGGTGGAAAATTGACGAGCGAAATTAAAAACGTCGAAACGCAACGACACGTGACGACACGGTTCGCAGTGGATTTGTCAAAAGTATCAAAACAGTACCGGTCATTTGTCAGAGATGTCAAAACATTTGACAGCGTTGACAGTTAACAACTCAAACGTTGAGAACGCTGACGTAACAAAGCGCGCTAAAATGGAGGTGTTTAAACCAGCTGCAGCGTTATGTGACTGCAATTTTCAACATTTAATTTAAAATTAATGTTGACTTCTACACGACTAATATTTTTACGGTATCATATTAACACAAATAAACGATAGCAACAACAAAACAAAATTTCACAAAAATTGAAGATAACTATTAATCTTTCATTTTTTTCTTCTTTTTTTATAGACTCACGCCTGTATTCCCGAAGAGGTAGGCAGAGGTGTAATATTACACCCACATTTCGCCATGAATTTGTAGGTCCCCCGTAATAGGGGGCGAGCCTATCGCCGTACCGGGCACATTACCAGACTCCAGGACCCAATAACACTTTGCCCACCCGGGAATCGAACCTTCCAATCCTACGCGGACATTTATATATAATCCTACATAATGATCCATAATTAATTGCATTGTATCCATTATTAATGAAGAAAATTGTACTATGATCAATGTAATTGTATAAACTCTCCTCCTATAAAGATTTCACCTATAAAAAAATTACTCTATTGTTTCACTCATATTATTTTCATTTAAGACTGCTGACAATGTGTATGTATTTCACATTATTGTTTGCGAAGCTATTTTCATCCAAGAGAAAGATTTTTTCTGGAATAAACCTACGGGTATGCATAAAGAATGCGACGAGAGTGAATAAAACCAAAGAGGAATGTGTGGCTCGTAGTTGAGGACAACCTCAGTCTTTGCGTGTCCTCGGGTGAATTGAAGTTATTTTGCGTAAGTTATACAGTCGACTTTAGGTTTAAAATCACTTTACTTGATATTTTTTACGTATCTTTTTATCCGGTGTTAAAATGCAAAGTTGATGGCCATTGCCTGTTCTCATAAGTCCCGGTTAAATTAATTTGTAAGATAAGTCATACAAAATTTCATTCAATTTTTCTATGTATGTATATGGAAGATAAGGTCAGATCCTGGGTTGGTGTAACAGGGTTTTCAGTTAGCTCGACTGGATGTATTTTCGCCAGATATTTCAGCTTAATTTCAGAATAGACAGACGTTCCATCTCTACACCATTCTAAGAAAAACTAGCTGAAAATAAAGAATATAAGGCTTTAAAGTAAATACAAGTAAGTAATTTGGCAATTGAGACCTGCTTCATAAAAATTCGAATATACATCAAAAAGAAAGTTTCAAAGAATTAACTTAAATCTATTTACGTTTTCAAGGAAAATAATAATAAATAATTCAATTTAAACGTAATATTTGCATGAGGCTTTGACAATATCATAAATTATTATCTTGGTCCGAAGACGGAGCGTGGTCTTTGGCGCCCGACATCCGTTTTCTAGTATAACTAGAGTTGACAGAATATTAGCTTTTCCAATAAGTGACTGCCGCCAGACTTTGGATAGGTAATACTATAAGTTTGCCAGTTTAATTACTTCCGGGAGATAGTGAGCTAGTACGAGTCGTTCAACTGGACTTCTGATTTGAAATGGACATGATTTATGCAGAATTAGATTTGATGGCAAATAGAAATCCAGATACATATATGGCGCAAGTTTTTTTTTTGAACTATTGAATAAACTAACATTTCTCAAATGATGAATTTACAAAAAAGTATTTATTTATACATAGAAAACTTACAGTTAAAACATGTCGTGTTTACAATCAGGGTAACATTTCTAAGCCAATTATGAAGTTTTTACATATAGCTGGTATGTAGTATATTATGTAGTATATTTACTTTAGCAGATTATCCTCCTGTTATTGAAACAGTTTACTATGCCATATAAGCTCTCGTTAAATGAGATTCTTTAGAAATGTCTCTGTCAGGAAAGTTTGAATTATGTCATTGTTTCTTTCGACACTGTATGTACCCATTGTACTCATCAGATATCACTAAGAAACAGGCAAATGATCACCTTATTAGAATGAAATTCCTTACACGTTAAAGGTGGAACTTCTTGACTAACCTAACTAGTAGTATAGTCCCTCCACGACCACGACCGTTGCAAGCCGGTAGAAACGTAGGACAGAGGTATTTATGCCTTTAAATAAGTCAATTATCGCGACTAAGACCCGCTAAAGTAAGATGACCTAATGTTGGCACCTCCCCAACTTATTGGCACCAACCAAACTTACCAGTAAAAAATAAGAAACTAATTCAACAAACGGTGTTTCTACAAAACAAAACGGAATCTTTGGTTATCTATCTTCAAAAATTGGCAACATTCAACCGACAGAAAAATTACTCAGCTGTCAAACTTTCAAATTTCATTCAAGTCGTAACAAGTTGTACGCCTCGTTAGCAGTTTCTTAACATTTTATTAAGGTGAGTACCATCTTATCTTAGCAGTTTTGGTGGTAATTTATGGTGACTACATATGATTATTATATGCTTTTTGGGATTTGAATTGTTTTGCCACGTATTTTTGTTCTAGTATTTGCAATGTACAGCTAATGCTTTTAACCCCCCACGCACTAAGAGCACGCGCTGTCGTGCTCTAATTTTGGTGGTCCGAAGTGTTTGCGCCACGCACGGTCGTGCTCAAATAAAATCGTTTTATTGGTCGCGGTTTTTTTTAGGTTTTGTTTTACTTAAACCAAGAAACTAAAGTAGTAACTCTTAGAATAGTTCATATTCTATGCATTTAAATCGTTTTAGAAGGGTGAGGGAATCGAAACGCGCCAAAAAATATTGAAATATAATTATCTGTGTCTCAGTTGCGAAAGCGTCCGCTATTGTTGTGTTTTGTTCCGCGATCTTTATATTAAAAGTTGTCTTGTGGAAGAAACCGGTGAATATTTTATAGAGATACTTATATAGATTTACTCAGAAATAAATAAATATTAATTGTTAAGTGACATTAATTGTGATAAAGACAAGAAATACAGTGATAAAAGCAAAAACTTTTTAGAAGGGCTATTTCTACTCTTGAAACTCGCTATTTTCGTAATAGTTTTGAGATAAATATTCTTTTAATAGTTATGAAAGACATAAAAGTACCCAGATTATTTATCTGAAAACATATTTTAGCAACTAAATACCAGCATTGTTGTACATTTTCACTGTTATCGTGTTTCAAATGGTAAATAATTCACAGCCTCAGTGTTCGTTACAGTAACATGGCTGCCTGGCACGGCGAACTTTTTGTTACGCGTTCTGATTATAATTTTTTTTTTGGCGTTAGCGAATCTAACGCCACAAAAATATATAATCAGAACGCATTTTGTTACAAATAAATATTGTGTGAAAACCTAAAGGCATATGTGATAATGTTTTTGTGTTTATGAACCGAATAAGTAATGCAATTCATTAATATGTGATGAAATGTTTGTGTGAAAGAGTGAAAAAAAAACAAACCTCTTAGAGGTTTGTTATTTGTTAGCTTGTTTTGCCGGAAAGGTGAGTATTTAGTATTTATTCATCTTATTTAGATGACAGGTAATTTTATAACTAACACAATGATATGCAAATTATGTTATATAATTATATTAAGGTGTCATAATTAATTTTTCCGGTAACCTATGCCAATGATAATTTGCAGCCACGTGACCTTTCGGCACTTGTAGCGCTATGCCTTTAGTTTGATCGCACCGCAAAGGTTAATTTACTGCCATTACAATAATTGGTATATGATTCTAAGATAATTCTAATTTATTGGCACTCTGACAATAAATTGGGCTGCATGCCTTTTTTTATTAATTTAGAACCTTATTTTAAGTAACGTTTATAAGTTTTTTAACAGCAGTATTTTGAAAGCGTCATGTTTTCTACAAGATTTCCAAATGTTGGCCCCATGCCAATAGTCAAAAATCTATTTACTGGCAGTTATGCCAACAATTGGTAAAAGCATGTCAATAATTGGTTTTAGGTGTTGCAAATGAAGGCAGAAAGAACTGCTGATAGATGCCCGATAAAAATAACTGTGAAGCAGGTGTTCAAAAACGAAAAAAATATGGCGAAGAAAGTGTGCATAAAGCTCTGCAAGCGATTCAGAATGGGATGAGTAAAAAGCTTGCTTCGAAAACGTATCGGGTACCCAGATCCACCTTGCAGTTTATATCAAAATTTCCAATAAAAAATCTCGCCCAGGTCCATCAACAGCTTTAACAACGGCTGAAGAATTGTGTCTAAAGAATTGGTTAATAGATTGCAGTAAAAAGGGCTTTCCAAAGAGGAAAGACGACCTAGTAGCCAGTGTGGCACATTTCTTTAAGAAAAACGATAGACAAAATCCATTTAAAGGCGGGATACCGGGCGACAAATGGTATAAACTTTTTCTAGCTCGTCATCCTGATATTGCAATTAGGACTCCAGAAGCAGTGACTACTTCAAGTGCAAAAGTTGCAGAAGGCGATATCAAGCATTGGTTTGATGATATTGAGCAATATCTTGTAGACAATAATTTAACTGACATATTGAAAGATCTTACAAGAATTTATAATGGGGATGAGACAATTTTTTTTTTATGCCCGAAGAGCGGGAAAGTATTGGCTACTTAAGGAGAGAGAAATGTCTACAAGATTGATAATGCACCCGCCAAAACATCACTCACAGTGCTGTTTACTTTCGGTGCTGACGGTATTGTTACTCCACCTCTTGTGATTTTTCCACTTAAACGTGTTCCAAGTGATTTGTGCTCTAAAATTCTTCTTGATTGGGGAATTGGGCTTTCTGATAATGGATGGATGAAGAGTGACATCTTCAAGTCATATATTGAAAATGTTCTTCATCCACATTTAAGTAAAAAGGGTATAACATTTTCAATCATACTTTATGTAGATGGACATAAAACACATTTGACTTATGAAGTAAGTGAACTTTGCACAAAGTTAAATATCGTCCTTGTAGCTCTTTACCCGAATAGTACAAGGATTTTGCAACCAGCGGATGTCTCATTCAAACCACTCAAATCGGGGTGGCAAAAAACGGTTCTTGCATGGCGGCGAAATCATCCGTCACAAGCTCTTACAAAACAAGAATTTGTCCCACTATTAATGACTACTGTTGACGAGAGCATTAACCCCTCTATTATAATAAATGGATTTAGAGCTACGGGGCTCTATCCTTTTAACAAACATGCTGTGGATTATACTAAATGCTTAGTTAAAAGAAAAAATAATGTTCAAGGAGAAAATGAAGACAAAAACACAATAATTCGCATGATAATACAATTTCATTGACTGATTAAAAAAAAAAAATATAAGTGTAAGCAAATTAAGAATACTTGAAGATGGAGAGGATTTTGACGAAGATTTAAAAAGAGTGTACCAATTTCTAACTATAAAATCAAAACATGACCTAATGTAATTGATTACAATGAAGATCTCCAGCAAAATTGAACAGTAACAAATTATGACCATTTTGATTTAAACAATGTGAATATAACAATTGCAGAAGATTTGAACAGCGAGATAGTCATTGAAGAGATACAAGAATATGCTTCACAAGACACTGATATCCTAGATGTTGAGTCCCAGGTCTCGGTAATTACTCATGCTGCGCAAATTCACACTATTCCTAATAGATAAACTTTAAATTTTGAACTCAATAAAGAAAATGTACCTAATCAAAACTCAACTATAAATTACGATAAAGTAGAAGTGGTTTCCGTTATAAATAATTCTCTATTTTCGTGTCCTAATATTGAAACCTTAAAACCTATAAAACTTGACGATGTACTGAACGAAAAGGAGTCAGGCACATCATAAAAGCACCATTTGCACTTACCTCCGCAGCTTGGCAAGAGTTGGAAAATAAAAAAGGAGAGAAAAGGAAGAAAAACAGGAAGGGATACGGAAAAGAAAAGAAGAAAGAGAACGTAACAAATTGGAAAAATCTAAACCAAAAAAAGAAAGTAATAGTGGTAAATCAAAAAAAGGGCCAACAAAGCTTAAAATACTGCAACCAAACTCGAGTGTAATGGAGAAAGAGGATAATATTTGTGACAAGAATATTGAACCAAATGTGCCACAAAGTCAAAACCTTGATAACAAAAGTGATACAGATAATACACAAAGTTATGATCCAGAAATTATTATACCCAATAGGACTAGCAAGGCCTACACCACAGAAGAATTAGAACAGCTTTTATTTGAAATGATAGATTAATGAAACATGATGGAAAATAAAGACTTAAAACTACTACGATACCTGACTGCTGCTAATACTTAGTTGATTAATTTGAGACTGATATAAAGTGTTACCAACTTTTTGTGCCAAGATATATGCCAAATTCCTGTTTTTCTAAATAAATATATGAACACTTTTATTCGCACTTGTTTTATTTCGCTTACACAATAGATATCCAGAGTAAAAAATATCTAGACACCCTAAAAGATTTATAATTACTAAATGCCAATAATAGATCAAATTGAAGCCCATTATTTGCACTGGAGTGCCAGTAGTTGGTCTAACACATGCCAACAATATGTGAATATAATTACCAAAGTATATAGCATGGATTCAAATGACACTCAAAAATTATTTGCGCAAATATCTAAAATTAGAGCCAGATTAGGGGACACTATGCCTTAAAGTGCCAATAATTGGGTACTTTACTTTACTTAATATTGTAGGTATGATGTTTACAAATCGCGAAAGTTTAAAATCGATTAACCTAACTAAGCATCGCTGGTTTGCTACTGATCAATAAGTTTAGCAGTGAGGTCGTAAAAAAAGGAAGCTGAAATTATATCCGACGATTTCAAATCTATAAACATAAAATCGACATTATTATCATGTCCTACATAAGCCCTCTGACTCTATTATTTAAAATTAAATCACATATTAATGTTAATATAATGTGCAGTCGTCATAAACATGTTTAATTCTTTCAGCCTTACGTTAGTCGCCTTTTATTTGCCCTCTCACAATGAAGCTAAATTACACGTTGCGCTTGTGAAGGGGTTCAGTGTGAGACCGACTAATGACGTGAGAAACAGTACAAATATATATATATATATATATATATATATATATATATTCATAGGGTCTATTCATGTGCTTACTAACACACCATATCGTATTTACGGGTTGTAGTTTCTATGAATGTTCAAATAAAAGCCTTTTGTCGCTTTGTTGCTCTTAAGTAAGTTTGGGCAATATGGTTTTGATAAAATCTGTATAAGTTCTTGAACGACAAATATTTGAAGACCGCTATTCTTTTATACCGTTTTGGGATTGAATCTGCTACAATCTGGATGAGCGTGGTGGTGAGATGGTAACTCTAAAATTTGCCACCTTTTCCCCCATAGATTGTAGTGTTGTATAGAATACGCATACACTTATTATTTGCTTTGTTACAAATAACTTGAAGCATCTGCGATATCAATTTATAATCAGGCTTGTTGATCATAGTTATTGATGAGCCGAAGGTCGCAGGTTATATTGCTACCCAAGACAAATCCTTGAGTGATGAACACGATTATTTGTTCTATGACAAATAATTATACAAGTATCTGGTTTAAAGTTTGTAACTAAATGAACACATGTGTGAGTCGTACCAGGACATAATAGTAAAATAAATATTTTAATCATATATAATTGTTTCATGTGCCCGTTCGGCAATGAATTACACGTTTGAGAAATGGGTTCTATCCAGTAGCACATTGGGCGTAAACTAATTTACGACCATTATCATCCTCCCAACCCCTAACACTAATTAATAGCTTAACCACTGGAGTTTTCAAATCATTGATTAATCAAATCTTTGTGATTGAGAACAATGAATTCATTTGACAGAAACTTTTAATGTCGTTCAATATATATAACTATCAGAAAATGGTTTTTGTGCCAAAATAAATGCATTAGCTCGCTTTATTACGGCAAAGTTTCATCAAAATTTAACAGACATCCATCCATCCTTCCTCTTCGCATATACGACAGTACTCGTAGTAGTATAGTACACGTATAGTAAACACTATTAAAGTGTTTTTATTACATCGATTTCTAAGTGACACGATGTCTAGTATAACCTGTCCCGTATATGACAAGCTTTAACTAAACAATAATGCGTGGAATTCAAAAAACCAAAATTGCCGTTTTAGTTCAGTGACCCAATAACTCACCTAATTTAGATCTGCCTCGATAAGCGACAGTCACCACAAAAAGTTGCGAGCCGACTCAAGTTCAACGACTATTAGTAGACTAAATGTATTGAGGTTGTATTTTGTTTACATAATTCGAAACCAAGGCCTAATAGAGCCTCAATTTGGTTACAAATCACAGCAGATGTTACTCAACGATGCACAGATCTTATCACACCACCGCTGAGAAAAGTAATCTAATATCGTTGAGATATGAGTTCAAAAACCAGGGACAAAATTAGTTCCCCATTCTCAAAGCAATGCTTATCGATTACCGGCCACATTAAATTCAGTTAAGACATTTTATTTGAGTTTTAAATGCGTTAAGAGATTTACATTGTATGTTGTGTTATTAATCTGTGTACGGACAAACGCCTCGCATCGACATCAAAGAATCGTAGCGCTTTTATTAATTAATCAGGTCGTTTGTATTATATAAACATTATTGCATACGTTGTTTCGATACGTTAAGAGCCGGTCCAGTTGAGCGGGAACCTATTGCCGACCGAAGACTAATGACTATTTTTTTTGACGATTTGAACAATATGTGCTGTTAGAAGTTATTTCGAGCGAGTTTTAGAGTGCTAGCTGTGATTCTGGCGTTGAATTATTACATATCGTAAGGTATCTTAGAGTTCATGGAAGGCTTTGACGTTGACCGATATGGTAATCGACCGCAATGCGATTTACTGATGACGCAAACTTTGGATACCTAGCAGTTTTCTTTTCAATAACAAAGGAGAATGGGCGGTTTCGTCCCAAGTGTTGTAACATTTTCCTACCTATATCATATGAAAGATCTCAATTAGTGTTATGTTTTTTTGTATGGGCGTAACTCTGTATCTTGTGCAGGGAATCTGTTATAGTGGTTTCATTTATTTAATAAAATATTAAATAAAACTTAATCAATTAGTATTTTAGTGACGAAAGGGCTGAAACTATTTTAAAAATCAAGTGGAAAACCACACGGGCGACTGTGCGCCTACTCTAACCCAAAACCCCCCCCCCGCCCACCGCGCGCCACACGCTGCCACATTGTAAGCGCAGGAGCAGCGAACGATATTTTATGAGACAGCGCTATACGTTAGAAAGAGATGATTGCCGCTGCCCGCAAATGCTATTGTTTAGCGAGCGCTAGCGCATTCAGTTTTTGGTAGCTCTGCTGCACTTCCGTTTTTTAAATTGTTACACACCTGTTTATTTATTGTCGACTTACGCATTGTTAAAGGACTTCTGGTGTTTATACATTTGCAACTATCAACTTCGGCTTGTTTTATGAACTTGATTTGTTATTGATTGGCTTATTACGAACTATGGAACATTTGTGTGTGACTTGTAGTCGGTCTTTGACTCGACAGCGAGTTCGACATGAAGTTGTGCTCACATAATGAGTATCATTTGGTACTATGGCTGGGCTAGACACCAGCCAAGCATATTGTTACCCGCGACATGTTTAGATGAAGTTATCATAGATAATAATCACTATTAAAAGTACCTGTAAACGATTTGCATATGTTTAAGCTGTACTCTAACGTAAGGGTTATATTCCTTTATTATTTATGTATTTGAAAATATATAAATTACAAAGGAAATAATACAATTATCAGAATTGTATTATTTCCTTCGTTATTTACATATTTTCAACTGTGCAGTTGTTAATAACGGCAAAAAAATAACTACTACTGCCTGTGATTACTGTACGATTATTATAAATGTAATAATTATGTTTTCATGTAACGCAAAGTGTCATAAAGTAAGATTAAAGCATTATTTAAAACAAAAACCTTTTTTTCACTTGAAGCCCAGTTACTTTTGACCTGCACGCAATTACAGTAAAAACTTAGCATATTGATCATAAAAAAGCTTAATTGAACATGTTTATACTAGTCGCAACTTGTTACAAGGGTTGGGACACAGCTCCTACAATAATGCCCATTGTCCTTTACTTATAAATATTTTAAATCAAATACACTTTACTCTCAATAAACAACTGGATTGAGAGAAGCAACAATAGCTAATAATACTTGAATGTTTTTCATCGCTAAGCTCGCAGAAAAATTAATTAATGATAAAAAAAGTGATCAATGTGACAGCTTGGCAATTAAACTGATGTCAAGTTGATATGTTCATTTCATACACGTCATATTAATTTGAATGCATGTTTAAAAGTCAGTTATATTATAATTAATGTAAACGCAAGCTAATTACACATACGTACTTAACTAAAGCCAACGTTTCAACTCCTAACGTCTCAAATACACAGTTTGAGGGTCTCCACTGAAGAGACAGCAGCGCCCAGCTCAGTCCGCAAATCTCAGCAGTACCTCAAGGTAGAGACCCGATTCCCACGTTCCCACAGCCAGCAAGCGACCACGCTCTATAACATTGGATGATGTATTAAAAAGTTTCTTCGTAGTGCACTGCAAAGCGGCCCGTTTCAATGCTTCCTGCTGTCGTTATAAGTTTGATAGATCTATTTGCTAACCGCGATATAATTATTGTATATCGTATACATATAAACGAATGCTGCAGTCGTTAAGGTTTAACGCTATGTCGCTTAATATGACCTGGATGCGATGATCAAATGAAAGAAATAAAATATGTACTCAAAAGCTTTGTCCATTGTTCCATACTTTTAAAACAAACGCGATCAACAGAAATACTAAAACTCGAAATCATAAATCTTGTCGCCGCAGTATCGGCTAGCCTGCAACCTTCTCAAGTCCATTGCGGCGAACTGTAAGTACATAGTACCTACTATTAATTCATGTGCGACTGTGGGCGGACTAATACAACATACACTTACACGTTCTACACTAATAGTACGAATGTTAATGTTTATTGTTACGTCATATGGTGCCTTAATGAATCTGCAAATGAATTTTGGCAATAATTTATGTGGCAACTTAATTGTACACTGCAAAGCTAATGACTGTGTAGATGGCATGTGGTCACCTCCTTGCCGTGAATATGGATATGAAACGTAAAAAATATGCGATCAAAAATATTTGTTCCAATTGGGAGTTATTATAATTTTGTCAAATTGTCTTGAGAACAAAATGATTCAGTGCAGACCGGTCTTTAAAAATTGCACGTGCATTTTATGCAACCTAAGTCAAATTGATGACACGTTTGTGACTGGATATTTCTAAGATATGTTTATTTGCACCTTTTGCTATCTTTATACATATTATTATGTAAGATAAAAATAATACTGCATCTCACAAGGTAAAGTGCAAGACATCTTTGGCGAACTCTTATATTGTAATCTTTTCACCCAGAATTGTAAAAACAGGTGAATTTAATAGTAGGGATCCATAAATAAAACTGACTGCATAGATGGCATAGTGATTCAGGTAGACAGCTTGGCGTTTACCACTACAACAGATTGTGTTGGTTCGATCCCTACATGTGACATAACATAAACATAACATAACTTCACGCCTTTTATCCCCGAAGAGGATAAAAGGCGTAATACACCTCTACATGTGACAAGACTGTTATATCGAATAAAGACTATTGGGTACCACAAACAAGTGTTTATATATAAATTAATTGGTCTGTACGCCTCTGTTGCTATATTTAATACTTGTTTACTATCGTAAAATATATTTAAATGATAATTAAATTTCACAGTCCGCTTGAGTGGAAATTGGTGATGCGTTCAGTAATATTATCGTCAGATACAAAATTACGTAGAGTTTTTAGCACCTGTGATATTGTAGTTTTACGTTTCTTAATTTTGCTACAAATGTTTTGGAAAGTCCGCATTCAAGTTGCTTATAGCCACTAAAATATGTACTAGATGACGCTGAGTTTTTGACTGCACTTAGTTTTGTTTATGATTAATTGTAGAGCTTTTCTGATGGACTTTCCTAGGATTGATGAAAATTGCGCACCTATAAAGACAACACCCACGCTTGGAATAAATCCCGTATACATCGAAACTATCAAAGGTCATAAAGCACAAGACTCGAAACAAAATATAGTTCATCATAATTATAGAGTTCTCTAGTGTAAGAGTTGAACTAGTATACAGTCATCGGTACAGTATTAGGTGGTTATAATATATTTACATCCATTTCATGAAATGGTTCAGTGGCACCATGACGGTAATAATTTCACATTTACAATATCAATAAAATAATACCCATGTCCATATAAAAATATGACATTGACATTATAATAAATACGAATGAACTCTATATTCAACCGCGGTATTTCTGTTGACTATCGCCACCGGTTAAAGTTTACGTGGGTAGGTGCAGAAGTTCAAGGCGATTATAACGCGGAGACTAATTTTACGTAACTTTAATATAAATTTTATAAATCTATATCGTGTATTTGATGTTTTTATAGTGAGAGAGATTGTAAGGTACTAGCTTTTTAAAAGTTTCATACAGAATCTGACCCCAATACTGCAGGCCGACAGGATTTCTTAATCCTCTCTTAGTGCACCCTTACACTCTCCAAGGAAAATACTTGCCCAGCTTCTTACAATCTGTAGTTACGCTTGGGCGTTGTCTGTTAGTCAGGCAGTAACCCAAGAATTGTATAAATATTTATGATATTGGAAGAGTCTTAATACAAGGACTACTACTGGAGTATAGACCTTTAATTATTAGAAAGTTCCGTCCTGCCCTTATCTTTGTATAAGTTAGCGGCATAGCAGTCTATCGGTCCGGTAGCAATAGGCTATTGCTGCACATACGGTTCACTCTATCTGCAGTTATTTGCATTAAGTATGTCATCTTGCTGCCATTCACCGTATAGTAATGACCTTGATGTTGCTACTGGTGTTGCTGTTTCATCAACATTTATAAATAGTGCTGTTACATTTTTGTTTGTTAACAACGGTCAGCGCTATGATATGCACCGTAAACTAAAACTTGAAGGAATGAAATAATGAGTATATTTTGGTATAGTAATTTAAAGATCAAATTGTGATGCACAGCTTGTTAGTTATAAAACTCATTCTTACAGTTGTGATTAAGCTACAAGATGGTATCTGTACACAATAAAGCCATAATAATATAAATGTATCTATTAAAACTTTACATGAAAAATTCGAATAAACATATTGTATCATCTTTGATCACAATATGTCCTGTTTGCGATCAAAGAGCCTCGTCTTGGAATCCGGAGTCCACTGTCGTGTTAACGTGAATCTTGGTCGTATTTGGGTGAAAGATAAATAATTAAGAAGATTTACTTCTTAAGTTAAAAAGGACGCCCAGCGTTGTTTTGATAAAACACATTTTCCTTCCTTGATAGTTAACATTTCTCGACTACATTTCCCAGTCATGGTAGATAGGCATCATATTTATGAGTCAAGTGAGTATATTCAGCCTTCATTGCTATGGGATCTAAGATTTAATTGGCATTTTCGTACAAAAAAACCTTTGTGGTGTCTATTTGAATCTCCTTCAAAATATATTTTAGTATTTAGTACCATGTAAATACCGGACACAAATATCACACGGACTCGAAACAAATATTTGTGGATCACGCAAAATGTTGTTAGGATCAAACACATAGAAGGTAAGGCTGCCGCTTCAATCACCCGTAAAGTCAAATAACACTATGAATAAATAAATAACAATAAAAAGGTAAAATGAAAAGGTGTATGTTACAAATAGCTATAAAAATAAAATGTTTTTTTTTTTATAAACACAGGCCCATTCACTTCCGATAATCTAAGTATACTACGTTCTAAACTCGCATCACACACTGGCAGAGGTGACTTGCAATATACAGGAGAGGCTGGGAAACGTGTCAAGCAAGTATTGCGGCATTCACCGGTTGAATAAGTATATACGATCTAGTTCACAGCCTCAAGACCGATCTTCGATGGAGAGGTTTATGGCTTATTTACGTAGTGGCGTGACTATAAACTGTGGCTCATTAGAAATCTAATGATCTCAACGGTGAAAGTGATAAATAACCTACCTAATATCGGCTCATGTTTTATTTAAACCGATCTCTTTGTATACGATTATTGGATTTTCGATTATTATGTCAACATTTATGAAAAGTTACGATGGTATTGTGATATTTCAATACATGAAAATGATTAATATAATAATACCGAGCAGGTTGTTTCGTAATTTGAGGAAATAAAGGGTATTAAAAAAAAAAATGTCTGATCTGTGTTAGTGATTTAAACCCTTTTTGGGGCAATCTTTTATATACCTATCACTCTTTGATACATTAGAATGCAATAGTCAATCAAATGACGACTAATCGGTTAAAACGCAGGTGAAACTGCAACAGAAAGCAAATACCAGCTGGACCTAGTTTAGGATCGCACAACCACGTCTGAATTGTCTCGGTATATTAATATTTCTTTGTCAGCAACAACAAAAAGGGAGTGTCAAGCAGAATGAAATAAAATTAAACTAGTAGCGATGAACTATTGGGCAAGATCATTAGATCTGCCTACATGAATATTATTTTACGCAGGCAGTATTCATCTGTTTATCCGTTGTACTTGAAAATCTTTCGGTCAGTACGTAAATACTAACATGCCTTAGCAAATTACGAAACGAGCGCCATTTTATTTTATTCTGGAATGGGAGATTTAAATCAGAAATAATTTTCCGTGTATGACTGTGTATGCACTTGCCATGTTGAAATCTTTAAAAAGGTTAAAACTTACTACTCACAGATGCGGGTGTTATTACTGCAAAGTTATCATTATCTTCAGGATAAAATGCAGGCGTTTATTGTCAAAGCTCAAGTGTTTGATGAAAAATGAATAATCTCACACTGTCTGGGCCTACTCGCTTTTATTTATATTTTTTAGAGATCACTTTCTAGTTATGTGTTTACCTGGGCATGTTTGATGACTTTGGTTATAAAACACATAAAATATTCACCACAAAATAGGCACCCTACTTGTTTTTTTGCCAATGAATTATTTTCTAGTGAATATTTGGGGGTCGATGCCTGGGTACACTTTTAATATTTCAACCTTCTGACTCTTTTATGTAAAAAATTATATTTGCAAGTTCCGCTTTTCCCTTTTGTGATGTCATTTTTATTTACCGGGCTTACCTATCATATTTTTGGACGATGGACTTTGAGTGTAGTTTTTTTGAAGGACCATAGTGGATGAAGTTATTAAAAAACTCTTTTCAACAAGAAAAGTTATTTGGAGCTAGCGGACAGCAACATTTACGGGTAGGAATACAAAAGGGGATTGCTAAATATTTTAGTCGTGATATTAATTCAAAAGCTATCTTTAAAGAGATTTAAAAGTTAAATTCGTTTCAAAGAGTGTCATACAAGATCTGTTTGAAACTGTTAAACCAGATTTTAATAAGTGAACACTTTGAATAAAATTTAGACACCTTTATTCCTTGGCCCGAATATCAAATTTAATTTTAAAGTTACATTTTCAACATAATTTTTGCTGCTGTATTTGTAAAACTTAAACAATTTTTTTGATCAACGTGTGGTTTTAATCAATGATAGGGGTATAATTAATATTTTTATTTAGGTGCTAATAATTATTCAAATTCAGCCACACCTCTCTATTAGCCTAAGTCATACTGTGTTGTCAATCGTATATCAATAGTTGGTTGACAATACGAAATATTAAATGGAAGCTGTAGATTATGTTAATTCATACGCACAGAATAGATACTTTGCGTATTTTATTTTTCGACGTCAGATGAAAACTTGATACGCAAAACCCCGCATATGTTATTATTTTATTTTAGTTGAGTGATTAATACTGTCTTACATTTCTAATATTTTGTCAATAGTAATACTACATATGTCACTCGTCCGTGAACACTCATACGTATTGCACGCGTCGCTCTTAGAAATAGATCGTCAACCTTTTGATACATTTACTTAACTAAATTTATTTTATAATAATAACTTGATTACAATGAAGACCTGCGCTGCCTGTAATACCCAGTTCAATGATGGGGTCCAGTGCGCCAGTTGCCAAAAACATATGGACTTTGGGTGCGCAAATCTCACAGAAAGTGGATGGAAAAGAATGAGAGCTGATAAAAGAGCGCAGTGGAAGTGCTCAACGTGCAAGATCTCGTCACCAGCTGCACCTGCCGTTGAACCAGTCACCATGGACACTATACTGGCTGAAATACGGGACATGAAGCGCCAACTACTCAGTTTGCCAGCATTAATGGAGGATATCCGAGGTATAAAAGATGACATATCTCAGGTGAAGTCGACTTGCGAGTGTACTAGCCTTAAACTGGAAGAATATGGCTCCAGACTATCAGTGGCCGAAACGAAAATAAACGAATTAGAGAAACTCCAAGATGTGGTAACATGCTTACAGACCGACGTGGCGAAATTAAAGTTCGACCTAGCATCTCAGGAACAACGTTCCCGGCTGAACAACGTGGAGATAAAGGGAGTCCCGACCAAAAAAGGTGAGAACCTATTTTCTATTGTTGATGCCATTGGTCGCCGAGTTAGTTACAACTGCCAGAAAAATCTTATTAACTATATCTCTAGAGTGCCGATATATAATTCCAACGAGAAACTGATTGTGGTGAGCTTTTAGAATCGGTATGTTAAGGAAGATTTTATTGCCGCTGCTCGAGCTAATAAGGAGCTTTCCACCGCTGACATTGGACTTCACGGCCCGTCGCAACGAATCTATGTCAACGATCACCTGAGCGTAGAGCACAAGAGACTTTTAACCAAAGCTAAAGCTATTGCAAAAGAGAAGAACTATGAATACATTTGGGTAAAACATGGTAAAATACACGTATTAAAAATAACTCTTCTAAGTTAATTATAATACGTAAAGAAACTGATTTAAACAAAGTTGTATAAAATGTCCTAAATACTGCATTAATTTAAAGGTACTTGCTTGTCTTATTTTGCTTGTAAAACCAAACATTTTTATATTGCTTTACGTGTTGTATTATTGTTACAAAAGGTTTAGAACGCCTGCTTTACTAATGAGTTTCGTATTCATCTGTCTCCTTAAGCGCGCTGTTTACTTTAAAGCTCTATGTAATAATTATACTCCTGTCCTGCTTGCACCTACGCATGCACAGTATCGCTTGCTTTCTCGCACAGTTGTCGCGCTACCTGGGTATCGGTCGAGTTTTAACATTATTGAAGCTTACCGCCTTTATTCATTGTTCCTTTTAAATTACCCATTCTTTGTTAATTGTGTATATAATTATTATTTTACTCTTGCAGACTATAATAATACGTATATTGTTGTTGACTTTATTAACTACATACGTTTATACCGTGTTTATACAATGTTATCTTTAAATTGTCCATTCTATGTTATTTGTTCACATAACTATTTTATTATTACTTACTATAATAGTGCATATTCTATTATTGGCTTTGTTCGCTATGCATGTTTATACCGAGTTTATATAATGGTGTCTCTAGATTGCAAATTCTTGGTGATACGGGTTCATAATTATTTTATTCTTACCCACATTAATAATACATATTCTGTTATTGGTTTTGTTCACTATGCGTGTTTATACCAGGCTTGTTTTAAGCTTTTTCTAGATTGCCCATTTTTAATTATTTGTGTTTATAATCATTTTAATATGTCCCAATATATTGATGCATATTCTGTTATTGGCTTTGTTCACTATGCTAGCTAAACATAAATTGAACATCTACTATCAAAACGTTCGTGGTCTCCGAACTAAGACTGATACCTTCTTTCGTCAGATTCAAATTAATTCGTATGACATCATTATTCTTACAGAGACGTGGTTAACAGATGGGATTTCGGATTCAGAGTTCTTTGATGATAGATATATTGTGTGGCGCCGTGATAGGGACTATGTATCTACTGGGCAGTCGCGTGGAGGTGGTGTCTTAATTGCTACTCGGAGGGATATACCGGCTATGTCGCAGCCTATTTTCTTTTCTACAGCTGAAGATTTATGGCTTAGCATACGTCTAAAGCGGTATAATTCTCGTTCTTACATAAACTTGTATTTGTGCGTTTTGTATCTATGTAAACAAAATCTCGGTCTATCCTTTTCTTCACAACTTTCTAATTTCCTATTTAAACTAAATCAAAATGTTATTGATAATCCATCAGATGCTTTTCTAATCGTGGGTGATTTCAACATGAGTAGTATTCACTGGGTATCATCTGATAATTCATTTCTAGCTGCTACGAATTGTAGTACCCATGATGAACATTTACTTATTGACGAGATGTGTGCTTTAGATTTACAGCAATATAATGGCGTTGCTAATATTTATGATAGGATTCTCGACTTGGTTCTGTGTAATAACCCTGTAAATGTAAGTGAATGTCTACAGCCCTTAGTGCCCATAGATACTTATCATCCGGCTTTATTATTGGACTTAGATTTTGTCGAGGCTCCTATTTTAAAAAGCGTGCCGCGATTACGTTTTTTATATGATAAGGGCGATTTTGACTCCATCAACAGTTGTATCGGCAAAATCGACTGGGTGCGTGAGTTTGCGGGACGTACTATTGATGATTCAGTAAACTTCTTTAATAAAACTATATCTGATCTCCAAACAAAATACATACCAAGGAAATCATCACATAATAACTCGTATCCAATCTGGTATAGCTCTGCACTCATTAGAACTATAAAAGAAAAGCATAAATATTTTAAAAAGTTTAAAAATTATGGTAACAGATTAGATAAACAGACTTTTAAAATTTTACGCGAAAGAGTAAAAGTGCTTGAATCACAATGTTACGCAAGTTATTTAGAGCTTACCGAGGATTCTATTAAAAGTAATCCGAAATACTTTTGGACGTTTGTTAAGCAACGTTGTAACTCTAAAGCATTCCCTAGTACACTTAGTTATAATAACAAAACGTTTACTTCTGGCGAAACAATTTGTGAAACCTTACCTGCCTACTTTGCATCAAATTTTCTTGATCCTGCTAACACAAGGAACTTCAATTTAGACCACTTGTCATCGTCTTTTATTGAAGCATCTGAATTTTCGGATATTTACAACATAAATGTTCAAGTTGAAGACGTCAAACATCTACTAACAACGTTAGACATAGCCAAGGCACCAGGACCAGATAATATATCACCTAAACTCCTAGTACGTTGCGCATCAAGTCTTGCCCAACCAATTACACTTCTTTTTAAACAGTCTCTATCTACTTGTACCGTACCTTCTATATGTAAGTCTGCTTTTATTGTACCAATTTATAAAAAAGGAGCAAAAACTGAGGTTGTTAATTACCGACCGATTTCTAAATTATGCATTATAGCCAAGATTTTCGAAAGAGTTGTTTACAAACAAGTCTATTCGGCCGTCAGTAGCTCAATAAGTCCTTATCAACATGGCTTTATGAAGGGAAGATCTACTGTCACAAATCTTGTTGAGTTAAATGACTTTATAACTGAAGCCATGGATAAAGATGCACAGGTTGATGTAGTCTACACAGACTACAGTAAAGCTTTTGATCGAATACCCCACGATATCCTTCTTTTCCGGCTAAATAGCGTTGGTATCCGTGGTGACCTGCTCAGATGGTTTTCCTCCTATTTGGACAACAGATCTCAAGCTGTAGTATTAAATAACTACATATCCAGTTGGGTTCCTGTGCCAAGTGGTTGTCCTCAAGGTTCTTTGCTTGGGCCTTTGTTATTCACGATTTACATTAATGACATAGAATCGTGTCTCAAGTCATCTAAGCTGTTGTGTTTTGCTGATGATATGAAAATATTCAGCACTATATCATCCATAGGAGACATGATTGCACTACAAGCTGATCTGCGGCGACTGGAGGAATACTGTCGGCTGAGAAAGCTTGACCTGAATCCCACAAAATGCTCAGTGGTTACGTATTCCCGCAAACGTACAATTATTGCCACAACATACACTTTGGGCAATCAATTACTGCCCCGGGTCGACTGCATACGCGATTTGGGGGTTTATCATGATTCGAAATTAATATTTGAATCACATGTTAATGCAGTTGTCGCTAAAGCATCAAAATCACTAGGATTCATTATGCGTTTATCTAAATATTTTACGAAAGCTAAGACGTTAAAGATCCTATATTGTACATACGTTAGAAGCCATCTTGAATACGCATCTCAAGTATGGAATCCGTGTTATCAGAAGTATATAGAGCGGATTGAAAACATTCAAAGACGGTTTATTCGATATTTATGTTACCATCAGAAAGTTCCTTATCAATCGGAAAACTACCTCAATCTCTGTAAGAAATACCATCTGTTACCTTTAAAAAGTCGGCGAGACATCTCTGATACCGTATTTCTAATTAAAATCTTAAAAAATGATATTGATAGTGCTGAACTCTTATCTAAGCTTCACCTGAATGTACCCTCTCGAACTCGAAACAACCCACCTTTAAGCGTACCTTTTGCTTCATCTAACTACAGACAGAACTCTTATATGGTGCGTGCAAGTAGAAATTACAATGGGCTATGTAAACAGTGCGACTTGGATCCTTATTTTATAAGTGTGGAAACGGCCAGGAGGCGCTTGGCTCTTGACTTTTTCAATTGATAAAAACAAAAATTATGTAAAAAGAAAATGTAATATTAATATCAATGTACATATCAATGTAAAATATCAATGTTTAATTATAGAAATAGGTGACACTCTGATATTATTATTGCAGTGTTATGTTATGAGTTTGTTCACTTTTTATATTTAAGAAATGTTTTATACGTGAGGACTTGTAATTGGCTTACTGATTTCTTTACTACTCTTTTTGTTTTGATTGCTTAGCTGTAAGTCTTCCATGTTATTTAAATAAATAAATAAATAAATATTATTTTAGTAAATTCTAGATATTGTTCAAGAGTAGTTGAACTATAACTTAGAGTCCCAAAACTCTACGGCTAAGCTCACTACAATGTGAGTGTCTTTAGACATTCAGCTCATTTAATACTGCGAGTCTTTTAAGACTACAGGGGAACTTTAAGTCTCGGCCGTAGTAAATATTTATTACTGAAGAAGACACTATTGGAACGTATATAAGAATATAAGTGATTTACCGCTTAGCGACCATATCAGCTGCTTCGTGATTTTAAAGTTGTTTATTATTGTTTTTATTTGTGCATTTATAATGGCCTTGACATCGAGATGGATGTGGTCTAATGTCATTAGTAAAACACTAATGGAAAATCCATTTTTGTGGTAAATCGTAATCGATCACACATACCTACGTTTAAAATTTTAATCGTTTAACCTATTAATAGACAAGAGAGTTTATATGGCTAATATTTTTGCTTCGCTTAAGCTTTTTTATAATGAAGATGTTATTAGTGTTATTACGCTAAGAAAAATAACTTCATATAATAAACTAGAACTTTAAAAGTGTCATAAGAACATTGAAATTAAACTACAGTTTACGGATTTTATCGCGATGTATTGGTTTCACTAAGATATTACATTTGAAACTAATGATTTAGAACTATATTTTTAGTTTATTACTAGCCGACGTTTCGAATTCTTTACAGAATTCATGTTCACGGCAGACTGAGGTGATATTTGTCTTTTTCCTGAATGTATAAGTTATCTCAAAGTACCCGAACATTTTTCATCTACTGGTGTTACTATTTACGCATAAGAACACTTTGGAAGTCCTACAATGATAAAGGAATGGTTTTTGTTGTTTTTGTTCTACGATATAACTCTGTCTTTCACTAGTGGGACACAAGTAACATCAATACTAGCTCATTAGTATATACCAAATATGCTAAACAACACACAGACAAGGCTCAAATATTGACCATCTACCGTCCACATCATCATATTATTCATACATTTCGCATGAAATTGATATTTGTTATGACATTCGTCAAAAACGAAACAATAGCAGTCCGTGCTACGAAACGCTATGTCGGGTACCTAATTTTATTGTCATATATATCAACAAAGTTGTCGCTTTGTTTATATCAAATTTCCGCAGAAAGATGATTTAAGCGATACATCGTTGGAGGAATTGTTGTAAAAGTTTTTTAAGAAGGATCAATAATCACTAGGTATATGAAATACTGAGAGTTATTAAATATAAATCAACCCACGTGAACAGTTTGCACGTCAACAGGTTATTATTTTAATTCGTCATTAAGTGGAAGAAACATAGCGTCAAAAATGTAAGCAAAGATTCATCTAAGTAAAAACCATCGACTTCATTACCTACCACATACCTACTTGTTACAGGAATAATGTTTCACCTCAAATGATTTATGAGAATCAAATAAGCATGTGAGAGAATCATACAGAAAATTTTATCATGTCACTAGTTTTACTATAGTTATATTTTCTTCTTTCCATATTAGAGCACATGCTCAAAATTCGCCGTCATCGAAATGAATAAGGAGAACTATACTAAACTATATACTATAATGTATATTTTCTTCATAAACATTCATTTTGCCATTTTAACTTGCTTAATCCGAAATAAGTTTGGTTGTTGTATGATATGTAGATTTCCAAAACATATTTCACGTCCAATTAAAACAGCGAAAAAACAGGACGTGAAATAGCACTTGCACGCTATCAGCAGCGCCTTAAAATGTCGAAATGAAATGTCCGGGTAACGATACCCTAAGCAAGTTTGTTTCGAGCGATTTTAAATGTTCATTGAAATACGAGTGCTCCAAAATAAGTGTTAACGAGGAGCAGAGTGCTTTGAAAATAGATCTGGCCTGTGACACTGTTGCCGACCAACCAGTAAAATTGGTACTGTAACTGCCACAAATTTAGCTTGCTTATTTTCACTTGATAGCCGACCTGCGAATATCTGAAATGTCGGGTCAACCCTAAAATGTAACGATACAAGTCTGTCGGAAACTTCTGGCAGTGTAAAATAAGCCGATATGGCGTGAGGCGTGGGTGTTTTTATATTACCATCTTATTTTAAATAAGTTATAAAGGAAATTGAAGCTGGCCGGGAATACCCATAAGTGACATACGTCCCTGTCGTATGGCCTGCATGGTGGTTCTGATAGTTCCGACGTGTTCTATCTTTTACTGTTTCATATTGATGACTTTTCTACACCGCGCGTATAGGTACAATATACCTACGTACTATGTATGTTACTACCATATTTATAGTAAGCCACGTCCACATCAGTGCCATACTATACACCACCCGTGTGTCTTGCTCCCAAGTTTAATAAAAGCGATCTACTTAGTCGGACGTAAGATACCTAAATGGCAATAGTGGTCTGGGGTTTGACAGCCGCGTTTTATTCAGTTTGTGTAAGAGAATTCTTGGTAATAGAACTGTGACCGATAGCCAGCAATAAGCTCTCCTGCTAATAGAGACGTAAACCGTTCGTGTTACACCTTTGGTGAACTCTTAAGGATATATTAGTCGTAAAAGTAATAAAAATAAAACCGACGTATAACTTCCTGTTACTGTTGTTCGGACCGGCAAATTGCTGACTAGGTTTAAGGACAGTAATTGTTTGTTTGGTTTATATTTGCTCTCTAGCTAGTACTACTCACTAGGAACTTACCCGTAAGTAGTGAATGCAGTAGCCATGAGTGGAAGACACTGGACGGAATAGCAAATATGTCTAGCTTGGCCGGATGATTTAGTGTCTCATACGTGTCTTGCTAAAGCCGTGAGTGCTAAGGCACCGTGAGAGACTGATGCCAGGTGAATGTTCTATTTAGATTTTACGTGTGTGACGTGACTGGACTGGCGTTATATGTATATTGGTTTGGGCCTTATATTTATAACATAGAAAGAAATAGGCTATTGTAGGTACCTCACTTTCGATAAAACAGAAGTCAAGCTGATTTCATTTCATAGCTTAATTTTTTAAAACACAAAATGTGTAACAACCGATATAATTAAGACTCAACGCAAAATGTTTTAGAATTTGAGGTTTGACGACGCTTTGAATTTGATGCTAAGCGCGATGAACTGAAAGCCCGATCACCCGTGGCCATTCCTATGAAATTGGTGTGCTCACGTGCCCGAGGTCTTCTACAATAAAATTTACAACGATAACCAAATGACAGCACATGGCAGGAAGTAACGGAGATAAAACAGACACCGAAACCAAAAGGGCTGAAGCATCTCATAATGAACTCAACTGTATATAAAGTTAAGATGTTAATTAGTTAGCTATTTGTATCAGTTAACGGCCTTTCCAATATTCAAACTATAGATAGATCTGTAGATTTTAGATTTGTGTTTGACATATTTTATATGCGTTTGGGCGCAAAATGTCCAATTCGCAAAATGTCCAGCGGTGGCAAATAGTCCAATTCGCAGAATGTCCAGTTCGCAGAATGTACAGTTCTTAGAATGTCTAATTCTCAAAATGTCCAGTTCGCAGACTGTCCAGTTCGCAAATTGTCCAGTTCGCAGAATGTCCAAATCGCAGTATGTCCAGTTCGCAGAATGTCCAGTTCGCAAAATGGTGGGGGATCCAAGTATAAATATAATATCAATAAGTAGTCAAGTTATTAGAAAATCAGTTTTATTTTGTCACATTTATTTTGATAAAATATAAATTATAGAATCAACAACAATCCCGCTGTGCAGGGCCTGTATGGCAGCAGACGAGACGACAGCCCACCTGCTATTCGACTGCCCTGAGGTCGCACAGTACAGGCAGCAGTACCTGACCAGATACAGCACCCTGAGGGAAGCAGTCGGTCACATCAAGAGTCTGCTGGCCTTCCTCGAAGAGCTGGGGTGGCTCGAATGACGACACCATTCCCACCCGCACGCAAAATACACGCCAAGACGTGGAGTTGCGGAAACAGCCCGTGCCATCAAGTATCAAGTAGAATCAATAAAAAAACACGCTGCGGTCTAGTGATTATAATTTGTAAATCATATCACATCAATTACTATTGGGATTAAAAAAAAATCATATTGCGCATTTCAGGTAAAGTGACATCGACAGTGACATGTTTAGCGAATACTAGCAGGCGAACCAACTGTGACCGCAAGTTCTTACAATGATAGGTCTATTTTTTATGAATATTATGTCCCTCCTTATGCACATATGTAATAATTCTGTATTGGAGCTTATGTCAGAAACTGTTGAATTTCGTAGTAGGTAAATGGTAATCGAGCCGTGGACGAAAATCTAAATTATCAAATTACTAACATTTGATCTCATTTGATTCTCGAACTAAAACATGATGAATATTCATAGTGAAAATATGAGTGGTCTCTATCGGACAACTATTCGGTACTACATACGTATACATATCTAGTGAAATGAACGAATAGCTACTGCAGATTATAACCCGGCAGAGAGTAATGCGGGTGAAGTCCCAACGAAATAAATGTACTTATCACATCTCATGTAACTAAAGGCCTGAATTATTTCTACCCGTATTATATCCGTCATAATCTTATAAACGACTGATTCTTTATTCATTACCCTTGACAAGGTAAGCCTACAGGTAGCCTTTTTATTGCATCCCGATATATTTGATTCAGTAAAAATAAGACTGAGTGGTTAGATCGTCTGTCCAATATTCGATGAAAAGCGACGTTATGAATTGTTGAGAAATGCGAGTACTGATATTTGCCCCGAAATAGAATTCGAACAATTTCATGATTTTTGTGTTATTGAAGCAGAGAAATTTGTGCAGGTCTGTTCTCACTACGCGTAGGGTTAGGCCCTTAGTAGTGTAGGATATAGACATGCAGCTTTTACTTTAGCTTTACAGTTTAGCAGGTGATTTCAGCGATCACTATCGATGCATTTAACTTTAACAAGGCAGGTCAGTGCCTATTTAGTCTGTTGGTCTTCCCTCTAGAAATGCCCCGCTATTACTTAAAAATTATGTTAAAACCCTTCGTGTACCGTAAAAACAAGACCTCAATTACGGTTGAAGTTACGTAACTTCAGTATTAAGTCTGAAAATGTACAAATGTATTTTCTGTTCTGCAAAAGTAATAATTAAATTTCGTTTATGTCGGAACAATGTATTTGAAAGAACAAAAGTAAGACGCTTAAAACCATTATTCCATGTAATATGGATGCCATATATTCTAATATAAGTTTGTGAGCTTTTGTCTCTGGCTCCATTTCCATGCAATATGCTTCGCTCAATCCACTCGGGCAATGGAAATTCTTTTGTTTGGAGCTACGTGCACTGCGCCCAAATCGTAAGGAGACGATTTTTAAATTCGTCCTACTTTAAAGTTTCAGCTAGGAGTATTTGTGTAGTGACGCGAGACGTACTGAAGCTCCCAATATGACAGATGATATAAAACCAAAAAGGTCGTGAAGCGTTTCGATATCTGATAGAGTAGAAAAATTGTGTAAGAGATTGTGAATGTATGATTTGAGAATTTTTTGTACTGACCTTATTTTATTCAATCTAAAAACATACATAACACGTATAAAGTTATGACCTAGGAAATAAAAAGAAAATTCAAAGTACCAAATAACTAAGACAAAGTAGCTTAATAATGTTGCATCTGCATAAATTTATGAAACGCAAATCATAAATACATCAACACCAATGGTAGTTATAAGCACGTTTCACAGGATCATGCGATTCACTCATTATCGTTTGATTGATTTGCCCCCATAATAATGCTTTCGCATTAGCTGCAGCACTAGTGCTATCGCATTGCTTCGCTAATTACGTTCTGCCCCTTTGCAAATAACTTGTTACCACTTCGCTAATCACATATCACCACTCATCCACTTCCAACCTTTTCACTTATACATCAGCTTTCGTCTGCTGCTTTTTAATTAGTGGTAGCATACATACATACATACATAAACTCACGCCTGTTTCCCCGAAGGGGTAGGCAGAGGCATATTAAACGCCCACTTTTCGCCAGTGTTTTGATCCCACGTAATAGGTGGCGAGCCTATTGCCGCTTATCGGGATATTTTGTTTGCCAGAGCCTCGTCCGTTGATCGGCAGGTGCACCACTTGCAGGTGAGGTTGGCTTGGGACCCTAAGATCTTGGTGGGAACCCTATGCACCCTAGTGGTAGCACCTACATCTAAATACACTGTATTACCAATCTGATATTATAAACATCTAAACAAATTCTCAAGTTTAAGCGTGAATTATCTCGAACGTATATTTCAACTTCGTCCATCGAAACTTTCACATAATTTCACGGCACTTGGCACTTTATGTTTACTATGATACCCGTCTCCAATTTATTATGAACATGTGTATTTCCTCCATTATCCTAAACTGCTGGTAGCTGTTTGTTTTGAGTACACAAATGATAAATAACTGTCGCGCTTATATCTTAAGGGGATTTCTGAGTATGAGGTAGTTTTCAGTGTAAAAATGTCTTGCGGAAAAGTTTCAACTGTATTTGTTATTGAATTTTCTAAGAAAATATTCTTTACTCGGAGATAGAAACTAGAAACCTATTTGTAATGGCATTAGAGTAGTTTAAACGTGTCGGTAATGTAAAAGGGACGAGAAATATGTGAAACATGAACAAGTTGTACACTAAATATTATTGTAAAGAAAAGTATACTGACATTATTTGTTATACGTTTGCCATTTTAGATGTTTTCTTTTCAACAAAAATACTTTGTTGGGTTTCCTATTTGGTTGGCTACATTTCATTCATTCGGTCTGAAGATTGACGTCATAATTCATGTCCTTATAAAAAATCGTTAAACTATCCAAAAGATGTGATGTACCTACGTATGTTTTCATTGGAATATAAATAATATATTGTTTTTAATAGACTAATTGAAGGTTTTTAGACTGCCTCCGTGGTCCAGTGGATAGTGTATGCGACTGCTGCTGATCGGAGGTCCCGGGTTTGATTCCCGGGTCGGGCAAAAGTGTTACTGGGTTTTACCGAATACTCAGTAGCAGCCCGGAGTCTGGTGATGTGCCCGGTAACGGCAATAGGTAACGGCAATAGGCTCGCCCCCTATTATGTGGGACCTACAAATTCATAGCGAATTGTGGGTGAAAAATTTTTCACCTCTGCCTACCCCTTCGAGGATACAGGTGTGAGACTATAAATAAATAAAAAAAATAATGTTTTCACTGGACAGACTTGGATAGTTAGATACGCTGTCTAAAAAGCGAACATACATATTTTGTATTGACTATTTAGAAAGATATGAAGACAAAATAAAACGTTCCAAAATATAAAACATTGGTGTGCTATGCTATTGACGTCGATGGCCCATGGGGAAACCGAAATACAACGAAGGCGTCAGGACTAACTTTTCAAAGTTTAGTGCTATTAAATTATTAATGATCGTTTGTTAAAAGGTGGAGAAAAACACTGTAAGGAAACGTGCATGTTTGTGTTTATGCAAATTGAGCCTGTGCACCGTAGAGGGATAGATGAATGGGTTGATATAAATAATACACTTATGTTGTGACTGACACTGGCGAAAAGTGGGCGTTTAATATGCCTATGCCTATCCCTTCGGGGAAACAGGCGTGTGTGTGTCTATGTATGTATGTATGTTTTGACTACGCGTGATAATACGAAATTATATACCACATTATTATGATATTCTATATCAAATTACATATAACATATTTATTATTGGAAATGTATAAAGATAAAATCTATGTATAATTATCTGTTAACCTTTAGCTTAGAATAGCCATAAAAAGGCGAATGAAGCACTCAATGATAACAAAGAAAATGTTCTTAGTTTTGTCCCTCATCTTGTCTCTCTTTTAATTTCCTTTACGTGACGACGTGAACGATGGAGACCCAGACGGGAATCGGTACTTTTGTTGAACATTTTTATTGATATTGCAAAGAACTTGACTTTTTGGTACCCAATGAAAATTATGCAGTCGGCCACAAGAGAACAGGGAAAAATTAAGTAGGACACAGTTCTGAATAAGTAAGCCTTTTCTAAAGCGTATTCCACAAATTTTATTACTTTGGACGAAGTATCTTTTGAACATTTTCACATATATTCCAGCAGGTGCCAAGTTGTGGAGTTTAACGGAACAGTTCTCAATTTTGTTCATACTGTAATTGAAATGAAATACACGTTACGGATTTGCAGTCCTGTGATTTACAGTTTTAAGTTTTATAAGTTTTGTATTTTATGAAATAACCATACCTATATTACCTCTTTATGTTACCGTTCGCACATTCAATACGACTTTATGAACATTATAGAGGATTGTCAGACGTACAGATTCTCTCATGGCATTCTACTGTGCGATTAAAGAGAGTAATAATAAATGTAATTTAAAAAAGGCGTATAAACATATATACAGGGCCTGCGACGATTTCTCTTTGGTAGAAAGATTTTTGAAATATATGGCTGCGACTTTATTAATAAGGAACACAGTAAATTAATACATTGAGTTCCCTTAACTTACTCCCGTTGTTTTAATTTCAACTTTAACACGAGTCATTCTTGAAAAACTTTTTTAACTCGCGTTTAAAAAGTTTCTTATCAGAATGTGAGATACATTTTTGCATACTCTTATATGTGCGCAAAATTATTTCCCTTCGTGTTTTAATATGATTATCGTGATGGAGCAGCCGTTAGGCAGCGGTGTAGTTAGTAGATTTCGTGGCTGCGGTCGAACGCTGGCCAGAGGTACTGCGTTCCGACTAGAGTGGTTCCAAACAATGTTTGAGTATTTCCTGCTTAAAAGCAGTCGGTACAACATTGCGACGGCGTTCGTCTGTGAATAGTTTCGAGGGGAGCACAGGTATTCCATTGTGATGAACTTGCTTGTTGAACGTATAATGTATGACGGCTAAAACCGTATTGACGAATATGTTGTATATGTGCGGCGTTTACTATCTTGTTACACACTTGTAGTAAAGGCCTAAAATATTGCTAATACTAAGTTGTGTGAGAAAAGAAAGGCGAATAAAGTATAGTTTTTAAGTAACTGGATTATTCTTTTACATGCATGTGAGTATGCGCTTTAAATTGAACGTCAAACTTTTTGTCTAAGGTATTTTAAAATTCAAATCATTACTATTGAATTGCCACGTTACCATAATATGAAGCTCTCAACAAATAATTCCATCGCATAACATTCCGTTAGTTTGTAGTTTTACTTAAACTGTAACCAAACTCAATGTATAATTTATGTAAACAAATCACCCACGCGTTTCAATATTATCGTTTGATAGAAGTATATTTTAAAATATAATTTAAGTTTGTTATTAGTTTGATGCGCCATAGTCTGCTATCTAAATCGATATTAATTTATTCGGAGTTGGTAACACTTTTGTCAACATAAGTAATGGTGTAACTGTGTAATAATTTAATTTGTCACCCTAATTCATTCCGTATTTTATTTCCTCTTTGGCTGTAGGTTAGTGCTTTTTTATTGTCGTCGTGACGAGTAAATGGAAGACGATTCATGAAGGGGCTTATTTGACGGAAATGTCGGCAAGAGGAAATTCTACTCTTTAGATAACACATATGAACTACGCGTAATACATGTTAACCGATATATCCGGTATGATAAGTAGTTTGTTAAAAAATATGTTCATCATGTGTGGCCGGAGTTTTATTTCAGAATATTTGTTACGCCCGCACACTTTAGTTTCTCACAAAACTCAAAACTTCATCCAATATTTGATCTGAAAGCTGCCGAACAACAGGAGTTTTTTCGCGTGGAACAGTTTATATTGTTGTAAATATTGTTTTGAAAATACCCTGTCAACTGGTTCATGAAATTTGGGTCGTGCATAGACGGTATGACGTTGTTGTATAGTGACGTCATATAAGGATTCTTGAACGGTCGTAGAGTGGACGCTGTGTGGACCGGTGTAGAAATTATTCAAAGAATTCCGGTCGTGTTCGTTTACGTTCTTGCAGTTATAATCAAGTGTCTGGTACATTCCGGTCAACTAGCTTACCGACTATTCGATTCAACGTTTTCCGTCAAACTGGACAAGCTAACGATTTAGTCTCCTATCAAAATCAAGATAAGTCGAATAAGTTGCCATTATGCTTGTTTGTATAGCAACACTCTTACTGAGATTTATCTCTGACTCTCTTTTTATTGCCGCCTTTCAAATTGATTCCAGATTTTAGCAGAATATGGCATTTCAGCTCTTACTTGATAAATAATTTCTTTCTCTCTGTCGAAGAAACTTAGGATCAAAAGGAGAAAAAAATACATAGACTTCTAACGGTTACCAATGAAAGATGAATGGCTTAACATAGAAGCAAGGTTATTCACGCGTCAAATAATGTTTTTATCATTGAACAAGAAATTCAATTTCAGTGTTAAATTTTGCATTATTTATCATAAGACTTCGCCCGCAGCGTCACCCGAGTGCGAGTCGGTTATTGCGACAAATGTCTTATTCTGATGCGCTATAAGCTATTTATTTATTTTTATTTATTTATAGTCTCACGCCTGTATCCCCGAAGGGGTAGGCAGAGATGTAAATATTACACCCACATTTCGCCATGAATTTTTAGGTCCCACGTAATAGGGGGCGAGCCTATTGCCGTTACCGGGCACACCACCAGACTCCGGGCTGCTACTGAGTATTAGCTATTATACTACAGAATTACATTAAACTTTGTTCAGAATCTTTTGTCTGAAAAGTACCATCACCCATACATACATCCATCCATCGATGCTAACTTTTGCATTTATATTAAATAGTAAGTAGTAAATAAGATTAACACGCGTGTATAGAGAGATGCGGTATGACGAAGTATTAATTAACAATAAAGGTACACTTAAACTAAGAGCTACCTGTCAAAGCGGCAAGGGCTTAAGAATGAATGAATTCATTCTCTCATGTTTCGAGAGTGTCATGCGAAATTTTAGACTTTAGTATATGCTAAAGTCATATTTCTAGGGATTTGCATGTGCACAGTATTATCTCTCCTCTAATGAAAATTTTAATAAGATTTCAGCAAGACTCAAAACAAAAGCAGTGTATAGTTAGGGTTGGTACATATCTAACAGAAAACGCGTCGAGCATATCATCGGTCGCGTCTATTCCGTCAAATTAAACCTTTACGCATCTAGTCAGTTTCTGCGTTCAGCATCTATAGTGCAGTTGCGTTGGGGGATATTGAATTTTAAAACGCCCAACACGTCAGTCAAAATATACGTGGTGCGTGGCGCAAGACGACGACCGACAATGCGTTGACGGAAAAGGCACAAACGCTGTACGCTCAACGCACTAACGCATCATCGATTAGGTGTGAAAGGTTGAATGTTTTATTATATAATAGCGGTCCCGGCGAACTTCGTACCGCCTAACAGTCAATCCTTTTTTTTTCTTTCCGTAAGAACTTGTACTTTAAGGAATATTATAAAAAAACAATTAACGAAATCGGTTCAGCTGCTCTCGAGGTTTTTGCTTAGCAAGACATTCAGCGATTTATTTTTATATTACAGTCTTATAGTATTATTATTTTTATATGTCTGTTTTGGCGGTACGAGACCGATAATACGCGACGCATTTTCCGTCAGATATGTACCGACCCTAAATATACACTGCTTTTGTTACCCCTTAAGCTTATTTAACAGCATGGTACGACTGGCTTACCAATGAACGTTAATAATTGTTTTTGTTTTGTTTATGAAAATATCAAGAAGTAAATGTCCTGATATGCTCTATTAATTGAGCCTGTTGACGTCGTACATCACGCCAATTTAATTTATTTCAAGATATTTACCACATTGTAGGTGAAGAATGAACACATGGAACTTTATAAAACTTGTTTTAGTAACCCTTATTGAATGACAAAAACACCCAGACCATATATTTGTGGATCGCACGAAGTTTTGACCCGCGTGGATTTCGATTAAACAACACTTATGGATGTACTAAAACGGGTGGCGAGCGCTCTAATTATTTAATTTATGTACTGCCCTGTTATTTATTAAAACTTCAAATTGTGCGTGGCAGTATTTGTTATACCTACCGTGTACCGGTGAAAACGGGACCTGAAACTGCTATGTATAATGTCAGGCTGGGATTAAGTCTAATAGTTCAATGATATTTAGCCCTTCCGTAAATTTAATCGATTTTAAACTTTCACGATTTGTATACATCATACATTATTTAGCAGGTCTTTCTTGCGTTAATTGACTTATTTAAAGGTATAAATATCTCTGTTATTCTCAAACGATACAAGTCCTGTAAATTTATTTTACTAGGTAATACTACTAATATTCCGCGGATCGGATGGTGCCGCGGAACTTGTCACAAACTGGCATGTGTCCGCTGAACCATCCTTTGTAGACCATAGACGAATCTGCTATGACATACGTGTGCACGAGAACGTCCAACAATCTAGGCGCAACCCTCGCAGAACCAACATCGCGAAATACAAGACGCTTCTCGTATCACAGGTAGACAAATCCTATTTTAAGGACATGTCAACCAGCACTGACAACATAGAACATAACACCAACTTACTAACAGAATGTATACAAACAAGTTATCAGCAAGCCTGTGCACCCACACTCCCAAAGTCGTCTAGCAAAACCCAGTGGTGGGGAAGAGAACTAGAGGGACTCAGGCAAAGCCTGAGGAAACTCTTTAACAGGACTAAAAACACGAGAATGGAAGCAGACTGGCTCAAATAAAAAGAAGCCCAGTCACACTACAAGAAACGCATAAGATTCCGCAGAGGCGAGTCCTGGCGGCGTTTCTGCAACGGTATAAACACCACGAATGAAGCAGCCAGGGTGAAAAAGATCTTGTCTCAGGAGAGCAACAAAACCCTTGGCGCCATTAAAAAGCAAGATGGAACCTACGCAAATACGGACGCTGAAATTAGCCAAGTGTTAATTGAAACTCACTTCTCAGGTTGGATATTTATCTTTTTTTTTCTCTATTTAATTTATCTCGGGTTCATATCTATGTATGACAAAATTATAAATTCTTCAAAATATTGAGTACCTTTCGTGTTCAGTTAATAATATGTTTAAAAATCATTTACGTAAAATACTGATTCAGAAATAAATCTAGACATTTTCTACC